>CM067484.1:28175940-28270681 GCA_034552555.1 Semaprochilodus insignis
TCAGCAGATATATATATATATCCAGCATCTACCACCACAGGATGTATGTATACATACAAGTTGACCCATACAAACTTCAGTTTCTGTGGTGGTAGGTGCTGGATCTACTAAGAAGCTCCACTCCATACGTTACCCCCTACTTTAGTAGGCTTTTTGACCTGATGCTTTTGTACTTTTACTCGAGTTGATTTATATAAAGGCATTTTGAGTCTTACTTGTGTTAGTATTTAGGCAAGTATCAATACTTTTACTTAGGTATAGGTTTAGGCTACTCGACCCACCTCTGAAAATGTCACCTGGTTTTGGTTGAATTCGATTGCAGCCACAGTCTTCTGATCAATCAACTGTTAAACAGCCACTCAAGTATGTAGAAGCTTCCATAAAGTAGGAACCCGAGTTAGGAGGAAAAGTTGCTGGCAAAATCCAGCTTGTGTAAACTTCTCAAGTTCTGCCGTGGAACTTATTAGGGCTTTGAACATCTGCTAGGATAGAAGGTGAAGTTTGTTAGGTGGTCTGTTGAATAAAAAAAAAATCAAGAATTGAATAACAGTAAACCTCAGAAAAGAAGTATTATGAAGTACTATGAAAATACTAAGATGACTACAAATTAGAGGTGGATGAATTGGATACTATATGGAAGCATATAGTATCATGATGCACCAAAAATAAACAAACAAATAAAAAAATATATAACATGTCCAAAGATAAACAAGTATATACAAAATAGCAACATTACTGCACAAGAGAGGGCAAAAACCTAATTTAATTCTAATGCAATGTCAGTGGAACCAGCCTTCTTTCCAAGTAGTTTTGGGCCATTTCTGTTGGTCCATCATGAAATTTTCACACCATGTGAACAGCAGCTGCTGTGTTCAAATGCAGAAAATGAACAAAACTTTAGATATATATTTTTCTTTGGACAGCGATGATACACACATATGTTATTTTTTTCTAGTTATTTATGGTGTCATGATATTTATTTTTTTCGGCATCTGATCATTTGGTACAGAAATAAAGAACAAGTGGTGCTATTTTAAAAAGAAACTAGGAGAAAATCTGTCACAATCCAAGAAACTTGAAAATGAATTGTCCTATAAATAATTGTGATTAACAGTTTAATGGTCTTTAGTTCATTGTATGCTTCTACTTAAACACAAGCCTAAAGTGACCAGACTGGATGGCCGTTTTGTGTCCAAGCTGTTTACTCAGTGAGTCGCAGAGTCAGAGCTATAAAATATATTAATATATAAACAAAACTCAGAGAGCATAGATGCTAAATATGTTGGCTACATAGCTAGCAAATAAACAAGCATTACTGATTCAGCCCTATAAAAATGTTAGAACTGTTGTAGTTTTGTGTTTGAGTCCCATGCTTTCTCAGTGAATGCATTTACTGGTTATTTATTTAATTTTTGCCTCAGTTCAGCACACGTTTAGCTTGCTGTGGTGTAACATGATTATGAAATCTTTTTGTAATCAGCATAAATAATTGCAATCATCACAAATAATTGCGCGATTAGGCGATTATGTAATAATTGTGACCTTGTACTATGACTTCTACTTAGAATTATCCAAGATGTACTCAGAGGAGCATATTGTCACATAATGTGATGTAATTTATCACAGTATTAAAAACCATCACAGACCCATCAATAGTGTACATAAGAGTAAATGTAGTTTTCATACTATCTGTAGTAGGACAAAGGTTTCAGTCATGTAGGTTTGGCCTTTGAAAAGACAGTTGCGTCATATCTGACCTAATTGTAGCCTTCAAATTGTCCCATAGCCCAGATGTACTGTATGCTTAATGTGTTTATAGTAATGAATAGACAATTAAGACACATTGCTATACAGTTATAAGGTAATAAAGAGATGCCTGAGCTAGACGTGATCTGTAGACCTCCGGTATTACTTTGAATAGGATTTTTTCTTAAACGCTTTCTGTTATGAATTCACATCATATTACAGTGTACTGTTTCTCTGGATCTTTATCACAGGAAAATAACCTTTTTTTGGCCCTCTACTGTGCATCTGTTTCGTTATGGTAGTTGAGGAGCTTTTTCATGGTTCTTTCCTTTACTTAGGTAATGAAAACAGATGGGAAATGAATTAACAGCTGGCTCAGAATACTTTTTGTGTACTTTAGTAGACTAGGTTGTTATGTTAATGAGCAGTATTATTAAACTGGCTTATGCATATTAAACAAGGCTGAATGACAGCACAGCAAGGAATAACATGTTTAAAATGTGTTCTTGATTGGTAGTAGCGCTTCTAAAGCCTATGTGTTGATTACTGTCGTCAGATACTGTCTTGTTTACAGTTAGTGGAAAAGTGGTGTAGTGTAGTGGGTAACACCTCTGCCTTTCCTACTGGGATTCGATCTCTTACCTAGCCAGGCATGCTACACTATGTCCTTGGGCAAGACTCCTAACACTACCTTCGCCTACCTGGATAAAAGCGTCTGCCCAAAGCTGTAAATGTAAATCTAAATAACCAGCTTAAAGATGGACTGGTAAAGGATGATTATCAGAGGAGAGCTTTATCAGTGTACTCTCTTATTTTTGCTGTGTAATATTGGGTTTGTCTAGATTTCAACTTTGAGTCATTTGGAGTTTATTCCAGTTTATTTCACTGCTGTGGTCTTTGGCAAAAGTTGGGAAAGTTGCAGTCTTGACATCGGATTTTGGGTCTTGACGTGTGTTTCACTCACTACTGCGGTGTGCAGAATGTTGCTGCTTACCACAGCAGAATTTTCTATAGTGGCTTCAGTGAAAACAACAGAGTATCCAAGTTGCCGTGAACTGCATTTCAAGTAGCTATGTTGAAACTGGCAGGTTGATGGCATCTTCTTTATTTGCGCATGTAGCAAAATTGAATACAGGGTTTCTGCAGCCTTGTGCTGGGCCCACAGTTGTAGTCCTATATCAGACATGCAAATGATCAGCCTCAGCCTCGCATAAGCAAGAACGGGCCTTATCGCTGTATTGGACTGACCCAGCAGCCACGATTGCGGACATTCAGTGAGCAGTGATGTCCTCCATGAGTCATCCTGTTAGTGCCAGCACCTTTGGCAGACGGCTGCATGACACAGGACTACATGCACACAGGCCGTTATGACGACCGCCCTTAACACCATGTCAGCGTTGCCAAAGACTGCAATGGTGTCGGGCCAGACTGAGAATGGCAGCGGGTCATCTTCAGTGACGGGTCCCGCTTTTATCTTGCTGGAGACGACCAACGAATCCATGTGTGGAGGCACCGTGGTCAGCACCAACAAGTTTGGCATGTTGCGTTAGCAAACATGGCGGCCTGACGCCATACTGAGAGACACTACTTCTGTATGTGTAGCTCAATAAATATTGCCCATATCCGTCTAAATGTATCATCATTTATTGTTCCTGGTAACCTTTATCTTCCTTCCCAATCGCACTGCGATCCAACACTTCCTTCTGGGTGCAACTATTCTGAGTGTTTGTATTACATCACAGATCAGCTCTCAAGATTGGCAAAGTTAGAGAGATATCAGCTAATCGCTGATCACATATTTGGGCTGAACATCGGCTGATATTGATACATAGCTGCGCAGTCTTCCACCTCTAATCTATCTAATACAGGCATGATTAGAATTGTGATTATAGTTGTTGAAATCAAATGTGGGGAACTGGTGGCGTTTACTCTTGTTGCAGAGACTACAGCAAATAGAAAGCTGGTGGATGATACCAGGACAGTCTACCTGATAAATGAAGTCAGCATGTGTTATAAGAGACTCTCCTTGAAATGAAACACACCTTTGTAGGCTCTGTGTAAACTCAACTCAGCCTGTTTGCCAGGTGTACGTCATTCAAATCATGTATCGAAATGTTTATGTAACCCATTGATAAACACTTTTACTAAAGCACGCACGTCGATTTAGTGATATATATATCAATACTTTTACTTGGGTAGAACCGTGAAGGGTTGCTTGAACTACTATATGAGTAGGTATTAATAAGAAGTCCTGTGTGTTTACTCTACTAAACATACATTTAGCTCTTATGTCACCACTGACTTTAAATATGCTGGTCTTTATTAGACCAGCTAAAATGAGTTCAGTGCTTTAGTTTAAATATGATCATTAATCATTATAGTACCATCATTCAAAATGATGTGAAAACATGCTCCACTCACAACTAGACTAGGAACCAGATGTCTGAAGGATTTTTTTAGGTTGGAAGATATTACACAAAACTTATACGAATACACTCCCTTATGCCTGACACATTGTTTTGTTATAGTTTTGAGGTAAGATTTTGTCCTAAAAATACACTCAGAAGTATTTAAAAAATCATCATCAAAAGAATAGCTGCACAAATAGCTGCACTCAGAAGGAATCACCCAACAGGAATGAAACTTGGTGGGTAGCTTTGACATTGTGAGATGTCAAATGATTCAAGTTTCACGTTCGGACGTAAGCAAGGACAGGCCTTATCACTGTACCGGACTGACCCAGCAGTGATGCCCTCCGTAAGTCATCCTGTTAGTGCCAACACTATTGGCAGACGGCTCCACAATGCAGGACTACGTGCACGCAGACCGTTACGACCAGGTCTATGTCACCAAGACTGCAATGCTGCCAGAGTGACTCAGGATGACTCGACTTGGTGATGAATCCTTGTGTGGAGGCACCGTGGTCAGTGCCAAGATGAACGGTTTGTTGTCACGCGTCACGCGTCACACGTCGAGAAGGCCCGGTGTCACTCCACCTCCACCCCTACCACAACATCTGCAGGAACTGTGTGAGAATATTCAAGCTGCATGGGATGGATTATCACAGGACACCATTAGGAACCTCGACATCTCCATGCAGAGACATCTGGCATGTTGCGTTAGCAAACATGGCTGCCCTACACCATACTGAGAGACACTACTTCTGTATGTGTAGCTCAATAAATATTACCCGTATCAGTCTAAATTTATCACCATTTATTGTTCCTGGTAACCTTTATCTTCCTTCCCAATAGCACTGCGATCCCACACTTCCTTCTGGTTATGCTTTATCATGCTTCTGTCGTTATCACCATTACGCAGGAATACTTAGAAGACACGTGTATGTTCGCTGGTTGTTTTGCCTGGTAAATGAAATGTCTGTTTTGTGTTGTAGACATTGTGACCCCTGGATCACCACCATTAAAAATAGTATTCTGAGTTGGTCAATTTCATTACAAAGCACCATTTAGCATCAAACCTCCAGAAAGCCCATTTAATTCATGGTGTTCCTTTGAGAATGCGTTTTGAATCTTATGACAGGATAAATGAGGATGTCAGAGCCAAAGGCTGAAGATAGATCAGACCACCATGCAGCCATGCTCCAGCTGAAGGAACATTGATTAGTGCCTCTTATCGGAGCTTGTTATACCCGTTACTTTCAAAACATTTATAGGGAGATCACGTTACGTAATTGAAACAGAAATCAGGATCATGTGGCTGATGAAGAAGGTGGTCTTTCATGAAGAGATCTAGTTCAGTGGTTCTCAAACCGGTCCTCAGGTCAGTTTAGATGATAGTCCAGCCTAACATGTAACAAACAGGGATAGAGCACCAAATCTGGACAGTCTGGGGGGTCCCTGAGGACTGGTTTTAGAAACACTAAACTAGTTATCATATATTAGGTAACTCATGAATTACAGAACAGAAATTATAGCATTATCATATATAGAGAAACTGGCCAACCAAGTTTAAAACAATGTTATGTCCAAAAATCATAGGTACACAGTTTCATCTTAACCCAAATATTGTTGGATCAGCCAAGATGTGTTTAGTGTCCAAAGTTTACTTCTTTAGTTTTACGGTAGAGCTATGAGGGTAATGTAGCTAACAAGTAGTAGAAGCTTATAGTAGAACAGTTAGGATTGTATATAATGCATGCCAAAATTAAAAATCGCACATTTGCCATTGAGTTTTTAAATATCTCAAATAATATTTTTTGTATGGTATGTAGGGCGTTGGTGACACGACAAACATAATTATTACCATGCTACTTCAAAACATATACATGCATATACATGCATCATGGTATTTAGCTTTTCTAAGATTTAATAAGCAGAAACAGACAAAATAGAAGCTGTAGTGCCTCATATATAAACTACTATGATGATAAGAAGAATTAATTTATTAAATGTTTTTGGAACTGTATTGCACTAAATGCAATTAAACCCGTCTACTTATGCTCCAAATGTTTGTAATGAAACATAGTTAGTCAGTGTTTTTTTTTTAGTACTGATGCGATCCACGATATGCTCAGAAAAGCATATTGTGACATAATTCATCATGATACCAATAAAATATTGTCATATTACCCGCCTCTGCCTGCATGTTATGTATGAAAGTGGAGAAAAGCATGTGCATTGCTAGAAAATAATGATAACAGCTATTCTGAAACCTGGATGTTATACAGTGGCAAAAACCTGGTTTCATGCAAGTGTGGTGATTTATGTTTAATTCATGTTCAGTTTACACCATACTACACAGTGTTAAAAGCTTCAGTTACTTGTTAGCATAACTAACAATGGATGGCTTGTTAGCTACATTAGCGTCATAGCTCCAGTACAGAATGAAATAAGCACTTTTTTGGACACTAACCTTGGCCTCGATGGAATATGCTGTAAATTTCTGGCCTGGAGAATATTTTTAGCTACTTACAACGACCCTTATAATTGTGTTAATGTTTCTTAGAAGTGGCCGTTTTAAAAATATCTTTGACCAAATTATTTCAGGCCTCCCCTTTGCACTAAAGGCCGTAATTAATTCATTTTTCCAGCTGTTTTGAATCTCTATTTAAGTATCTCTTTGCCATACACACTCAGTCACATGTATGGTTTTGTGTAACATGTTCAGTCTGTATACTTTAGGATTTAGGTGGGCTGCAGGGCTTATATAATATCAGCTGTGCAAATATACTCCTAGGATTCCCCAGGAGTTTATGCCAAGTGACATGTTATTCAGTCACATCATCAGTTGGGGTCTTCTGCCAGAAACTTCCTTATTCTAGAACAAGGCTTTATCCGTGTCCAGAACTTTGGCCACAGTTTAAAGCAGAATTTTGTCATGGATATCGGAACGGAAAACATCACAAAGACATTCCTTGGCAGCAGTACAAAAGCTATCTTGGTACTTTCATGATCAAGTGTGACTCAGTTTTTTAAAATGGAATACACTGTTAAGCACTTTAGTTTATCTAATCTATATTGTTTAAAAGCTTAATGAATGTACTTCATGTCTCCAGAGATTGTATTTTTAGGGCTTATTTAATGTCATCCTGAAATTAAAATTGATTCCCATCCCTGATCACATTAATTATGATTCATCCTGTAGCCTGTGTTTGTGTTTACTCTGCTGATGGCAAGATAAAAAAGAATAACCTGATATACTTATGTGTCTAGTATTGACCAGGTGTCGACTCTGTACCAGAACATCAGTCTGACAGAGGCCAGGATCGTTCCTCAGTTTGAGAGAGTCGTACTGAACTTCATCAGAGAGATCAAGCTGCAGAACACAGAGATGGAGCACCTGGCACTTGCTGTAAAAAGGTACACATACAGTCAGATCTGGACATTTCTAGGTGTCATCAAATAAGTACCACAGCATGTTGGGGAAATTAAATAATGCAGATGAGCTCAAAGTGCAGAGAGTTTAAATCCAAGATGGGTAAACAGTGTGGAAACCATTAGAAGGCATTTTCATACAAACCCCCTCTGTACTATTTATAGGGACTCAACAATAATTAGACACAGTCGCAATTAGACACTGTAGACGCTGCTCAGCTGTTACAAGGCCATGTGTGTTTTATTTCCCTTGTTATTTCACTTACAAGTAAATAGATATAAAGGGTCTAGAATTCATTTCAAGTATTTGCGTTAGGATTCTCTCGGTGTTAACCCTTAATATGAAGTCCAAAGAGCTGGAACTCCAAGTGAAGCAAGCCATCATTAGGCTGAAACAGTAAAAGAAACCCATTGAAGAGATTACAACAACATTAGATATGAGCAAATCAACAATTTGATATATTGTTAAAATGAAAGAACAAACCGGTCACCTCAGAAACACCCCAAACCCCAAAAACCACAGAAAACAACTACGGGGGATGACAAAGGAATTCTTTGCCTGATGAAGAAAAAACAGTTTACAATATATGGTGAGATCTAGAACAAGAAAACATCACCAGAGTAAACAGAGAGGGCTTACCACAAGATGTAAACCATTGGTAAGTCTCAAAAACTGGAAGACCTGATTAAAAAGCTTGTACAGTTCTTGAGCAACATCTCATGGCCACATGAGACAAACAACTTATACCAGAAAGATGGGATGAGAAGTACATGGAGAATTGAAAAAACTGGTTATGATCCTAACTGGTCATGCTCTTAATCTGTGAAGCATGGCGGAGGTAGTTTTATGAAGTGGGCATGTCTTATAGTTGATGGAATCGCTTCCCTTTTTTGATGATGTAACTGCTGACAGAAGTGTATAAAGCTATAATACCCGCTTCAAAATTTGTTTGGAAAGTATTTCAAAGTGCAGATGAAAAGTGACCCAAAGCCAAGATTTTTGTAGGGCAAAGCAGTGGAATATTCTGTAGTGGCCAAGTCAGTTACCTGCCCTCGGTTCAGTTGAGTATGCATTTCACTTACTGAAGGTAAAACTGAAAGTAAAACGTAACAAGAACGAGCAGGAACTGAAGTCACGTCAAGTAGTTTTATTGTCAATACTTCAATATGTACAAGACATACAGAGGATTGAAATTGCGTTACTCTCCGACCCAAGGTGCAGCACATAAACATTTAACAATAAATAGATTATACTAAAACAAGAGTATAATGAATACAATAAACACTAAACATAAACTAGACGAATGCAAAACATACAATAAAATAAGGGCCCTGAGATAGACATAAATGAGACAATAAGACACTGAAGACAATAAGGACGATAAAGTGACATGAGCACTAGCAAAATTAAGATGTTAGGATTAAAGTGGATATGACAGTGCCAGTATAAACAGTAGCGCAAGTTGAAAAGCATCAAGGCATTTTTAAAGTGATGACTGCAGACCAGTTCTTGAAAAAGTCACAGGTCGGTATTAACTGGGGGCGGTGGTCAGGGTGCTAAGTTTGTGTGTGCAAGGGGCAGAAGTGGGGTGGGGGTTGGGGGGGGGAGTTAAGCATCCTGACAGCCTGGTGGATGGAGCTGTCCTTCAGTCTGCTGGTCCTTGCCCTGAGACTCCGCAGTCTCCTCCCAGTGTCTGGTGATGCATGTGAGTTCCTGACCCAGTCATTGACTACAAAAGATTTGCTACCAAGTATTAAATAGGGTAAATTTATAGATATTGGTTTGTCTGTGTACATTTGAGCTCCTTCAAAGAGGAAGTGTATGTATGGGCATGGTTGTAATTCCTATACCATTCACCCATTTCAATGTAAGTGCACTCAAATGTAAGCTCATATTCATTAGTTAATTTAAATATACTGTATTAAACCGCTGAAATAACAATAACTTTCTCAACCTCCAAATATTTATGGACCTGGTTGCAAAAAATATTCAGTCAATGAACTAATGCATTCTGTGGCTGGTTTTTCTCAGTTATATGGTAGGGTGAAATGAAGCAATGTCGAGGTCATGTACTACAATTTCTTTTACTATGCACAGATATGAAAATAAGATTTTGATAGTGTTCTGACTGTAGTTCTGCTCCGAACACAGACCGCTAAGCAATGACAGATTTATGGTATGTGTCAAGGTCACAATGCTGTATACCGTACTATGTACAGTATGCTCTTCCTATGTAAAAGTATGACACTTATGGCTGATTCATGCAGTAATGCTTTTGTGTCCTCAGGGCGCAGGACCAGGCTGCCATTCAGCTGAGCGAGATGGAAGAGGAGATGGACCAGCGCATTTACTCGACGGAGAGAAACACACGCATGCAGGTCAGAACAGCACTGACGGTTAAGCGAAGTGCTGGTGAGGTTGTGAGCTGAGACAAAAGTGTGTGGTGCTGTTTGTTAAAAGACGATAAACTGATGCCTCTGTCTAAAACAGCAGTGATTCAAATACTGTGTTGTATGTCAGAATTAGGACCATCATATAAAGTAGTTCACTATATTTAATATATTAACATTATTTTGTGTAGGTAATCATGATCATTTAAATTTGTCTTATTTGCTCAAATGTGACCCTTTTTCCATGTAAAAAGCAGTGGATAGAGTAGGCAAAAAAAAGGCTTTATCATAATGTATGTATTGCGTTCAATCATTTCATAACATTAGTTGTAAACCTGAACATGAACGTTGCATAATTCCCATAGATTGAACTCAGACTGAAACAGTGGCTGCACGTTCCAACCAATGACTCGATATATCATGTATATTATATACCTGTATGTCCTCCACAGTTTTAATCCTCTTGCTCTCCTACCGCTATGTTATACCTTGTTTTAAGGGGAACTGTAACTTTGCACTTTGCTTTGTTTGTGTGCTGCTTGTTGATTTATCCATAATTTACCCACAAGCACTTCAGCATGGACTTCAGTGATAAACAGAACTTTTTAAAATAATGACTGTTTATGAATGAGAGGTCAATCGCAGAGTCATCCCAAATGGTGCCATAAGCCATGTAGTCCTCCTCTAAGACTGCAGGTAATTCATTCTGTCACTGTTTGAACATGGAGGGCAAGAAGCATTGTAGGTTTAAGAGCGTGCATTTGGACAGACTTGTGTGACATAAAGGTTCTGCATGTGCCGTGGAGCAGGACAGTATGACAATATTTGTTGTTATTGTGATAAATTATGTCTTAATACAGCACAAAGTGTATTTTGAGCATATTGCACGTATCATCAGTACGTCTAGAACATCAACCAGCTGTATGTCTCATTACACAGAGAACATAATTATTCAAGGCAGGAAACACCCTGGGGGAAACCCATGCAGACACATGGAGAACATGCAAACTCCACACAGTAAGGACCTCAAATGCCCCAGCCAGGAATCGAACCCAGGCCCTTGCTGTGAAGCGACAGTGCTACCCACTGTGTCACTATGCTGCCCTGAGAGCATAATTAGTCCTATTTAATTGGATTTGGTACAGTATTTAAATGTGGCTCCAGTGATTCTATTTGGTCTGTTCCAACTGATCGGATTAAAAAAAAAAATATATATATATATATATCATGAGTAAAACAAAACCATCCATTCTGATGGATCAGTCTTCACAGTCTTCACGACCATGTGAATATGAGGACCGCAGGACAGCTAGGGCACCATTTGGGACAGGGATATACCAGTGCATGAGCTGGTCTTTAGAGTGAAACTATGGATAATTGAAGGGCGTTAATGGCAAAAATTATGCTAATAGTTCAGGACATTAAAACATTACAAACGACTTTGACAGCACTAGTTTGAAAATTTTTGCAAAGAAAAATAATGTGTTTAAATAGTAAACATTAGTGTCCTGAAACCACAGTATGAATAAATATAATGTACACTGCTTGTCAAAGTTTGTAGACACCCAGTGTTGGAATGTTTGATCATCACTGTTACTTTTCAGTGAGATTTCAAGTAAGATTTTTTTTTTGGAGTGCTGATAAGGGCATACAATATATAAGGATTGGCATTATTATAAATTGCCAAATAAGAATTTGTTCTTAGTGACTTGCCTGGTTAAACTAAAGGTTAAATGAAATAAAATTAAAAATTACGAAGATCTAAAGAGCTGTCTAATAAAAAAAAAAACCTTTGCTAACACTTTCTATGTATCAGGTACATGTGTTGCGTTATAAGTACATTCATAAAGATCTATAAAGCATTTATAATGTTTTACAATGTTTGACATAAGCTTTTGTAACCGTGCATAAATGTTCATAATCACACACAAACTAGAATAGCATTGCATTATAAGACTTCATAGCACAAAGAGATATAACATGTTAAAAAGTGTATATGTATACATGCGTATATGTATACCATGTATTTGTTTGTTGAGATCCATGTCATAAAGCTAAATACATTCATTCACATAATGCGTTAATTCATAGAGCTGATCAATAAAATCACTTGACTTCAAGTCTAAAGAAGGTTTATAAGTGTTCATTAGATGTTGTGTGCACTTACAAAATCATTTTCATTTTGAAGATACTGAGGAACATTAGAGAGAGTGGCCTCACTGCGGATGCAAATGAACACAACATAAGTTATTAAGCTTTATGATACAGCTTTCACTGATACTGTTAATAACAGGAAAAATAGATACATGATGCATTATGTCACTTTGTGCTATGAAGCTTTATGCTGTTGTGCACTTTATGGGTGTAATTGTGAACATGTATGCATAGTTACAAAGGCGTATGTCTAGTATTATAAAGCATTATAAAGACTTTATATATTATAATATATAAAGCATTATAAAGATCTTTAAGAATGCACTTATAATGAATTGTATATACCTAGATTATAGATTATCGATTCATAGAATGTGTTACCAAAACTTTCATAGACATTGTATATGCAATAATGTATATATTGTTTATTAATTTAGCATTAATTTAGCACTGTGCATTCCTGAACAGCTGGTTTCTGTACAAATGTTGTTAGTTAGCTGTAACTTACTTTCCACAGAAGTCGTGTTCTCTGCCCTGGCCCAAATTGAAGCTCATAGTTCAACTTCAGCAGAAGTATTTTCAGTGTTACTATGGATTCTGTTTGGGTGCATGGCAGATAAAAACAGATAAATGAGCACAGGTGAATTTGTGCTGCTGTAATCAGCCTTCTCGTGTGAGTGTTCTGGATCACGTCCAGGATTCTGTTTAACCACTGCATCAAAATTTTAGGGCTGGGAGACATGGGAAGTCTCGCGTCTGTTCCTGTCTTTAGCAGGTTCTTAATCTTTAACTAGTGTTCCTTGTCCATGAATTATCTAGTTATGTAACCAGCAACGGACCGGGCTTATTTACTCATCTGTGCAGTTCTCTTTTGGTATTCTAAACAAATGCAGTTCGATTAACTGGTGTTTTTTTATCTGCCATTATTTCATTAATAAGGAAGTTCTTCCTAAAATGAATTGCATGTTTTACCGTAAAGCAGTAACAGTGATTACAGTACGTCATGGGTACAAGTTAAAACAAACAACTGATAACGTGGTATTTATATCCTGAGCCAGGTTCAAGCGGTCTGTTAGAATTTCCTAATGAATTCAACACATTTTCTATCCCGTTCCTCATGTTTCAGTAGCTTGTTTTTTTAATAATCTTTCTATACTCTCCACATATTCCTTATTAAAATGTTTTGTTATTTGAAAAAGGGAACCACTATATGGCAGAAAAATTTAAATGGGTATTTCCATCGTTTTGTGGCATGTAATTAATGCAGATTTATGGAGGTAGTGCGTTTTAATCAGTACTCTAAAGCCAATTTAAGTAACTGTGCCAGCTTCTGTCGTTAGGCTTTGATGCTCTTCTTTTTTGATTGTAACAATGTACTGTTTTTGTTCCTCTCAGGAGTCTAAGAAGGCAGAGGTAGCACTAAGCAATGTGAAACATCACTATGAAACTCAGCTGACCGAGTTACAGCAAAAGATCCGCATCTTGGAGATGGTGAGGCCCACCTTAGTGTCAATGAGTGTAAACGAATCCTTTAAACTGTGTTCTTATTATCCACTGACTGACTACCAGTATATGTATACCAGCGTCAAAGAGCATGAACAGCCTGTGTGTTTATTTTAAGGCAGGGCTGCACAGCTCCTGTCCTGGAGGGCCGGTATCCAGCACTGTTTGGTGGTTCCCCCAGCTCCAACATACCCAGTAAACCTGGCAATTCATAGATGAGTATAATCAGGTGTGCTCGAGCAGGTGAATTACCAAACTGTGTTGGACCGGAGCTGTGCATCCCTGTCTTAAGGTAATTGGCTGGCATACATTTAAAGTTAAACCCTCTCTCTTAAGGGAGGTCAAACCTCACTTAATATATTTTATGCAAGTGATCACAGGTCTTGAAGTCTACAGTGGCACATGTTCAAATTCCACAGTACATTAAAACGTATCACAGGGGAATTCCACCAATCATTTCCAGTGTCTGCTTAGCTCGATGACTGAGAAGGAAACAGAAAAGCATTCCGAATGGTTTGAATGGTTAAATGGTACAGAGTGCTGAAGTGGTTAGATGTAGTGAAACATTCAGAGATTTCTTTACAGTGGTTATGATAGGAACCAGGGGCAATGTCTACAACACATTTACTAGGCAATCTACAGTACTATCTTAGTGAGCCTACACATGTCTTCTGAGTTTTCTAATATGTAACGTTGATGATGGTAGGATAGTGGTAAATTTGAAAACACCTAGCATGTTCCTCTCCATCATTAACGTATTTTCAGCAGATGCATTGTAGGCCAAACTCTCTTAAAACTACCATAAAACAATGTCTTAGGAGTCATGCTTCATGTTTACAACCATTTTAGTATACTGTAAGCATACTTTTTTTTCAGAGGAATTAAACTCCACCACTGTGAACATTTCTGACTTGCTGGGTTTCTCTAGAATGGAGCATTTAACCTGAAAATGCTCGAAATTACTATGTTTACATCTTGAAACAGTAGGCTACTACCCCCAAACAGTCTTTTGTTTCCTATGTATCCAGTCCATAAATCCAGTCAATTTTGATTTGAGTGATAAATTAGGATTTGCTGCTATGCTTTTCAAACAGCAATGAAAGCAGTTAAGTTAAATCTCCCATCCAGTTTCCCCTTACTGAGTTATTGACATTCTTACATTTATGGCGTTTAGCTGATGCTCTTCCTGAAGCAACTTCCAGGGTTATTCATCTTACAGGTAGGCCAACGTGGTGTTAGGAGTCATGCCCAAGAACTCTTATTGGTGTAGCACAGCATAGAAACCCAGACTGGGAATTGAACCCCTATCTCCCACGTGGGGCGGTAGCTCGCTGTTGGGTAGTGGTGTTATCTGAGCCACACCAATAGTCCAACAGTCCCCCGTTGCTTGTACAAATCGACTGCACTAATAACATGCCCAGCACTGGGCATTTAGCCACAGCAGGCGTATAGCTTAACGTTTGATCACTTCCACAGATTGAAGACCAGTACAAGCACACCAATCTCAAAGAGGAAAACGAAGTGCTGAAGCGAAAGAATAATGAGCTCACACTGGTATGAAAAGCAACTTTATTTCATTAAATAGAAAACAGTGAATTTGAAGCAGTAAGTTAAGTAAGGCTCATCATAAATACATCTAATAAATAAAGCGCCTGATGTTTTTCCCTTGTCTCAGCAAAACCAGAAGCTGAAGCAGGAGCTGCTGGAGTCCCACACCAACATAGCTTTTCTGCAGAGTGAGCTGGACTCTATCAAGAGTGATCTGACTGATCAGAGCATGAATTTTGAAAGGTGAGGGGGTGGGACTGTTCTGCGTTAGAGTGTTTAGAAGTGGGTATCTGTGTAACAGATTATGTTCATCGTTTACTTGTATCTTGATGATTTGGACAAGACTCTCGGAACTGGCCATAAAGTCTGTAGTTGGGACAACAGTACAGCAGCCTGTCAGGAATTAAGTGACAGATGTCTAGTTTCTGGGCGTGAGTCATACACCCAGACAGCGATCCTCTCGCACACTGTCTCTGTCTGGCCACTCCTACAGCTGTTTGCTGTGCCAGTATCACGAGAGCAGGATATCCTGGAGTGACACCACACACGCCTAAGGAATTTTGTGACCTTGTTGCTTAGCAACAAAATTCCGAATGCCTATGCGCTGCTCTGCGGCTCCGTCTTTTTCTGTTTGTGCTAAATGCAGGGATGAATTTTAAAATGCAAAGTAAAACGTCAGACTTTATCTGGGTGGCCCCCTACACATGACTTACTGGTGCTTAAATTACAGTATTAGGAAACAAGGATGTACAGTAGAGCATCAGCATAAAGTATTACCTTATAATATATTTCTTGAATATTAGTCACATTAATAATATATGGATGGGATGTGCATAGAGGTGGCAAAATGTAATATTTCAAAATATCTCAGGAAGTTGTTAATGATGCGCAGCGCATTACAATGTTTATTTTTTCTGACATTTATTAAGTTAGAACAGACAAAGTAGTGCCACATTTTACCACTACTATCAAAAACTATGAATGTAATTACTTTATTACATTCATTACTAGTTATTATTCAACATTTCACACATAGTGCTGAACTAAATCCAAATTAACAGGACTAATTCTACTGTTTTAGACTAATTCTGCTGTTCTCCATAATTCTATTCTACTTAGACTAAAGATTTTTGAGTAGAGACAAAAGCCACCATATGCCCAAAAGAGCATACTTTCACATATTGTGGTGTAATTTATCATGAGAATTATAAATGTTGTTATATTTCCAAGGACTAGATGTACAGCACTGTGCAAAAGTCAGAGACCACCACTTATTTACTTTATATCAGAGTGATCCTATAGCACATACGTTTTTCAGGAGATATTTCCGAGACTATCAGATTAAAGATAACCCACCTGCATAAGGAAAGGGCAAGCGTAAAAAGAAAATGAGTGACTTTTGAAAAACAAAGGTTGATGAGATAAACAGCACTTAAAAGTTTCATCTTTGATAGAGAGGAGAAAATCAAGCTCCACTTTTGCCCCAGATCCGTAAACATCCACAGGAGTTTCTGTCCAACCTTCCGTTGTAAGAAGACAACTCAACCCTATGGGCATCAAAAGATGTGTAGCTGTCAATAAGCTGTTATTGAGAAAAGAAAATAGATTAGGAAAGAAAATTGAAACACTAAAACTGGACATTTAAATATGTTTTTGTATGAATATGGTTTTTTTGTGCTTTCTTGTAAAGATTTCTTATAAAAACTAAAAGCAAGTCTCCTGAACAGAACTGAAAATGAACACACTAATTACTGAAAATATTTTTTAAATGTAGCTGTTGAGGGTTCTGTGTAATTTAATGTTAAATATGAAGGACTGAAAAATAAGAAGTTGTACTTAATGGCCATTTTGACTGAAAATCAAAATTAAGGAAGAATTAATGAAAATTAATGAAGAGCAAAACTGAATTTTGCACTGTGCTGTAGTTAAATAATAAGTAATAATAGCAATGCTAACGATGTGAAACGATCGCTAATAATGGAGAAATAAAATTTTACATTTATGTCATGCAGGGACGAAGCCATAATGAGGTGTTTTGCAGAGGAGAGGGACAACCTGGAGCGACAGATTGAGATGCTACAGTAAGTTGTGCCAGAAGATCCCTGTCAGTTCAGCCTCTGAGAAAGACACACAAATAACTGGGTCATGTTTTATTTGATTCTTGTTATGATGACGCTTCTGTTAGTTAATCACAGTGAAACTGAAGATCGTCAGACATTTATAGCTGCTGAAATGACAAATATGAATATGCTTTATAGACGTGATGTAATTCATCTGTTGCTTCTGGTTTTTTTTGACACACTTCTGTGTTTTCTTAGGTCAGCAAACAGGAAGCTTCATGACAGCAATGATGGTTTACGCACAGCTCTGGAGAACAGCCAGGCCAAAAACAAGGTTCAGGTAAGCACTTTTATTGAAACTCTAGACCTTTTTGGTTCTAGGCTGTCGTACATATGTCTATGTCCACAAAGTGCTATGTCTACAAAGGTACATGAGGTACAGAGCACTTTGCAGATGGATTAATAAATGTGACAGAGAGAAATAGGAAAGGATTAAACTCTCGTAATGACACATGGGAGGCGAAGATTAGGAGAAGGTGAGACGTGGTTACAGTCATGTGTTTGTCCAAACAAATAGTGTAACCATGCAATGGCCTAAGTTAGTGGCACTGACTATATTTTGTTTTCCTTGCAGCGATTATCTCCTGGAAGTACTATGACTAGGAGAAAGAGCTTGTGCTCTCCATACTTTGAAAAGTAAGTCAGCAACTACCTCTGACAGAGTAACAGCTTTGCATATATTTTTTTTTATTGTTGAGATTTTTATTAAACAACTAAGGACACATCATATGTTACAATGGGTGGTAAATACAAGTCCACATTTATTTAATTTAATTTAATTAATAAGTTACTCATTTTAAAGAAAAGCAGACTCAGTATATTTAAAAGAAAATACCATAGAAATATTTCATTTCAAACGTTTCAGTATTATACACTTTACATTTTTACACTTATACATTTTTTACACTTTACAAAATAACATCTTTCAGTGTTGGGGGGAGGGGGACGGGGGACGGGTGGAGGACTGGGCTTGCTTTCAGTTTTCCCAAAAATACATAAGGATATTTTTACCATTCGTTCCATTTTGTTTTCCATTTTGTTTCAGTATCTTTCGTTTTTTAATCCTCTCCAGTCCTTTAGAGTTCAGTCTTAGAAGTCGTTTGCTTTTTCTGCCTGCCATAATCCAAAAAACTTTTGCAATTACAAATTTAGACTCCAGAGTCCATCAAACCTTTAAATGTACATTTCAGATTTTTTTGTAATCCGTTTGCTTTTTTCAGTAATGCATTTTTGACAGCTGCATATCCTTTCAGACCCATAGTGTTGGGTTGAACCCATGGACAGACACACCTGTGAATTTTCTGCTCTCTCTCAAAGATGGGGACATTTTTGGTGGTCTACCAGGTCTGGAAAACAACTAAACAAAAGGGTGGTCTCTGACTTTTGTGTAGTACTGTACATATGTACTTAATTAATCTAAAAAAATATACCTTCAGGATCCTCTACATGCTTGCTGCTTTTTATGAGCCTAAAGCAGTTTTAATGTATTCTGTGGATAATGAGCTCGTCTCACTTGCTCTGGTGCTGTTGCTTACGATGTCTGCCAGGTAGCTGGTATTGTCATTGACAGGCTGGTGATAGATACAGCATATGACTGTTCTTGCTTGCATGTTTCTGTGCTCCTGCAGGTGCTGTAATGCTTGTGGGGAAGATGACTACGATCAGCTGCAGGTAATGGAGCACCTGCGCAGGCAGAACTGTGATTCTTTGGCCCTGGCACTGTGTGACCCCATGCGCATACACAGCTGTGAGCTGGATAGTCTACCTGAGAGCTGTGTGGATAGTGGCATGTCCACACTCCGTTCCAACAACGGCTACGACTCGGAGCACGAGAGCCCATACAAAAGCCCTGCTGACCAAGTGGATACCGCCACCACCCTGTCCAGAGAGACGTCAGACACGGAGGTGAGAGAACTGGGATTTATGTATAGTGACATTACACAGAACACTGTGAATACACAGACAGAGCTGATCGTGTCTGTTAAAGTGTGGTATAAATGAATTTACTTTGATTCAGTACAGTTCAGTTAAGTCCACCAGTTGAGTTGAATTGCATTCAGTTAGGTTAAATCCTGTTCCGTTCCATTCAGTTCTAAGCCGGTCATTTCAGTTCAGTTTTATTTAATTTCACTCAGTTTATTTAGTTGAATTCAGTGTTGATGTTGGCGAGCACAAAAGCTCCCCAGTATCTATAATGAATGATTCATTATATGTTTTAGCTTTGCACAGTTGTAAACTGATAAGCTGTTAGTAAAGACTGTGTTTCTTGAGTGGAGTTCTGTTTGCTGCCTTTTATGCTTTTAAATCACATGAAAATAGAGGCAGAAACGTTCAACAGTTGCTTCATGGGCCTGTCATGCATGGTAATGTATTATAAAAGGTATTTCTCAGGTGCTCATTAAGAAGCTGATTAAAGTCTTCAGCCTCTGTGCATACTGTGACACTGCAGGCTAGCCTGGTCAGTCACTGCCCTGTCTTGCTTTGTGTTCTCAGGTGCAGGAGGTGCGAGAAGAGACGGTGTGTGGATCTGACAGTGAGTCAGTTCAGAGTTGGACTCCAGCAAAGCCCGACGTCGCTGTGTCAGGGAAGAAATGCCTTTCAGCCATCTTCACTGAGGTAACAACAAACAAGTGAACTCAAAGACACAGTTTTCATAGGCTTGCATAAACACATAAACAGAGTTGTTGCTCAACCTTTTCAGGCCGCTGTTATTATTATTATTATTATTATTATTATGTATTTAGAAAGTGCAAACCAAAGTGTGTTTCTATAGAGGGACGAAGATGAGTTAGTGCAGCAGCCACAGGTGTCTGATAAGACCTACAAGATCGTGTTAGCAGGTGATGCTGCCGTGGGCAAGTCCAGCTTCCTCCTGCGACTGTGCAAGAACGAGTTCAAAGGCACCACAAGCGCAACTCTCGGTAAGAGTGACCAAACAGGTTTTAAAAAACTGCACTCAAACCCCATTTGAGTACATTAATCTCACAGTCTTATAATAATGACAGGAAATATAATAATAACTATAATACTAATGATGTTAGCTATGTTTCTTTGGTGTATTTATTTAGGAGTTGATTTTCAAATGAAGACTCTTGTGGTGGATGGAGTGCCAACAGTGTTACAGCTTTGGGATACAGCAGGACAGGAGAGGTGAGACCCAGACATGTGACCTTCATACTAAACTTTAACCATAAATCCCTCAATTCTTTATTTTAGTGCCTAAATCAATAACTCATTCATAGGCTTAATGCTAAAACTGTTTAAACCCTCAACTATGAGTCTGTCCTAAAGCCAATATCCTAAAACCTTAATAAGAAATCCTAATAGTAACCAACTGAAATCCTTCCTTTAGTCTAAAACCTGAAGCTGGAACGTATGCTGTAAAGACTTCCTCTGAGTCCGACCACAAACTGCTAGCCTCTTGTAGTGTCAACTAAGGAAACTATGTGCAAACTAAAGGCTGCTTGCGTTGTTTGTGTACACAGGGCTTTTTTACTGGGTGTCTTCTTGCTGCTGTGTTGGTTCAATGGGTGTTGAAGGAATGTGAATTAGAATGATTCCTTCTCCACAGGTTCAGAAGCATTGCTAAGTCCTACTTCAGACGAGCCGATGGGGTACTCCTGCTTTACGATGTCACTTGTGAGAAGAGCTTTCTTAATGTGCGAGAATGGGTCGACATCATAGAGGTATTTTCCCCATAATTAATGGTTTCGTGTTACGTAATTCAGGTTTCAACTCCTGAGGGTGCAGCGGCAGTCCTGGAATTGTAACTTAATTCATACTCCTCATTGTAATCTCATCTGCATGTTACACATAACTCTGATGTTTATTTAAGCTTGTTTTCGCCTCCAGGATGTCTCCCAGGATGATGTCCCCATTATGCTGGTGGGGAATAAGACAGATCTGCGGCAGCAGGCTCTTCAGGACGGCATCACATGCATCCCAACCAGCTACGGAGAGAAGTTAGCCATGGTGAGCGCTTTCATGTCATTAAGCACATACAAATACAAAGTCAGATGTATTTATAAAGCACCTTTTACAGCAGATGTTGTCACAAAGCATCTTTACAGAGAATCTGGGTCCAAGCCAAAGGGTGACACATTTTTCTTTCTGTCTCTGTGTGAAATGATTAAGCCCCAGTGAATGAATACAAGTCACTGTTGAAAGTCTAGAGTTGTTACTGTCATTTTGTTCTATTATTCAGATTCATCTTTCTTTCAAGAGATGTAAATGGGGAGCACAAACGTCACCATGTGCAATGATAACTAATAAATTATAAGTTGCCAGCAATTTTGTTTTTGACCCCCCACTACTGAGAGCTGCTCCAATGTCTAGTCTAGTATCCAGTCTGATTACGTCTTGTTTGTGCTTTGTATAATGTAATTTGATTTATTCTCTCATCACAGCCCTTAACATTCTTCTTACGATAGTGATAAAAAGCGATCATTCATGCAGCCCTACACTGATCTGAACTGTAGGCGTGTTTGATCTGAATTTGTGGCATGTTTCTGTATGAACCCCATGTGCCTCGTTCCAGACCTACAGTTCACTCTTCTGTGAGACAAGTGCAAGGGATGGCTCAAACATCGTCGAGGCTGTCCTCCATTTAGCGAGGTGAGTCATTCGCACCATGTGAAGTGAGGAAAGTAGTTTGGAAAACTGAAATATTCCTTCAGTCAGATTAAAGTAAAACTCTTTCAGAACCAAAGCCCACCTCCCACGCCTCCCCTTCAAAATATATTAAATTAAAACTCAGCAACAAAAAAAAAATCAGTTTTAAACAAACTAAGAATGAATCTCTGAACTTCAAAGACCAAAGCACATGAAAGCACTGTGTTCCACTTGCTTAGCACTTGGGGGCAGCAGATCTGCTCAAATTGCATCTGACTGCAGAGCCCATGAGGAGTAAATGGTGACTCATAGTGCAATCTCTGTGAGTGTAACACAGTAAGCTTATATTTCTAAATGAAATATGGCAACATGAAATATTGTCGTTTGATTGGGGTTTTTTTTTCTCGTTTTCTAACAAAGCACATTATTTTAGATCATTCACAGGTCCTGAAAGGCAAACTACATGGACCTTTATATTAAATTAGTTCAAACTGTGTTCCTACAGTCAAAAACTTCCCACCTTAGATATTTACCAACATTATGTCATGATCTATTTAATCTCAAGGCATTAATTGAGATAGTAATAAGCTAAACATATGCAAAAATGATCTTTTATAGGGTACTTTGTATTGGGAGGTGTCTGTCCCAAATTCTGCCCCCATGCTTAAAAACATACTCAAAAAAAAAATGTTTTTTTAAGATTTCTTTTTAAGTTAAGTTTTAAAAAAGGCTTTAAAGTATGTTTTAAAACCCCCAAAACGCAAAGGGTTTTACTCTGTAAAAAGAGTCTTATTTTAGCCACACCCTGCATTTTAGAGCAGGAAGTAAGACTCCTTCCTTGTCCCTTATGGCCACATGGTAAGCATTTAGATCGGATTGTCAAGTCTGAAACAAATGGAAGCATGGAACATTAAGAGTTATCACTACCGGCATACATACAGTATTTTCAGTAAACTTAAGTAAACTTTCTGTCTTTCGATGAAGAATATTATGATTTTATATGTGTACAACTGTTTAAAGCTGTGTTTGCAAGTCATGTACTGGCAAGAGTTTATGACACTAAAACAGCCTCTACTGTGACGTTCAAACATACAACCAAATTTCCCAAACAAATTGGGACACTTTGCAAAATAGAAATAAAAACAGAATGCAGTCAGTTGAAACTGAGAAATTGTATTAGTGTTTTTGAAAAATATATGCCCATTTTGAAATTGATACCAGCAATATGTTTCAAATACGTTGGTACAGGTTCATGTACCATTCATTACTACTGTGCTGCATCACCTGTTCACTTAACAACACTGTATGCATTTGAGAACTGAGGAGATCAATGGCTGTAGTTTTGCCCCCAAACACCTTTAACTACAGATGACGTAGATGATGAAATCCCCATGTTTTTTTGCTATTTTATGTGGTGAATCTTATTCTTGAATCGTTGCACTATTTGCTTGGGCAGTCTTTCAGAGTTCACCATCTTTAATTCTTAAAGACTGCGATGCTTGATGCTTGTTTTATACCCAGTAATGTTACAGAGCTGCTGCCAATGAACTAGTTGTGATGTTTTACCATGTGTATTTTTTAGCATTGCACAACTTTACCAGTCTTTTGTAGTTTTTTTGGAAACATGTTGCTGTAAGCAAATTTAAAACTGGCATATTTAAAAAAAAAACTTTGTAATATTTTAAACTAAATATCCAGGTTTCAGTAATTTGCATATCATTGCATTTTGTTCTTTATTTTTCATTTTGGGCAACATCACAACTTTTTTGGAAATGGGCTTGTTATTAAGGTATAGGATCTCTCAATACAAAAGATTTTGGTCTAAAGTCAGTTAAGAATCTGAAATGTGTTTTGACCTCTGATTTTAAACCGATTCTGCACATGATCCATGTACAGTTCTGCTGTGAGATGTTTGTTGCCAGTAGCGGTTCTATAACTTGTTTCTCTTCTTTACAGAGAGGTGATCAAACATTCACATGAGCGCAAGGAACCAGCGTCAGTGGCCAAACTCTCTGGAAGTCACAACAAAAAAATTTCCAGCTTAAACTGTTGCATGTAATGGTTTGGCTGAGCTTTTGGCAAAAAACAAAATCAATTATGTGATTGCTGTGAATTGGCTGTTTGAAGTTTTTATCTGTTCCTTGCGTTTTCTGTAGAGCGTGACCATTATGAAAAGTTTGCAATATGTATCAGTTTTAAAGAGATACAAATTCCAGTAACTGACCATTATTAGTTATAGCTCAACACTATGATTGTCAGTTGTCAACTTCGAATTGTCTGAGTTCTCTATTATCACATATTTTAAAAATAAATAGCAGAAACTATTCTAAATACTTAAGTAACCTAGCAACAACTTCTCATTGGTTTCTTATTCTTCAATTTTTTGTGTTTTAATAAACTGGTTACCAATAAATTTGCTGGATGTCAAAATCAGCCGAGCTTGATAAACTAAAATGATAAACAGTATGTCCGTTGGGTCCTGGTTCAATTTTGTGTCCTAACCCCACTTCACAATGCTGGAGTCTTGGACTGTGTTGAGGCCTTAACACATTTCTATGCATGTTTGAATTGTCTACCTCTGCACATCTTTGTGATACTCTGACTTTACATATTAACCTAAAATGATTCTCCATTTGACACAGTGTACTCTGCATGTTCAGTCTGTTCATCTTGCTGTAAGCTGTGTACTATGTAGAGACTAGGGGAGTATTTTGCCACAGTGGAATAACAGTGGAGTTTTCACTGATGGTTGAGTCAGGCAGGTACACTAAGTGAAGATGCTTTATGCTTTCATTTTTTATTAAGTTTCTTGTCTGAGTGACGAGGGCCCTCCAGCAGAGTAGCTGGTGCTAATTATGGTACACTTAAATAAGGTACACTGTATTTAAGTATTTTAATTAACTGTGACAACACTATTTAAAGCGCTTGCTTGGAATGTATGAGCGTTGGCATTTTGTTTTTCTTGTTTCCAAACCTGAAATTGTTCTGTTCTTATATACGTTATTGTGCAAAAATCAGAGACCACTCTTCCTTGATTTAATTTTTGGTCATAATGATGGCCATGAAGTGCAAGTTGTTAATTTTTCAGCATCAAGAAAACAAAAAGAAAAAAGCTGAAAACATATTTAACAGAAAATTACACAGAAGCCTGAATAACTAAAAATAATAATCAAAACCTCTAGTGTCATTTAGGCTACTATGTGCCCTACGTTACAGCCTCCATTCCTGTTTAAGAGAATTGTTCATTGGTCTACTTTCGGTAATATTTGCTGTTGTGTTTGGAAATTTGCGTCTAAACTCGAGGAAATTTTTTAATGGGGGTGGTGTTTGTTTGGGGGGCTTTAAAGGAAACAGAATCTGTAGTCATTATTATAATTTTATGGACCATATACAATCAACCTCACCACCGTCTTCCAGAAGATAGTTGAAGCTGAGAACAGCATAAAAAGGGGGTCATCATTTGTTTGCTACATGCAGTTTTATAGTTATTCTATAGTCAAACATTGGGATTTAAGGTGGAACGGAACATTTGAACAAAAAGTACTCCAAGTCTCCTGCTTGGCTCAGAATTGGTAACTAATTAGCTGTCGGATGTTTCAAAATATTCATGTACATATAAGTATCTAATTAATTTTTGGTCACTAATGGCGGCTTATTACTGCGTTTGGTTAGTCATCGTTTCTGACAATCTAGGCAGAACATGATGGGAGCAGCTGAAAAGTATCTTAAAGCATTCAAATGTGTGTTTTTCAAGTGAATTTGACAAATGTCTGAATTACAATCTCACCAGTATATGTGCTCATGTCATAAGTTTAATGGAAACTTATATTGTGTCTTGGAACTGGTCTTGGAACTGGTCTTGGCTAAAAGCTAGAGGCCTAAACTGAGGTGAAGGGCACCCAGCACCTCTCTGTTCTAAAGAAATCAACTATAGCAACTATAGCTATAGAGACAGATAATCACACTAAAAGGTGCCCACTATAATGACCACTCTTGAGTATTGTACCAGTCCAAAGTGAAGTTTCCAAGTGCCCTGAATCCGTCTGAGAACGAGATTGAAAGCCGGTATCTGTATTTCAGTATGTTGCTGATGTGGAGGTCATAGAAATTCTGACTAGTGAGGCCTTTGAGCTGATCATTCATAAGAACTGGCTCCACAGTGGAAGGATGGACAGAATCATCTGTGGATTTGTTCTGATCTAAAGCAAGGGTGTAGTACTCCATTTCCTGTAATTCTCTGTTGAAAATGTTTTGTCTTTTTGTCTGACACATTAAGCACTTAACGGTTGTTTTGACTGGTGTGGTGCCGGCTGGGGAGGGGCAGACGCACACTGACTTTAAGAGCCATTAAGAGCTCAGAGACGACCAGCGTCCAGTCTTACTCACTTTAGTCCTTTTTAAAGTCTTTGTCGCTCTCTACTTCCTTGTGTGAGGATCCGAAGGCCAGCGTCCTTCCCGTTCTCTCATGCCAGGAAGAGAATGTGATTCTGTGTGCTGTTTGGCTCTCCTCCCCAAATGAGATACAGGTGTCTGTCATCCAGGGAAGAGTACCCACCGCGCACTGGTGGGAAAGGTCACACTGGAAATTCAATAAATGAAGGAGTGGTCTCTGACTTTTGCACAGAACTGTTGACTGTGTAGCGTTTATTTGCATATTTTACGTCATGTTAGACTTCTGATTATTCATTCACACCAAATGTAGCATGCTGCATTAATTACCTAGCTTTGTGCTATGCAAAACATGAAATTTAAAATTGGTTTTCCAGAATCAGATTAGTCTAAAGATTTTCTAATGGTGACCGACCATCACTGGAACTGCAGTTTGGCCAATTATTTATGGCTTATAATGCTCAATTTTAAAAATGTTTAAGCAATGCAAAATAAAGTGCTTTTCATTACCCGTTTCTCATTTTGATGTTCAGAAGTAGCTTTCGACAGTTCTGAAATCGAATGGCTCCTTATTTATGCATCTGTACTTAATGTGGTAGTGCATTTCAAAAACTAACCCAATAATATACATCAGTTTTTGAGGTACTTCCTGCCAAAGAGTCAAATCGACTGTCTTGGGTTGCTTGGAATGTCTTGAGCCGTTCTAATTTGGGGTAAAAAACAAGTCAGCCATTTTATGCTGGCAGATCAAATGTGAAGCTGGATTTACATGCAAGACGCACATGTGGTGAGCATATGAAATCGGAGAACACATCACTACAAAAATCTGAATTAAAGACAAATTTAGGGCATTTTAATCTCGATATAAGATGATGTCTTCATAAAATAATCTCTCATTTAAAGTATAATCAAGTGCAGTTCTGTTAAATAGCAGCTACCTCCTACAGCTCAGTAATTAACCACCATCAAACTTGCCAATTTCAGAACTGCAGTGGTGTTTTTTTATCTTGCACAAATCTGTTGTGTATTTCGCTAGGCTCCAACAAACTTACATTTCAGAGTAGATCCTCAGTCCACTTAATGCTGCTGATAACTTCGGTTTAAATACTGGCCCACTCTCATCCCTTTCTTTTTCACCCTTCATGATTCATCAAGCTTTAGTCATTTTCTTAAAAAAAAGGTTTTTGTATTTTCCATTCAAAAACATCTCAACACAACCCAACATCTTCAAAAACATCTGTCATCTCTCATCTGTCTTAAAAATAAAATAGACTCTCACTGTTGATGGACATAAGGGTACAAACAATACAGATTGCATTGGGTACACCCGTTCCTCCATTTTTGTTGTTTTTCAGTTTTTAAAAATGTTTGAAAAGTAGCAGTTCCCCTCGACATTGTGTGCAAATTTCATGATGAATAGACCAGAAGAAATGGCCCATAATTACTTGGAGAGGACTAGTCTGTTTAACATTAAATGACATTAAAAGTAAAGTATTAAGTTAAGTGAAAATTTTTCCTTTCTTCTGCAAAGTTGTCATTTTGAAGATTTGAGTGAAATTTGAGTACAACAAAATGCTCAGACAGGACGTCCATGTTTTTATTTGGGAATTTTATTGTGGCAGTACTAACATATAAAACAATCCATAATTTTAACATATAAACAATCAAAATTCACTTTACAAATTTTATAAGGCTTTGAGTCCCAGTGTTGCACAAACTGGGATATGTTTTTTTTTTATCTTCCCAGAGTTGCACTGTAGAACTGACAGGTTTTTTTTTTAAATAAAAACATGTAAAACATTAAATAAGCCATGCAAACAAAAGGACAGCATTGCACACACTCCACTGAGAAATTAAGAAATACTTGACAAAAAAAGAAACTGTACTAAAACTGAAATTGCATATACCAACATATTCCAGATGTTTTCCGAAGTTGCATATTTTCTTTTTATCATCACACTGAAAATGAACTACTAAAGGGAAATGGGCTCCTTTTCTTAATAAAAGGTCAATGTGACACCAAACCTTGGAACAGTCTAGTTTAGTATTTTCTTACTGTTTTGCTTTCAGAAATGACAGAATTGCGTTGAGCACTGAACCAGAACTGTCATTTTAAAATGAAATATTAATCTTGACCAATGTGTATCGCCTGACTTTCTGAAACATCAAAAGAACTTGCAGCTTATAAAATTCCACCTATACAAGAACAGAGGTGGGTAGAGTAGCCTAAATCCACATTTAAGTAAAAGTATTAATATTCGGGCTAAATTACAGGTCAAGTAAAAGTAGCAAAAATCTGCAGTAGGTGTACAAAAGGTAACAGGCCAGAAAACACTTCTCTACAATTCTCTACAGTTAAGATGTAAACAAAGCCAATCAGAGTGGTTTGATGTAAAATGCTAAATTTGCAGTGTCAGAATTATTCACTGTGGTGTTGACGAGAACCAGACATCTTCCATGGAAAGCTCCCTCTTGGAAAGTTATTTCATAAAAGTTATTATGAACACGCTTCCTGATGCCTGACATTGCTGTGCGAAAGATCTGATAAGATTTTGGCCAATAAAAACCTTATGTTTTATCTTAAACCCTAGTTATTAATTACCAGCTATGATGAAAGGACACATACAAGATAATCCCCAAAGAAAAGATCATTTGTTCAGATTTAACCCTATTTTACCAGCATCAACATTACATATAAAAAACTCACATGTAGGGTCACTGGTGGGTTTGGACAGTAAATAAAACGGTTATTTTGTACTGTAGGTGTTCCCATAACCACCACTGTAAAGAAGTTTTTCTATAATGTACAATTTTACATGAAACTACTCGGAATGACTTTGGAATGATCATTTAAGTAGAGTCATATATAGACCTGCAGTGGAGTGTCCATCTACATAAGAACTGAGGATTGTATGGCTCTGTTCTATTTCAGGGCTTCTTTTTGGTCATTGAAATTAACTGCTAAAGCTCCAAAGATGTGACCAATCACAAGGCAGCATAGATATGAATGGCTAAAATGTGAAATACTAATAAAAGTAAATACTTACCATATGCTTGAGTATATTAATACATAAATACATGTACTTCAGTAAATTTGACTAGCTACTACCCACCCCTGCAACAGAATCAACACACTCTACTTGTAACAACCTGCAAACAACAAAGACTTTCAAAAGGTGTGACTTAAAGGTACATTTAGAGTCTTCCTCAACAGTGAAGAAATGAATATTTCTAAATGGTAATAAGTGTGGAATGTTTTAATGGCGATGAAAAGCGAAGGCCCAGTGCAGTCCTTGATTTGGAACTTGTGCCTAACTTGCTATTTTGATGCTGTGACAAGACACGTGAACAGCAGTGAGCCTGTAATATGCAATATGCAAGCAAAACACGCAAAAATAACTTTTTATATCATTTTATATTATAGTTTTTCTTTTGAATTTAGAATTTCACCTAAATTCGTGTCCAAAACTGGACAATACTGTCAACAGAACTTTTTTTTTTTTAACAAGACAAACATGTGCAAATTATTATGGTTGGCATAGCATAACATTGCATTAGCATTGTAGGTTGTATTTTGCTGATTTGACCATTTATAATTAAAAAAAAAACAAAAAAACAATCCAATATAGTTCATTCAGATCCATCTACATAAGGACAAATAAATATGACACCCCACAGCTTTACAGATTGACACTGATCCGTGGGTGTGCCATCATGCAACAGAAGGCAAGGCTACAAAGACGATAAATAATGCAACAAAATCAGATGTATAACATTTTTTTCAAACTGGGCAGAACAGCTCGTACTTTGCCACATTATAATCACAAGGAAAAAACTATTACATTGACAGCCAAAGACAATCAACTTGCTACAAACCGCCATGAAATTTCTGTAACTTAAGATTCTGACTACTGTCAGATGAGCACTTACTGGTAAAAATACGACTATGTTTTGTTTGTTATGTTGGCTAATATTGGTTGCTTACATGTTCGGGTAAGATTTAGCTACAGTATAAACTCTGCATGATGTAAGAAAACAACATAAAATAAAAAGAACTGGCGGTTCCAAGTGCAGTTTGATTGAATTTAGCCCTAGATCTTCTGGTTTTGCTGGTCATGATAACACACAAAAGTACTAGCCTAAGATAGTCTACTGTCTACATTACTACTGCTACTACTGTCTTTATACATGGATGCCAAGCGGTTTGAAAGAAATCACAATGATAATGACTTCGTGAGACTTTCAGCAGCATCATATCTCAACAATAATGTCATATAGAGTCACTTATGTTACTGGCTATTACAGCTTTTGCTAAGCCTACCAACAAATGTCACTCCCAGAGGTCAGAGAAGAGACTGCTGTCTGAGCTGAACGTGATCAGTCTTATTGTGTTCGATTCGATAAGCAATTAGTCAACCAGAGATTCACTTCCGCTGCTCATGTACACATAGCATGCAAACGCTTAAGTGGGGTACAAGTTCAAGACTACAGACACTTTTGACATGAGTATGGTATGACCATTCACAGTATTTACAAAGAACAGCATGCTTACTAGTGTACGTATCTAGCCAAACTAAAGAATTTGAATGCACACTTACATTTACAGAGTAATTTGCGTGTTCAGCGACTATATAACCAAGCCAAACTTCACATGTAGTGACATCATGTAGGAGTTAAAGACGGTATAAATGTAAAGGACACATTAATATATGCTCAATGATACTTTGGATTCAATCACAATGAAGACGCTATGGTTTGGTTTATGTTCGAGGTGTATTCAGATGTTTCTTCATGTGAATAGATCATCAGTTAGTTATGTATAATATGATTGCAAGTCATAAGTCAGGTGGCTTGTCCACCACTGATGAGCTATGAATGATAAAGCCATGAATAAGGTACTCCATTTAACACAAGGCGTAATGTGCACATTTAAATATACATTATTCTAATTGCAGATCCTTCGATAAGTCTCATACGTTCCTGAGAATGCCATTCAAGGTCATGTTAATCAGTACTGATATACAATGTATACTGCGCAAATGTCAGAGACCACCATTCATTCATTCATTCATTCATTCATTCATTTATGTAATTATAGTCTTTTAACGTTTTAAAGTACATATTGCGGCCAAGCTGGATTTTTTTTAAAGGTTTCATCAATTCATGCTTCAGATGTAAAGCAATTCACAGGTGTTTCTTATTATGATGTTATATTGTCTTTTTAAAGAACTTAACATTTAATTTATTTATTTTTTACATTTTAAAAATTTTAATTGTATTTTTTTGTTTCAAATTTGATTTAAAATGTAATTTAATTTAAGTGTAAGAAAAATAGTTTCAAAAAAATTCTCGTTATTATGAGAAAAATGTCATAGGAATGATGTCATACTTTCGAGACAGAACGTTTCATTATTACGGAACTACATATTTCATTATTTCATTGATCTTTTATGTATTACAGCCATGTCGGAATTATGAGAACACATCTCATTATTACAAGATGTCAAAGATCTATTTGTAAAATATGTTAGTACCATAATACCTCTTGGCTACCAAATAGGCCAGATGCTGTTTTTGACTTGACTCAGTGGCGCAGTTGATTGAATGAATTAAATTGAACTTGACGCTTGGCTTAAATCAGAGTGAAATCTGAAGCCCACTTCACACTAGACACGGTAAACCATGCTGCACACCATGCTGTGCAGTGCAGAGCACAAAAATCTGCTTTTAGACTTTATTATTCCTGCTAAGAATCTTAAACGGCATGACAAAGCTAGGGTTTTAGTTTTTCATATGACTCAGCTTGTAGACCTTTAAGGTGCAGTTTATAACCATCAAGCCTGCTGTGCCATCACAATAGTATTCAAGGTTTAAGCCAAGCATGAAGTCAAACTAATCAAATAAAACATTTTCTCATAACAACGACATGCTGAAGGGGTTATTTATTTATTTCTGTTTGCCAGCAATGCACCACTGTAACAAGCTGTTCCTTTTTTTCAGGAGATATTTTTGAGTTAAAGGGAAATGAAGTGAAAAAAAATGTCTCAAAAACTGGATTTTTTTTAAAATAACCACTGTGCAAGACCTGACAAGGCCACCACTGTTAGACTTTTTTAAAGGCTTCGTCCATTGCTTCAGATCTAAAACAATTGTTTCTTTCCATCCTTCCACTTTGCCATCTCAATGCTATGGGTCTGAAAGGATGTGTAGCCGATGCTGAGACAAACAAGTGAAAACTAGACAGACCTCAACATCCCTGAATGTGTTTAAGATTACTTGTATCATGAGAAGGAGAAGATGCAGCTGGAGGCATAGAAAATGATCCCTGCAGATTTCTATGAAAAACTGAAAGAATGGAAGATGTAATAAAGGGAAATATTATGTTCAGTTGTTCAGGTTTGTGAGTGATATATTCTATATATATATATATGTAATGGCCAAATGAATATAAAATATATAATATAATAATAATATATTAATATAATAATAAAATATAATACTTTTGACTGGAGATAAAATAAATGAAAGGCTGTTCTCTGACTTTTGCACCATAAGTGGATCGTGATCTTATGTACAGTAGCTTCAAGGTATATATTTACTCTCTGTATAATGTAGTTCAATAGTAATATGTCTTTAGCCCTTGTTCTACCACCTCCACTATGCTGAACCACTTTACATTAGAAGTGCCAAAAATTGTTAAAGCAATCTGGATATTTGAACTACAATATAATCTCTTTTTTTTGTTTTGTAATTGCCTTTTATCCCACTGCATGGCTCATTAGTTCCCATTACATTTCATTTAAACCCAGTGTATAGTGACCTGTCTCAGAACTACATCTACACCTCGCACATAGCTTAGCAGCTATTTACTGTCTTACTAACTTACTGAACCTGATATTCATTCGACTGCACAAACATCCTCTCATTCTTCTCCAAGCGATATCTGCATATGACATCAGGTAATCTGAAAAAAGAAGTCTTTTTTTTTATTATTTATTTTAAATATTGTGCTATGTCCGTATAAGAAAACCCACGTCAAGACCCGCTGAGGTCATATAAGTGTGATCACCGATAAAAATATTTCGCTTCTCTCCAAACACCCGGCCAGAATAAGCCTGTTTAAATAGGATAACTTAGGTTTTCTTGCTGAAAAATACCAGTAATATTAAGCTTTACATAAAAACGTATAAAACTTTTTGTTAAAAACAGATTTAAGTTTCTAGTACATCTCTCTTGCCCTTACTCTCGTTCTAAATACACAGATGAGTCTAAAGGCTGTGGCTTTACGGAGGAAGGGAAGGTTTGTCTCAGTCTTGCGAGCCACATTCTATTCTATGAACGAAGCTGTTGATGCGACAGTGAGCACGAACGGAAAAAACGAACTGATGTAGGGATATGTACATTTGTTATGGAAGGCAGCACAGATAACTGAATGGAGAGCGAGCATGAGAACGTAGCTTGTAGTTCCCTAGTTCTTCATAACATGGATATAGCTACTGGTCATTAGGTTAATCAGAACTAGACAGCTACCCATTAATAGAAGAGGCTACTTACCCTCTATGGATCTGGTTTGCTGCAATAAGACTTGGACATCTGAAGCTTGACTGCGGATTTCTGCTACAGATTGATCTACACTGCTACCACTACAATACTGCAACTCAAAACGCACCTAAAAATTCTCGTTTGCAACTCAGCACTTGCGGTTTCTCTAATACCCACCCATTCATGGCTTTGCATCCGGCTATAATCACGGGTGAATCCTGCCTTGCGGTGCCTCGAGTTGAAACAAACAGCGTGACAGATGAGACCAAACCTTCCTTCCTCTTTAGTTCCCCCACCCCACCCCAATGTCCCGTTAGTTCATCCCTGCTGATGGAGGGCCTTTAGCTGTTAGCTATCAGCCTCAGTCTCCCCACAGCTGCTCCATCAAGAGCTCGAGCTTGCAGAGGAACCACCTGCGCAGGGGGCAGTAGTATTCGTAATGGAACTGCTCGAATTCGGGAGTCTGGCGGATGTCCTGCAGGAAGGAGACGTCCAGGTCCGACTCCAGGAGTACCAGCAGCAGGGGCAGTAAGATCAGGAGGATGACCGTAGCCACAGCAACAAGTCGGGCGGCGCTGCGGATGCAGGCGCCAAGCTGCTGCCGGCCACTGGATGGGCTGTACAGCGACTGACGGAGGGCCTCCCTGGCCAATTCTCTCTCCCTCTCGGCCTGAAGCTCCGCCTGCATCTCCGGGTCAGCGTGGAGTTCTTTTAGCAAGCGGCCAGGGCTTTGGAACAGGAAGTCCACTCCGCCCTGCCCTTCCTCCACCGGCGTGGGGAGCATACTGGCACACGGGCTGTAGGCCATGTCGGAGATGGTGAGAGAACCTGTCTCCTCGTCCTCCTCTGCCTCCTGCTCTCTCCTCTCCAACTCTGCTCCCGTCCCAGTAATGGTTGACTCCTCCTCTCCCAGCTCGTGGACGTGGTCATCCTCTAGCTCCACTTCCTCTGGTGTGAGGGACGGCTTCAGCGGGGATAGGTGAACCGAGTCTTTCAGAGCCAGGAGGCCTACAGAGGGAGAAACACATCACGCAGGGTTTCAGCACACTGTGAAAACTACTCCTCGAGGCAACTATAGACCCAGTTAATGCTCTGCCATGATTAGGAACTTCAGGTCTACGCTGTTTTTCATCTCTGTGAAAATTTGCTGTGGTAAACAAAATCCCAAGTTTTATCTTATGATAACTTTTCCCAGCAAATCCCACTGGATCCTTTACAAGGAATTATGAGGTCTATAAGAAGTACAAATATGATTGTTGCTGTATGCGAGCCATTGAACTCAACATAATAAGACTGCCAACCTCAACGGCATTTTCCATGCACACCAACCTGTTATGCTCAGAATATTATGTTCAGAATTTTATATTTGGGTTCTACTGTATGATGTACATGCTTCAGTTCACTAAAACACAATATTTTTCGCATGCTGTACATCTGTATTCACCCTCTATCTGAAATCTGTCTTTTAAGCCCCGCCTCCTGATGAGCCCAGTGTGTTCTGATGGCCAGCTCACACACTGTAATTCCAGTCAGGCTTTTCAGGCAGCTGAGAAAAGTGGTTTCTATGGGAGAGAGGTTTTCCCTGTGGCGTGTGCTTTGGGCTTTATAACTTTGGAGAATGTTCACATGTACAAATAGCTACACATCGCACCAAAGGAAACCGGAAAAACTGGAAAAGCGTAATAGGTCTCCTTTAAGTTACTTTGTCAGTATTAGACCGCAGTCTGTTGCCTGCCAGTTCCTAGTGTTGGTATACAACAGTGTTGAAGAGTTGAAATAACATATAACAGTAGACTTACTTTCATGTGGCATCATTTCAGTGTGCAAGAGTTTTAGCTTGCTAGCAGCATGGATGTAGTATAATTTGTCTACTAACTGCTAAACAACCTCATAATCGTGAGGATTCAGTGACTCTTGGGGGAAAAAAATTGCAATGGATCAGATTCAGATCACTGTACCTTACCACAGGGCAGAATAGTGGTTCCAAATACGGGCATGACCACCAAATTCCGATTAACAACTTTAACTTAACAACTACTTTTAACTCACTAGAGGTTTATCTCAGATCAACACTGATCGTGTGTTGGTGTAAGAAATCCACATTAGCCTGGTTGAAAAATCACACAAATTTGTTTCTTTATTTTTGCCCTGTAGCTGCAAAGCTAATATAGCTAACAAATAAAGTGTATGTACACTAATTAGCAAACTGCATGTCAACTACACGATCACAAGCTTGGCTTAATGTGTATGGTTGAGAAAGAAATGGACACCAACATCGCCAAACCTCAGGCTTCCTGCTTTGAGCTATGCAGCGTTTTAGAGACATCATACAGTGTCAGAAACCAGGCAAGTTTATTTGACATTACTTAACAACCCAGCAGCATTTGAGGAAAACGTGTGATCACCTGGGCACGTAGTTTGCATGATGCTAATACATTACTTGTTAGCTTGTAGCTACAGAGCAGAACTGTACACAGATCTGTCCTTCACAACCTCAGTGTGACTCACTGTGTGAGAGTATGTATGCGTTTGTCCTTAAATGGAAATCCGATTGATTTTCTAAAATTCTCCATAAATGAATAGTTACGATGCAAACAAACTCGTTCTTGGTGGTCAGAGTCAGAAATGTCACTTTACAATACGTGTGGACCAGATAACATGAAGCAATGCATTAGTTAACATGACGTGATCCACTAACAATGGGTAACTAATGTTAAGTAAACATGTAACAACTGTTGCATGTTACCATGTATGCATAAGGTTGTTACATGTTTACTTAACATTAGTTACCCATTTTAACGTGTTACTTCATGTTAACGTAGGCGTTATTTCATATTAGTTAGTCAATACTTTATGTAAAGTGTTACCCATTTCTGACAATTCAATTGCCTCCAAAAACTAAATCACTAAAAGCTCTTACACGGTATGGTTATGAATACAATGCCTGATATGTGAGGCATTGTTTTGCATCATTATTATTATTATTATTATTATTATTATTATTATTATTTACAGTAGAGATATTAATTATATTAATAGGTGGTTTGTGGTGGTTTTGTCTTTATCTATTTTACCACCATCAAGATCTGTTTACATCTTATATATCAAATTAAAAACAATAAAAAATATCCTCTTTAAATGTGAAAGCGTGAGCGTTCCAATGCCATGGCTGTAGTTTGCGCTCTTTGGGTAAGCCCAGTCTATATATAGACCCAGCTGCCTGGGCAGCGTGGATTAAGACAAGTCTCCCGGCTAAGTCGTCACTGACGTATGCACTACTCCAAACTCATGCCCTCAAGTACAATTCAGACAGAATATATCGGAATACTTCATGTTTTTCCACATTATTTCCTGCAAATCCGTGGAATTTGGAGTGCTTAAAGGATTGAGTAATTTGTCACTCTGTATGAATGGGGGAATTATGGCCCTAAAGGCTGAAGCGAATGTAATAAGCAAGTCATTAAACATCATACTGAATTGTAGTTTGTCAGCAGTATTAGATGGCTAACAAGGCTGGAAGCTCAATATTAATCCCCCTAAATTGGATCATTCTCGTCGTGTCGGCTGTCACGTGGCAGCAACGAGCGGGGCAGATGAAGGTATCTCCGGCGGAAACCTGTCACCATAGTGACACATACAGAGAGCCGTTTAGCGCAGAAGGAGGAGAGAGTGGGCACCGGCGACGGGCCATCAGGGATGGCTGCCATGGCAACAGGAGGAATCAACAAAGCCTAACTGTGTGGGCGACTTCTGTAAGGAAGTGAATGGACCAGAAGAGAAGAGACACAGACGTCACTCTGCTGTCTTTACAGTACAGGAAAGTTGACATTGGCGTCATTCCCTTGCCAACTCCTGCAGTATTACTTAAGATGGCACTGAAGTTGGAGGCACATGACAATGTGCATATTGTGTAACCACTGTTCACTAGGGCTTTTCTCAGTCTCAGCAGTCACTCATATCTCCTGCATATTAAGTCAGAATTGGAGAACTTTGTAAATGTAGCTGCGATAGGCTTGCAAGGCCTCATGTTAAATATGACTTGTACAGCACTAGTACTGATGGGCGAAGTACAGAAGCCATGTAGTTGAGTTAAACTAGAAATCCCCAAGGTAAAATATTCCTCCAGTAATAGTAGAAGTTCCTCCCTTTAGACCTCCACTGGAGTAAAAGTACTAAAGTATTTACCTTCAAATGTACTTAAGTATGGAGAGTAACAGTAGCATGATTTATTACGGCTCTAATGTCCTGTTATCATTTCTGGAACAAGACTCTTAATCAGCTCAGTTTAGGTGAAGAGACTCTAGTGTCTCTCTCAGTCCACCAGTCTTTAATAGAAGGTCATTAATTAGTCTGACACTGATGTGTATTACAATGATCATAGGACACTGAAGGAGAACAGGTTCCATTAGCTAGAACCAAGCTCTGTCCAACAGCTCAAAACAAGCTCCAAACAAAGTGACCACTGTCCCCTGATTGGTGAGCTCGCATTCAGTCCCAAAAAATGGAAATAAAGCAGTAAAGATAATCCAACACACTACTTCCAATAACACATTACGTTTACTGAGTTACTGTACACTGCTGAGCATTAGAGGTGATGAAGCAAAGTCAGCCTTGACGTCAAACTCTTCATCGAGCTCCAGTCATGTGCTCAGAATTATTGTTAATACAAGTTCCTGACCTAATCATTGCATGTGTCATCTTTGCAGTTTCATCTACACAACAAAGAGAGAAGATGGAAAGCCAAAGGAAGCACTCTCCTGGTCTCAGAGGTTTCTCCTGAGCAACGAACTCCGTAATCTCACACGTGTCTGATATCTGTATCTCACATCTCCTGTTTGCTATTTCTCCCAAATAGTTTTATAAGAATAACCACCAAGTTTCCTGAGCCATCAAAGAGCAACAGTCCAGCTATAAAATGTCACTCTTGGCAGCGGAAACTTCCAGAAACAACTTTGGCTTGCAGGATTTTGAATTGGTAGTCATGGCTTTAAGGCAGGCTTTCGTTGCTTGAAACCTACATGAAACTCATTTGAAACACATAATGTAAAGCATTCTTCAGCTCACTTGGAAGTAGCATCTCAACTGAATGGATCATCTGAAGTTTCAGGAAACAGCCAATCAAAATGGTGATCACACATCATGTGATCTCATCGATTGACATTCTATCAAACAACTGATTTCACTGGATCAAGAAAATAAAAAGGAGTTTATTGAGCGGTTGAAAGAGCCTTGACAACAAATGTGCCTACTCTTTGTTGTTAGTGTGCCGTTATCATGATGTGTAGCTAGATTCATTTTCTCCTCTTGGTGCTTCAAAAAGATGAGCTGCTAATTTGGCTGATTAGTGCAGTAATCCAAATGTATTGTATGCAACATTGATTGCTTTGTCAAGTTGCACAGAAATTATGTTGCAAGCAATAACTTACTCCTTTTCCTCATACTCAGCAAGATGCTATCATGGCCATCTGTTAGCTAATGTACCAGGATTAAGAGGTAGTGTTCTCCTCCAAGAGCAGAACATTGACATTGCACTAGCAGCAGTTAGACAAGACACGGTGGTGCTATATGTGTCTCAAGGGAAGCGCGTGCTAGCCTTCATTCTCTTAGACTAGGAAGTTAGGAAGCTCCAAAGCACTTAAATAGAAAGACAATTCAGGTGCAATTATGATTTCACAATTGGGAAACGACCTTCTGACAAGCTTCTGAACGCTGCTGTGCCGTCTGACTGTCACAGAGGATGATATTTAAATTATCTTTATCATCATCATCATCATCAGCATCATCTCAACAAAATGGGCACTTCCATACCGCTTCCTGAGATCCGCTCCCCATGTCCCAGCAGCCTCACGTAAACGTCGCGAGCTGTGTGATTGGCCATGCGGAGCTGCAGGCTGTGCCGGGTGGTGATCTTCACCTGGCAGCGCATGGGATCTGGCCGCTCCTCCAACCTTTTCAGTACCTCGTCCACATCCACTTCACCCTCCAGAACCTCCTCTAGAATCTCTCTGTGCTCTCCTACAACCTCCATAACCACCGTACAGCTTCTCCTTCCCAAAGCTCTAACCCTAACCCCGCTTCACAATGACCTTCTGCTATTGCCCGGTCCAGTTTAATACTGGCTCCCACGCTCTGGCTTTCCGACAGGGTTTAGCACCGTCAAACACTCACACACTCCCATACAACAGGGTCTGGCCGACCCCCTCTCTTCACAGGATAGCTGAGATGTCAGCAGTGTTAACAAAGACAGGGCATTAGGGACTGGATCATCCCAAATGCAGGATGGGGCTATTTTTACAACATTAGCCATGGCACATGGCTGTGCAAATCTCAGCGGACGATTATGGAGACAAGAATCACTTGGGAGGATTGCTGCTAGACATCACAGACACATACACATGCATCAAAACTCCAGATAAAAGCAGAAAGCGCTCCAATATTTCAAACTGGAGGGCCAACAATGTGGGTTCTTTTTTTCCCAAACACTATAAATAACACTGCGTTGAGTCATTGATTTTGCCTGAAGAGACCCTGAAGAAACGTATTAGCTTATTGGTCGTAGCTTCAGAGGAGATTCATTGAAGAGACGCATGAAAGCTGCCAAACAGAACCTATATTAGCCAAGGTGAGTCATGATGCTGGAGGGCAGGTACAGAAGGCACAATCTCCGCTGCTCACGTATTAATTCTTGCCAAAAATAATAAGATAAATAGAAAACCGTGTTGGCTGCAACAAACCCGTCTTGAAAGTTGAACGCACTTTGCTTTGCTTTATAGTATCAGTCTGGCACCCATGCAGTTGAAGCCTTTTGTACGTCTGGGCTGTTTGGATAGCTGGCTCGACACTGACCGAAAGTCTTTTGAAGGGCTTAGTTCAGCCTTTCCGATGAACTTAGTCAGAAGAAGACAGAAGTCTTAACGGGTCGTCTCCGCAGTAGACATCTCATATGTGCTGTCTCAATATGTCTCAATATTTGGATGCTGGGCCAAACAAGGGTATCTGAATTCTATAGTTTTGCAACTTACCCTACATTTCACCTCTTACTGTCATTTACATTTCAACTATGGTGTCCGAGATGTCATTAGATGAATATTAATATTAATCTTAATATTGTTTATTTAAGAATCAGACCAAAAAATGTAGTGAGCGATTCTGCGTATATTGAGCTTATTCCTAATGGACAAGTACAGCAGAGACAAAAGAATATAAAATATAATAAAGAGATGAAAGAAAGAATATAAAAATTGGAACTGTGTGAGAATATTCAAGCTGCATGGGATGGATTCTTACAGGACACCATTAGGAACCTCTACAACTCCATGCTGAGACGTCTGGCATGTTGCGTTAGCAAACATGGTGGCCTGACCCCACGCTGAGAGACACTACTTCTGTATGTGTAGTTCAATAAATATTGCCCATATCAGTCTACATGTATCATCATTTATTGTTCCTGGTGAACTTTATCTTCCTTCCCAATAGCACTGCAATCCCACACTTCCTCCTGGGTGCAACTACTTTATTGACAATGATTATATATATATAATATATACAGCCTCTGTACTTGATACACACCCAGGGGTTCAGTATATTAGTAATTTATCACTTTTCATTGGGGGTTGCACAGACTAGACAACTTTATGACATGATGTTGGCCAGTCACTGATCACGTGATAATGATACTCACAACATGGACACCTCAGAGAAGACAACTGGTGAGGAGCCTGGTGATTTTGGGGTCTGTATCTCTGATTTCCTCAGGGCTTGCAATGGCATCCAGGGCTCATTGGAAAGGGCACGTCATGCGTTTTAACATTTCTCTACAGTGCTTCAAAGATTAGATATTGCATGTCGTCATTTCCGTTTTCCAGAAGACTACAATAAAAAGTCTCGTGTCATTGGAAAGTGAGCTTAACTCCCCATAATCATGTAAAGACTGATGTCAGTTACAGTGTTCCAAATTTCCCTGGCCTTCCTCCAACACTGGTTATCATTAGTTCATCTTAGTCCTTCTGTCCAATGCTAGGCTGCTTTCTTCTTTTCCTTTTCTCTATGTTCAATATTGTATATTAATTGTAATAGATTATTCTCATATTGTATTATTCTGTTGCAGTGTCCACTAGAGGTGGATTGGTTCCTCTTTTGAGTCTTGGTTCCTCTCAAGGTTTCTGCCTATTGCTCTTAGGGAGTTTTCCCTTGCCACTGTCGCCCTCAGCTTACTCCTTTGGGGCTCGGACCTGGGTTTTCTGTAAGGATGCTTTGTACCCATGCCTGTTGTCCTGTAAAGAGTGCTATACCAGCAAACTTGACTTGAACTAGTCTTATGCACAAGGCCACAAAGCACAATAAACTTCCTGTTTTCATGTTCAGCATATTGGCAAACTGCACAGCACCAAGAGGTCCCCATAAATTAAGCCCCCTGTATCACTTTCATGTCTAAATGGCTCAACTCGACATGAAGCATTTACGCTGACATCCATGTTTCAAAGGCCTGCATTGAATGTGATCCAATCCATCAGGGCTAGTAAGCCACACACACCACAGGGGCCTTAAGATCCCGCGACATCCCCCTCCCTGTGTCCTTTCTCCCCACGGACGGATAAAGTGATAAGACAGGTCTTTGGAAGTGAGCCTGGATTGAATGGCCTTTTTTAAAGGACACATAAAGTCTTGGAGAAGTGCTGAGGGCACATGACTGATGTGCATCCAACAATACGACCCCGTGATAACAACGTCGGGTCGGGGTAAGGAGATTTACACATGCTGACGGAGTGGTAGAGATGCACACATAGAAATCAACATATTCCTGGCGCCATATAAAAACCTTGCGGCTCCATCTCTTTTTTTTGGTTTACCATTAGGACTAACAGAAAATGAATTGAGCTTGTTTATTACATTAACACATTAAAAGTTTGGATAACAGCACTTACAGTCATTTCACAGGCAAATTAATATTCGGGAGAAGCTGGGATTTCTTGTTTTGATTTGTTAGCACAAAATATGGGGAACAATCCCCTCTGAGATCAGCCCGTCTGTAAACATTACTTGTGCGGTCTCTAATGAAACTCCATTTGAAGGATTATTCCTTCACACCCATCAGGTCCCCAGACTAGACTCTGTTATGTTCTCTCTCACAGTGTTGTCTGTATTAAAAGCACTGTATTAAACAGATCTGAAGTTAGTTTGCTTCTTTAGTCACCGGAGCTATGAGGCTAGTGTAGCTAACAAGTAATGGAATCTTATATTCTCTATGCAAACTGCATAACTGCATAATCATAACACACTTTCCTCTAGACTCAGTAATGTGGTTTCTAATGCTGTATGGCGTACTGTTATATACAAAATGGACAAGTAAGACGAGAAGGACAGAATACAGAATAAGTGGTGAAAGCTGAATACTGAACATGCTGTCCTAAATGTATTCAGTAACGTATGTATCAAAAAGTAACCAGTAACTGAACAGCAGTGGTGGATGAAGTACACACACCATGTAGTTGAGTTAAAGTAGAGATAGTAAAATATTCCTCCAGTAAAAGTAGAAGTTCCTCCCTTTAGACCCCACAATGTCCCTTTTTTACATTGTGCAACAATACCAATGCTTATTGGTCCACTGTTTATAGTATATCGTTGCTGTCCAATGAAAAACATGCATGTCCAATTTTGGCATCATTTGAGTGAAATGATGAATGATGAACAGACCAACAAAAATGGCCCAAAATTATTATTTTTAAAAGAGGTTTTTGTCCTCTCCTGTAAAGTTGCTACTTTGGAGATACTTGTTTTTCTTTGGATTGCGACGATATAGTCTATAGTATAATGTTCACAATAATACTAAATACTTAATAACGCAATAAAGCACCATTGCGTACAATGTGCAATATTTTCTGTCTAGTATGCATACCTATTGTCTATGTGCACTTGTCTTTATGTTATATTTGCACATCAGAGTCTGGAGAAACGCAATCTCCTTCAGCTGTGCACTACTTGTTGCACTGTCCGAATTCACTTTGACTTTGACTTTTTGAGTTTTGTGTGTACTTCTGTCCATTATTAGAGCTTTTTTGCTCTAATGTTCGCACAGTAGAAGAACTACAATGATGGACCTAATTAGACTGAATTTAAATTCGGAATACATTCTCCTCACGAGAAGCTCACACTGCTGAGGCTGCCAATCGCCTTCTTGCTGGAGCATCCAGCTTGAACAGATCTAAATTAGCATGTAGCTCCATACACACACCCACTACAAGCCCGAGCACGGCCCTGTTAATCAGAGCTAACGGGCCGTCCGCCGAGATAATCGGGCGGGTATTTTTAACCCTCTGATTGGAGTCTCCGCGGAGGCTGAAGCATCAGCTGCTCAATTTCCACTGAGCCCCTGAGAGAAAAGCACCTCACACCTGTCAACACTCTGTGCGTGTGTGTGTACTGTGTATGGGAGAGCACATGACAAAAGTAGACTAATTTAGTATATTAATAATTGTTGGTATTTTTAGATGTGATTTTTCCAGTCATGAGTAAAGCTAGGCAACACTTTAATTGAACCTTCGACTGCCATGCCAACTACACCATAATCAGGTCATGCCAGATGAGTTATGACCAAATTTATTGAAGGCTGCATGATACTGGAAAAAAACTGACATTGCAGTTTTTTCCCTGCGATATATATATTGTGATATGGCACAATATTTGAGGTTTTCAGCAGATTACTTCAATATTTACAAAACATTATTCCCTGTACAATGATGGGGGGGTGAAAATAATAATAATAATAATAATAATAATAATAATAATAATAAAAGCTGAGAAATTACTTTTATACACTTTTGTGAGTGTGAACCATCTTTTCTGGAACTTGAGTCCTCTATAATTCGTTTCAGTGCACCAAACACCAAAGCAGTTGAGCACTGTGACTACTCTTCTCTGTGTATCCGGGAAACCTTAAATCAGAGTGCAAGTTTTTCGTTTGTATCAAGCAGCAAAAAAACTTGACACGTGTCATTTCATTTGTCGTACTAGACTTTGCATGTCCTGCAATGTGAGTATTGCGCATGGGCACACTGTGATTGCGATGCTGAACCAATATATTGTGCAGGCCTAATTTGTTTGGTAATATAACAGTGTCATGATACTATTACCATTAACTGTCATATGTCATTAATGTTTGAAGTCATGATGGCTAACTAGACTACAATATACCAAATGGACTATGTGACATAAGCTCTGAGGACATCAAGCATTTCGGATTTTTCTGAGCATTTCAGATTTTTATGTTCATGGTAACACGGCACTGTCACGACAACTTATGATAGCATATGATATCTGCCAGGACATGTGCATGGCGTGTTTATGCCAATCTTATGCATCAAGGTTCCAGTAAAGTGTTGCCAAAACCTATGAGGTCATGGTGAAGTTTCACACATGCCTCTGTAACCAGTTTGGTTTTATATAATTGAAAACAGTCATTTCAGACTGTTGAATGGTAGTCTAGGTGTGCATGGCTTACCGTTATCTGCCGAGGTGTCCCTGTGTTCCTTGCTTGAGCTCAGTGCTGGTAGTAGAGGCTCCATGTTCATTATGAGTTGTTTATGGCTGAGGGAGTTATAGCTCCTGCTCTGGCCCAACTGAGACCTGCAACAGTCACAACAATACACCATACAACAATCAGACCGAGAGACGGCCAAAACATTCATCCTAAGAAATGAGCCCAAGAAATAAAGAAACAATTGAGAGCTAAATAAATAAAAATGTGTCTGAATTCAATTTCTAAAAAGCATTCAGTTTTTCTATTAAATCGCATTTTCAGAGCTGCTTTCAAAATAACATCTGGGTCTTGCAGCCAAAACCAGTCGAACACAACAGATCTCTTTACTGTTCCCCCCTCCAGCCTTAAACCTACAACAACTGGCCATTTTATCAGAGACATCTACAATACAGGTACACTTGCAAATACTGACTCCAGACATTCTGTTGCTGTAGCTGAAGGTAGCACCACTAAGATTCTGTGTTCAATTGCTTTTGCTTTCAAGACAACCAGATGTTTTTTTGAAAGTGAATCTGAAAAGGTAGAATTAATTTAAAAGGTTTTAGAAATCAGATTTCAGACATTCAATTGTACATGGTCAGTTTAGTTACAGCTTATATTTTGGCTTAAACCTTAAAATTCAATTTCAAGGTAGAATTTATTTTCAGGCGGTATAAAACAAACTGAAAATTCAAACCTAATTCAGATTTTAGCATTGACATTCTAAGGTCTAATTTAACTCAATACTTCAGTTTCAAACTGTTTCAAAGCTGTTTCTAAGCCAAATATAAATATTCAAACTGACCTATGTATGAATTTAGGTCCAAAACAAACATTACTTTTGAAACAAGCAGTTTTCATTTTCGAATTTACTGAAATTTGAAAGAGTTGGAATGAAAACAGCCATTCTATTTATTAATTACATAATTGTTTCCCATGAAAATGATCATTAGTTTGATGTCTGCCCTCATTAATGCATTTTTTTCCCAATCCACTGTATTATGATGAAGAAGGGTAGGGTCTAAATAGCTCTGTTTATTAGAAAAACAGGACTAATTTCATACGAACTTCATTCTTTCATAGATTTAATCATTTCATTATTATTCTAAAATGAGGTGGGAAGTGAAGTAGAACAAGAAAAATAAACCGTATTCTGTAAGCAGGAGCGTCCAAACTGAAAAGCTTTAAGTAAGCAGGTTGAACTCCGACCTGTGAACAACCGGAGGGTCCCTCTGGATCTTTGAACTGGCTTCTATCACCTCTTTAGCAACACGGCCGCTGGAATCAGTCCAAACACAGAAAACATAACGTGCACCACTTTTCTTCATACAGTCAACGTAGAGATGGAAACACGTTTTGGACTATTTCTACTCATCATCAAGTCTTTGCACAACAAACAGGGTGGCTGCTAAGGTCTTGATATGATTGTGATGATATGCGACCGTTTATCTGATAATGTAATTTGGCTATGAGCTACGAGTAGGTTTGTCCAGAGAGCGTATCCCACCTGTAGCGAAATCTGGTCCCTTTGAAAAATATATTGCTGCTGGAGACGGTCTTAATCTGACTCGATTTTGCACACCTGTTCAAAAAGGAGAAATGAAGAGAAACATGAATGTAACTGTGGCCACTATAGCGCATAAGCATCCATGCTATTTGTGTGCCTTAACCACAGTTGGGTTTACTGTAATTCCTCTATAAATGACTTAATCAAGGTGATGACTGATGGGCACTTAAGCTATGGGTGTTTTTTTGTCTTCCACTTGTGCTTTGTTTGTGCATGTAGGGTGTGAGCGTGTTTAAAGGTGTCTGTGTGTATTTGTGAGTGCAGCGTTGAGTGTTCAGGGCTGTTCTTGTTGGGCACACCGAGGCATGCTCTCTCAGTGGCATTTCAGCTATTAATTAAAGAGCTTTAAGCAGAAATGTGATCTTGCTTACTCTCGGAACATGAAGTAACCAGACACCAGCTTGTGTGTGCGTGTGTGTGTGTGTGTATTTGTGAGAAAGACAAGAAGAGAAAGGGGTGAGAGGAAAAGGATGAGTGGAAAGGAAAATAGCTACCTTTCATTCGGGCTACACAATATGGACAAAATTCTATCACCATTACACTATAAAAATGCTAATATGCTAACATACAGTACAGTGCACATGTCCAGCACAAATTCCAGTCCAAACAGCCTTAAAGCACAAGCAATTCATTTTTCTGAAGACATTTCTGCGGATATTAAAGGAGATATAAGACTTACATAAACACAAGAAAGAGGAAAGTCACTCAATAAACTCAATAAAAAAGCAGGCGGTGGTAATTGTTGTTAATTTGAAGGTCAATGGGATGACAATCAGGTGTGAGTGGCCAGTCTGTTGTATTTAAAGAACAGGGATCTATTAAAGTCAGATCTTCATGACACATTGTGTGGATGTGTATCATGGCACAAACCAAAAAGATTCTGAGGACCTCCTAAAAGGAGTTGTTGATGCTCGTCAGGCTGGAAAGGGTTACAAAACCATCTCCAAAGAGTTAAAGCTAGCGGTCAACCAACAAAGATCACTCCAAAAGCAAGATATGTAATAGTCTACAAGGTCACAAAGGAACCCAAGGTAACTTTTCAGCAGCTAAAGGCATCTCTTTCACATTGGCTATTGTTAATATTCATGATCTCTATTATCAGGAGAACACTGAACAAGAAAGGTGTGCATGGCGGGTTGGCAAGGGAAAGGCCACTGGTCTCTAAAAAGAACATTGCTGTCCGTCTGCAGTTTGCTAAAGATTACTAGGACAAGCCAGAAGACTATTGGAAAAATGTTATGTAAAAAATGTAAATGTAAAAGAGAAGTGTTATGTCTGGGGAAAGAAGAGCACTGCATTCCAGCCCTATGCCATCTGTGAAACATGGCGATGGTAGTATCACAGCTTATTGCTGCACTAGGGGGTCACACAAGTTGATTTTCTTTCTCTTCTTTTAGGACTTTTTGAATATGAAATTTGAATATGTTTTAGCTATTTATGCAGAAATATAGAACATTCTAAAATGTAAACAGATGTTCTAGCACCACCGTATGTGTTTAAACACCATGAATATCTTCATTCATCAAAGCACAGAAGCTCCTTTGAAAAGTCTGGGATTTGGTGAAGACTGGCTAAAGGACTTACTCCATATTGCAGCCGCTTGTGATTTCAGCATTGCAAAAAAGTCAATATGTGATAACAATCAACAAAAGAAATATTGTGCAGCCCTACTGTACATGTACATGCAAAACCCAGAGACACTCGTAGCTGCTCTCACTTGTAAAACGCCTGATTTTCCACGCCGCATTTCCAAAGGTGTTTACAGGCTGCTGGTGTGGAGGTGTGGAATGTCAAAACAAGTTTCTTCTGTGGAGAGAAAAAAAGATGACAACATGAACCATTTGCATACAGGCAAAAAGAACGGACAGAAAAGCAGGGAGGCTGGGGGAGGAGAGGAGAAGAAAAAGAAAGGGGGGAAAGGGATTTTTGTTCAGGTATGGCAAGGAGGCAGGGTCAATAAATTACACCATGATGGAAACTGATGAGAGCTGAACAAACTGCTGACCGCAAACTTTCTGTCACAGAGAGAAAGAGCGAGAAAGAGAGAGAGGGCGTCAGGCGCTGAAATGACAGTGCTGAGTGTTATTTACTGGTAGCTCAGTGGCGTTTATGGGAAGAATGACCAGAATGTGAGAGCGGAAATCAATACTGCAGTACAAAGCAGCAAAGACACTCAGTTTCACTTGTGACGGGGCGACTCGGGAGCAACTACAGCTAAGGAAATTTGTTGAAAATCGAGGTTACACAAATGCAGTCAATCAGCTTTGGTATATGAAGTTTGCTGCTTTAGTTTTGTGCTGGAGCTACAAGGCTAATATAGCTAACAAGTAAAGGAAACTGGCTCCAGACCAGTTAGCACTGCGACTCATTTGTCTTAAACCTTGTTGAGTTGTTAAGTAACTTCATATAGACTTCATATAGGCTTATGTGGGTTCTCCTACTGACCATACAGTTATCTATCAAAACCGTAGAGACACAATTCAGGCTTCTAGATGGCTGCTATCACCTACCTAACAGACCACCCTTCTTTTATTTACACTCATCGTCAAAAGAACAGTTGCACTAATAGTTGAACACAGAAGGAATCAACCGACAGGAATGAATTTGGTGGTAGGTTTGAAATTGTGAGACATGCGATTGATTCAAGTTTCACACTCAGCTGTGCATGTCACGTAAGCCAGGATGGGCCTTATCGCTGCCATGACTGCAGACATTCAGCGACCAATGATGCCCTCCATGAGTCATCCTGTTAGTGCCAGCATCATTGGCAGACGGCTGCACGCTGCAGGACTACATGCACGCAGACCGCTACGATGACTGCCCTTAACACCACGTCAACATCCCCAAAGACTGCAATGGCATCATGCCAGACTGTCATGGAGTGACTCAGAATGGCAGCGGGTCATCTTCAGTGACGAGTCCCACTTTTGTCTTGGTGGAGGCGACCAACAAATCCATGTGTGGTGGCACCGTGGTCAGTGCCAAGATGAACAGTTTGTTGTCATGCGTCACATGTCCAGAAGGCCTGGTGTCACTCCACCTCCACCCCTATCGCAAAATCTGCAGGAACCGTGTGAGAATATTCAAACTGCATGGGATGGATTATCACAGGACACCATTAGGAACTTCTACAACTCCATGCTGGGCCCACTCCATGGGCTGGCTAGTCTGTTGTTCTGAGGACACCAGCAGCTCCTTGTTTGGTAAGTATGTCTTCTCAGCAGTGTGCTTGGGGTCATTATCTTGCTGTAGAATTGATTTCTTCACAATCCAATGTTTTCTAGAGGGTATTGCATGATGTATTAAAATTTGCTTGTACTTATCAGCAGAGTTTATCTTGAATAGAAACTTTTTGATCCCCCAGTGTAATAGCTGTAGACATTGCTTAAAGAGTCTTTCATTGCTTTGGTGACATATATGGGCATAAAAGGCATATACTTCCTTGTTTAACTTTCAAAGACCTCAACTTTAGACCCATCAGCCCATAAAACCAGGCGTCCAGTTGCGGTGTTCAAATTTTCTTAGAGCTTCTTAACAGCTACATATTATTTCAGACCCATAGCATTGAGGTGTCTTCTCACAGTGAAATGATAAACAGAAACACCTTTCTGTACTTGAATAAATGAAAGGTTGGTCTCTAAAAGCACTGTACAGAGTAGCTCCAGTGCAAAACCAAAGAACTTCAGACATCGAATATGTTACACCTGATTAACTGCCTTGTAGATTTCCGAGAACTTTGCGACAGTCAAACAGCTTTGACTAGATGCGTTAATTGAGGGAACATTTGCAGGGAGAGCACTAAACAGCCAAACAGGAGGAAGGACATTAGTGATGCCAGTCAAGGCTTTTTATTTTTTGGATACTGTTACATGTCTATGTCCGTCAGGCCCAATTAGATCCAATTAGATTCTACTCTACTCAATTTCACAGCGAAACCGTAGAGGATCCAGTGGTCTCTGAGGACTCTAGCCTTGATCCGAGTGAAAGTACATTAGCCTAGCTCGGCTACGGGCATTAAAACATCAGTGCTTGAATAGAGTTGAACCAAACCTACAGTCTATAGTATGACACAGGCTTCTTATTCTGATAACTCAAGATGTTGAAAAGCTATACAGCTTGAATATCTACACTGAACTCAATTGCATGGGTGGGATAACACGGTACAATTTGAACCATACAAGAGTGATATATGTTTTAGACTATGTGTGACTGAACGGGGGTGAACCTATGTCTTTCACTGTGCATGTGTGGCACACTGATAAGAGGTAAGTCTATATGCTGGATTAGCCTGAGCTGAACATGTGCTCTGGAGGAGCTGAAAAATGGAACCGTCAAGAGAATTTGTTCCATTACCCTCTTATGTTGTGTAATATGAGACAGAGGATCGATAAATGGATGTCTAAGCAGCAGCCTGAAGCCCCAGAAAAATCAATACCCACTTCCACGCAGCTTAGCATGAGAGCACTGCCCTCCAAAAACCACCAGTGGGATATCACAGTGGGATTCCAGGCCTGGCATTGTAAATTTGGGTTTAGTCGGGATTTAGCCAGTTACAAAGTGAATCCCTATATCGATACATACACCTCCACGCCTAATCTGCTCGGGGGCACATTTAGTATGGGTTCAGCTGAAACATGTGAGGAAAATCTTAACCAAAGCAATCCACTTGACACTGTCCGATGTCTTTGCCTTTATACTAAAGGAACTGTACAAACTGCATGTCTACATGGACAAAAGTATGGGCCAAATCCAAGATCAAAAATAGCTGCCACTACTATTAACTGTGTGCAGCATTTATGTTCATTTTATAGATGGTATGTCATTCCATGTGTCAGAAACCACATAAACAAACCTATCTGAGGTGGGAAATGAGCTTGATAGCTTCCTTAGCATCTAGTTTTGCCTCTAGAAAACGCAGAGCAAAGCGCCAGTGGACAACCAGCTTTGTCTTTTGTGGGCCAACAGTGTTCTCTTGCCATCAGGGCTGAAGCAAGCGTGTGATGATTTAGGCAGGGAGTTTGTTTTATGCTAACTGGTGGGAAATAAGCTTGTTAGATCCATTAGCCTCTAGTTTTGCTCTGGAGCTGAGGCTAATGTAGCTAACAAGTAACGGCTGCCCAGATAGCAAGCATATATCAGTCCACTGGCTTTATAAGGTCAGCACCCCGCTGAGTTTGCCACTACTGGTCCACTCTCAGACCACCCAGATTATTGCTCTGTGTACAAGGGCCAGCTAGATTTGAATGTACTCAAACAGATTTTTAATGCACAGAGACTTATAACTTTATTTTGGGGGAAAAAGCAAAGACAATTATTACAAACTATGGAGGGCAAAAAATAGGAAAAAGGACTAATGTAAAATGGTTATGTTGAAAATTACTTTATACTACACTAACATTAAAGTATTTTACAAAATGAAAGAAGGAAATTAAGTCAAATCTATCATTTGGACTGTGAGTACAAAAGCCTAATTCTCTATCTAACCATCAGTAGACCAGGAGATGCTGAGCAAAACACCAGGGGACTGCCAGTTTTGCCATTAGCGGGCCAACGGTAGACCCCTATCTTCTTTCTATTAGGGTGGCCAGTTAACATTGCACCTCAACTGCCTCAAACCTTGTTGAACTGTTAAGCAATATCAATAAGTTATTTGAGATTATTTAATAACTCAAAGTGGTTTAAGACAAGTGTGTCATGATGCAGGCAAGCAATAATGCTAACTATGCTTGTTAGCTACATTAGCCTGTAGTTTTGCTCTGGAGCTACAAGTAACAGCTGTTTATCCTAATTGTTAGCACAGTTGCTACAACTGCTTTAAACAAGTCTCAAACAGATTTGTTTGTGTGGTTTCTGATACTATGTTACCTTTAAAAACAGTGAAAAGTAGAGACAAAATAGACTTAAGCAATTTATTTGAGATTACTTAACAACTCAATGTGGTTTGAAACAAGTGTGTGATGATTTAGGCAAGTAGTGTACATAATGCTAACCAGTGGGACATAAGCTTGTTAGTTAGATTAGCCTCTAGTTTAGACGTAGACGTATTCTGTGGTTTTTGATTATCTATGAAAACCGAGAAAAGTACAGACAAAATAGACTTAAGCAAGTTATTTGAGATTACTGAGTTACTTAATAACTCAGTGTGGCCTGAGGCTAGTGTTAGCATTGCATCCTCACTGCTTCAAACCTTGTTGAACTGTTAAGTAACTGTAAATGTTCTGACACTATATAACATATTGTTATCTAGAAAAAGTAAGAAAATCTAAAGACTAAATTCTGCCTTCATGGCTACTGCTACTGTTTTAGCTATATGATGTACTTTTGTACATTCTTGTGTTAGCTACATTAGCATTTTCACTCCAGTCCAAAACTAAAAAAGCAAAATCTGGACATCAGGCATGTCTTGGCTGAGCAACTACTTTTGAGATAATGAGAACATTTGTCTAAATTTCATTTTTATTTCCAGTTTTTGTGGCTTTGGCTCTTTTATGAAGTAATTTTAGCCAAATAAAGCTAATGCTTGAGCTGACTGTATTTGCTAAAGGACTGCACTTCATGATGTCAGTGGAAGCTGTCTGAGGAGACTTACGCAAGTAAGACTAACCCAGCTGACTCAGTTTGATAAACCACTGGAGATGGTTTGAGGAGACTCAGGCATGTAAGAGTAGCCCAACAAAAATAGCAATTTGAGAGCACGTTATGAGTGATCAGTTTTGAGCATCACAGAAATCTCATAGTTCTTTACACGGAAAGAGAAGCAAAATATTGGGAGGATAAAAACACTTTGCTCTACATGAAAATAAAAGCACAATTAAAAACAGGAGAAAATGAGCCACAAAACTTCAGACACTCATTTTGGATAATATCGCATAGTGCTTTTGCTTCCTGACAGTCAGGAACAGTACGTCTAATAGTTTTCCCCACTTCCAGTAACCCTTACTACAGACTGCAGCAACAACACTCTGCATCACCTCGACACGACTTGCTGTAGGCTAAAAATGTAAATGTGTTTTACATGTGACTTTTAATCATGAACGGCAATTACATTATACACAGTTCATTTCAGCTGAGAGGTTTCTGATTATTCCAATAATTTCATTATTCATTAGAATATATTCTGAAAGAAATTCGTCTATGAAATGAAACATGAGGGTGTGATTGGTCAGCCATTGTTCAGACTCAGTAAAGTGATCAGTCCACATATTTTGGGGGGAACTTCTGTATATCACAAGAAGGCATATGCGTGTGTATGTGTGTGTGTATATAGCTTAACACACACACATAGACACACATACACACATTTGTATGCATCACTCTCAGTACACACATTATCTGTTCCAAAGTGTGTGTTTAGCATGCAGTTGCACTGGGAGGAAACCAGAGCAAGACTTCATACAAATTAAAAGGAATATCCCAACATTTTTAAAACTGTCTGCTGGACAAGAAATTCCACATTTTCAAAAATTACCTATTAAAAACATACATATAATATAAACCAATGGGAAGGTGTAGACAATTTTTAGTGCATTCCAATGATTGCCTGTGGTCATTAAATATGTCACAAACTTAATACGTTACACATCTAAACCTCAATTCCATAAAACAGTATGACCAGTAGGTAAAATGCAAATGAAAACAGAAAGGGAATCTGAAGAAATCTCTGTGTGTAAAGGGAAGGCTCGAAACCCGGAGTCGAGCTTTCAGACTGCTTATGGAAATAAGACATGCTGCGAAATCAAATACTTGATAATAAAAGCTTGCTAAAATTGAAATACTCCTTATCTTGCAGATGATATATGGATATAAGTGACGTTATATGTTAACATCATGTATTCTTCTGTGAGTTTACTGGCGGGTTGTAAAGCAGAAATCCTCAGTTTCCAAAGTTTCCAAATCCAAAGTTTTCCTATCGTCTGATTACTATTTATTAATATCCGCTGACTGTTTCAGGTGCATTTCACATACTGTCCCAGCTGGAACTGACGTTTAAGGAAAAATGCTGGAGTATCCCTTTAACTCACGTAACTGCACTACTTATAATGTCCTAAACCTATATTATTCAAGGTCAACTCCCAGGATCACAGAGATGGAGAACACTGGCTCCAACATATACCTACATCCTTCAGGGAACTCATCATACACATATGTTTTCAGAGATTAAGGAACACTTTAGTCTGATGCCCAACATGGTATCATATAGACTATAAAGACTATAGTTCATGAACAATTACTGTAGTTTCTCATCATGACCCAGAGAAGTCATCATTTACCAACGATAACCAAAAAAATTGGAATCTATATGAATAATTTCTCATTCGAAGCTCATCAAAACAAGCTGTGAAATGCTGTTGAAAGTGGAGATTTGTGTTTATAAGTAGAAAAAAAACATACTGTTTGTTCAGATGTGAATATGTTGATACAGAATGTAAATTGAATATTGAATTGAATAAAAATGTATGTAATTTATTACATTTATTATGTGCTTCTGTTTAAGCAGTGCAGCAGAACAAAGGTAATAACTCTAGGCTTCTAAGGTTTAATGAACAGTGCATTTGGGCATGGCAACTAAAGCGTATCAATCAAGGAAGATGAGAGGCATGTGGGGAAAGGCAGAAGCAGTGAAGAAGTGGATGGGATATGGGTTTAAAAGATGTTTGAAAGCTTATAACAAGTATATAATGATGCTACGTCATGACTTATTGATGCTCATGGCATGTGTGTTTACTCACCAGCAATGGAAAAGTACACACAGAGAAAAGAAGACAGAAGCACATGTAAAACGGGATTGTAAGCAGCAGGACACAAACAGAATGATGAGCATGGTATGCTGAATACATTTCCAATATTTCCATCTTTTTTTTAGAAAGAGAGACATTTTTAATGACCTGCATGAAATGATCAAATGAAATTAAAAAGCATTGAATATTTCTTGGTTATTTTGTGGTCGTTTTATGTTTACAGATGTTTGAGAAAAGATAAATGGAAGTATATCACAATAATAAGTTACAATAATACAAAAAATGAACATTGTTATTAATGCACATTCAGTACTGTGCAAAAGTCAGAGACCACTCATTTTCAGGTAGCTTGGATTACAGTCAAAATATCCAGTCGTCAAGTACAGGGACCATACACATACATGCCAAAAGTCATGGTATAGCAGTATGTATGTTGGGGACGGCTTGGGAACACCCACACCTGTATCAGTTGTGAGGTGTTATCTGGTGAGTGAGGCTGAACACTGGACAGCTTGCTCACGGCATTGCGATGTGAACTCTTGTGAATGATCATTAAGCCCCCATGGGTGGCCGCTGCGCTGCTCACTGCGGGTAGTAATGCTTTCTGTGATGTTTTGGTTCACATGAGACACTGTGAATTGAGGAATGATAATTGCATATACAACTTTGGAAATGGAACGTCCTATCCGTCTGGCACCCACTATCATGCCTCGTTCCAATTCATGTCCCCTTGCTATGAGCACACTGGCCAGTGTTCAACCTTACTCACAAGATAACACTTTATATTTCTTTTTATCTCTTATTTATGTATTATGTATGATTATGCAGCCAAGTTAGCCATGCGCTGTTTAAGGCAATGTTGCATTTTCATTACAGCAAGCCATATCACTTCCTCGACACCTGTTGGCTGCTTTGATGTCAAGTGTCCAGGAATTTTACAGGGATGAGTAGATCTGCACGATATTGGAAAAAAAACTGACATTGCAATATTTTTTCCTGAAACAATTTTGAAACAGGAAAATCAATATTGACAAAACATTATTCATTGTAAATGATTGAAGTGAAAATAAAAATAATTAAAAGCTGAAAAATGACTTTATAGCACGCTTTTTAGAGTGAACCATGTTTTATGGAACGTTAATGCTCTATAATCAGTCTCAGTGCACCAAACCCCAAAGCAGGTGAGCGCTGTGACTTCTCTTCCCTATGTACCCGAGAAGCCTTAAATCAGACTCCAGGAGCCGTGCAAGTTCTTCTTTTGTATCAAGCAGCGAAAAAGCTGTGGCACGACGTGTTTCACTTGTCATACTTAACATTGCATGTCCTGCGATGTAAGTAGTGTGCATGCACACATTGTGATGATGATGCTGAAACGAGGGCTGGCGTGTCCATTTTCAGAGTTTCAGTGCCAAACCTGTACCATATAGCATCTTAGACTACAAATGAACTAAGCAAAAGGCTGGTCTCTGACTTCTGCACACCACTGTATTTAGTAATCTGAGTGCACTATGGCTGTTACATGGTGTGCAGATGTGTCATTAGGAACAACAGGGAGTGGATGAGTGTGAACATAAGACTTTGCAGAAGGTGACTTCGAAAAAGGCAAACTCATGTAACTTACCTCTCTCTGTACTCCAATCACGTAAAATGTTTTCCCTTCAAACTTAAATTTGCTGACATCAGCCCTGAGAGAGTGAGAGATCACTGGGTTTAGTGTTAAAACATTGTGGTAAGAAATAGAGTCCATTGACCCTCATTCTATTTTCACTCCATTCTAGCAGCGAGGGGCTAATGCTGTATGTGTTTTCATGTGGTCTGCAGTGAGTTGATGAGTTCCTAAATGTAATCCTTCATCCTTAAGAACCCTTCAGGTTGTACATCTTGGAGAATGTAGCATCTTAAAAAAAAGGACAGTTCACCCAGGCCTGCTAATTATGCCATTTAGCATCATGCGCAAGGGTACATGCTAACTTTTCACAGCTAGATTTCACTTTTTTATGCCACGTTGAAACATTTTGGGGTGAATTACCTGAGTAAAAGTGAGGTTAAGGAGTAGAGAGAGAGATAAAAGAGTGGCGTGGGAGGCTGAAGACAGTGAGAAGTCGCGGTATAGAATGAGGAAAGCAGAACACATTGGAAGGTTACCAAAAGTTGGGTACCATTTTAACAAGTGGATCCGCTTGTTTCCCTGGAAGACCATGAAGCCCCGGGCAGTAAATCCGAGAAATGCCGTGGTCCCTGTGAAGTCCTGCAGAAACCATAACCATAACAGTTAGCACCCAGTGCTTCACTTGCTGGAACACAACAGTGGAAATGCTAACTTAGCATCCTGAGACAGCATGAAGGAGTCAAGGTCAAAACCGCCAACTCTAAAACGTCATGTACAATAAAATCCACACAGCAGTAAATCGGCTGTGGGCTCACAAATGAAGTGCCCTTCACGATCCCTGATATGAACCTTTGGGAAATCTGGACCCATGTGGTTTCAGCCAGCTACAGCTTTGTTATCTGTTAAATTACTCCGTAATTAGCCTCTGTAACACTCTGTACACAGTTCAGCCCAACCTGACTGATAAGCAACAGAGCTAGCTAAGCCCCCTAGCTTCTGGTGGGACTCAAATTAAAATGGATCCCAGCCTCTTAGGCCTAAGTTGAAAGTTAGCTTGGCCTGAATAAACCCAAGCATACAGCTTTGCCACCGGGTCTCAGCGTTCAGATTGGATTCAGATTGATATGACGTTAAGCTTGTCCTGGAGTGCAATGCCACTATCAGGACACAGAACACGCTCTGTTGCATCACTAGCACAGCCACACACATTGATTCTGATGCACTCCGGCAACATGTTAAACAAGGCCATAGCCTCACTCAGAAATGCACTCCAGACCTCACTGCAGTCCTGCGCGGCTCAATCAGCTGATACTACCAATGCAGAGTTGGGTTCGGTCAATAGAAGAGTAGTGTGCTGTTCAGTAGTGTTCCTACATCAGGGACCACCCCTCACTGATTTCATTTCCCGTCATAATGGACACTAAATACAAGATGCTGTTTATTTGTAGCATCAGAAAAAGAAAACATATTTAACAGCAAATCTCATGTAGGCCTCAACACATGTAAGTGATCATTAGAATCCCTAACCCGGTCTAAGATGGTGAAGTCCGGATTCTGAGGTGGACAGTGTATTGTTCTGAGAATAGCCGCAGCTTCTTGCATTTTTACATTTTCATCTTTTTATCAGTTCTTTGTCTCAGCGATGGCTTTTTGACAGCTACATGTCCTTTCAGACCCATAGCCCATAGTTGTCTTCTCAGATGGACAGAAATGCCTATGACTTCTTTCAGATCTAAATCAAGAGTGGAGCTTGACTTTCTCCTCCCATTTCTAAATATATATATGAAAATAGTAATCTATTTTCTATATTTTTTATATATTTACACACACACACACACACACACACACACACACACATATATATATATATATATGTGTGTGTGTGTGTGTGTGTAAATATATAAAAAATATAGAAAATAGATTACTGTATATCTAATCTATCAAAATATCAAAATCCAAATACATCAAACTATATCCTTAAAATGAAACACTTGTGTCTGTTTTGACTGGAATAAATAAGGGGCCTCTGTGACCAATACTGTTCACAGTATTGTAAGTGCCCATTATAGGTTTACTGTTAACTGACTGTGCACCAGCTGTTGCTGCCCAATGTATCAGCTGCCCTCCTTTCATCTATCAAGGACCACCATAAGTCCAACAATGGCCAGATATTACTTGGGTGGTGCAATGTGCTTGGCTAATGAAACTGTATTTACACTTACCAGCCTGACACAGTGGTAACTCTGTTTATTAGCCTCAAATAGAAGCCATGTTAGGGTTCTTGCTGAGCTGCTTTATGACCTTTTGTACCCGACAGCTGTAAAATGACTGCATTGATTGCAGTCTACTAGTGGTTGTGTGATGGGGGAGAGACCTACAATGGTTGGAAAGGCTATTACAAACACTGAGAGGTGATGCGAGAGGGGGAGTCCTGTTTCTGCAGGTATTGTCCCAGTTCTCATTTAACAGGTTTATTGTGCCTGCTTAGCCTGGGTCACTTTTCTCTCCTTCTTCTCCTTCTCTTTTGGCTTGCAGTTTCTTCATTTTGATGTGTGGTAAACACTAAGGTAGCTTTTGTAGCCTACTGGCATGTTTTGGACAGAAATAATATTGATTAAAATAGAAAGTACACAGATGGTTTTCATATTAGACAGTTACAAGTTTTTGACAGTTACAGTACACAATACAATGTAGTCAGTACCTTGCAGGGGTGTGGGTCGACCCCGTAAGTGTCCAGCGTGTGAGCTCTCTGGAGTAGGTTGAGTTCAGCCAGGGCTGGGCATTGACCTCTACAGTAAAGAGCAAGAACATAACCAGCCACTGGGTTGAAAGGTAACTAGACACCCAATTGTGCTATGAGAAACACAATGATGAGTTATACTAGACTCATGTATCCAGAAATACCTGATCTGAAATGCTAAGAAACAGACCAGTTAGCATGATCTTATTTGTATACGGCTAAATGCTCGAGCCCCCTCATTAATTACTAGAGTTGGGTTACATTTACCAATCAATACACTATTCAGTGCTTATGCACGTGTTATGCAGTCCTTCTGTAAGTAGCCTTTAAGTACAGTGCTACCACTCATGCATAAAATGAGTAGGAACACAGAGAATCTGCAGGCCAATGTTGTCCTCACCTCAACTCATTCTGGTGGATCTCCATGATCTTGCGCTCCAGTTTGAGGCTCTGCTTGGGGAAGAGTTTGAAGTCGCTGATGTAGTCAGCAGGGTGCTCGTCTGCATCATAGTCTCCAAGCTCAGCTGGAACAAAGTGCATTAACCATTTAGAATGACCACAGCAGTATTCAGTTCATCACTACCGCTTATGTACAAGGTGAACACGTCATGTCTACTTGATGTTCTCTCTGTGCTGTGGATCATTAACACTGCATCTAAAGATGGAGGAATCGAGGCCTTTAGAAGTCTCCGGTCCAGCATGCTATGTGACATATATTGCATATTGACAGACTTGACTCACAAACCCAGTAATGGCTTGTTAAATGTCACACTGTGATGCTCTCATTACAGTACAGTGTTGGCCATGTTAATATAAGGTTGTAGGATTGCTATGCATGTTATTCATTGCTAACCATGCTAGTATTTTAATCTGAAAGTATCCTTTAATGCAATGTTGTATCAACCCTATACATGCCATTTACCCTAGCTATGCTTCGACCCTTTTGCCTGAAAGACCCCTTTAATGCAATGTTGTAGGAATGCTAACTATGTCAATCACTGATGTTAGCATTGTGGCATTTTTGACTCTTTTCAAGCGATCTTGTAAGTACATTATTCATTGTTAGCCATGTTGGATTTTTTTTTCTTGACACTTTTGAAACTATGTGCAACACTGTACCATTGCTAAGCATGTTATTCATTGCTAATCAGACTAGCATGCTTCCTGAAGGACTCCTTGTGATGTTGTGGCACTACTAAACATGTCATTTATTCTAACTACCCTGTAAGACAAACTAGCATCTGGTCACCAGTAAAACCATCATATGTTGTATTTTGGATGCTGGTCATCCAGTATGCTCTAGGGTGGCCACTTTCATAACCCCAAAAAGGGTGTCGGGCAGGATACTAGAACAGACTTAAAATCATAACCTAACCTATATAACACGTATTGCTTTACACACAGCGCACTAATTGACTAGCATGTAGAGGGCTGACCTGCGGTTAGCCAGTAGCCGAGTCACTATGTCACATGGCCTTGGTAAACCAATGAAACTGGACTGTCTGGCCTAAAACCAGACGTGTGGCCACCCTAGTATGCCCATGCTGGGTAACCAGCTAAACCAGACCAGTATCAGACCAGCATTTTGGCAGAAGGACTTTTAAAGCAACGCTATGCACATCAATCAGTGTTAACCATTTTTGTACCTTTAGAGTAATACTGTAACATTGCTAAGTATGTTATTCACTGCTAATCAGCCTAGCATGCTTCCTCAAGGACTGCTTGTGATGTTGTGGCACTGCAAAACATGTAATTTCTTCAAATTACACTGCAAGAAAAACTAGCATTGACTAGCCTAGCTGGTTACCAGTAAAACCAGTACATGTTTTGTTTTGTATGCTGGTCAACCAGTATGACCGTGCTGGGTAATCTGCTAAACCAGACCAGTATCAGATTAGCAATTTGGCTGAAGAACTCTTTTGAAGCAATGCTATGCGTATCATTCAGTGCTAGTCATTTTTGACCCATTTAAAGCAGTACTGTACCATTGCTAAGCATGTTATTGATATGCCAGCATTTTTGGTTGAAGGACTCCTTTACACCATTGTTGTCCTACCACCGCCCACATTAAAGCAATGATGCAGCATCGCTTAACCCCGTCAGCCATGCCCGCATTTTTTAACACTACCTTGAACTATACAGGCTCCAAGGTAAGCAGCATCTGCAAACGGACACAGGAGCCTGCCATGGTACAGGTCTCTCTTCAGCTGAAGGTACAACAGGTATCTGGCACAGAGAGAGAAACAGAAGCACGGATGAAGGCAAGGAAAAGACACAATTCCTCCCAGTGCATGAGAGCATCCCTGCTGCATGAGACGGGGCAGCTAGGAAACAGCACTAGCTGCCTTAGCGACCAGGCCTACCGTAAAGAGCCGTTGCCATGAGAACCTTACCCCAGGAAACTGTTACCATGGAGACGTGTCCTTGGCCCAGTGGGGGGAAAGTCATCAGCGCCGCTGACTCTGATCTCACACGCCGTGATGCTAAACTCACTAATGGAGCGTACCGTGACACGTGCCTGAGCATTTCTTGTGTATTGACATGTGACCCTATGACCTGGATTTCCAGTAGCTTACAGGGCAAACATTCACGTCTGTTGTTGCCGTTTATGACTGGCTAATGGCTTCCAAGAAAGGGATCTCCGACCATGTGAAATGTGGTATTAAAGGGTAAATCCTGCATAATGATATAATTAAGATGTAAACAAAGTTATTCAGAGTGGTCTGATGCAGTGCTTGAAGTGCTTGAAGTCCTTATTCACATGTTAGAGTGTGTATCATATGCACTTATCTTCAAAAGAACACAAACAGCTGCACCCAGAAGGAATCAACTGACAGGACTGAAACTTGGTGGGTAAGTTTGCCATTGTAAGAATGATTCAAGTTTCACTCGGCCACGCATGTGACGTAAGCAAGGACGGGCCTTATCGCTGTACTTGACTGACCCAACAGCCACGATTGCGGACATTCAGCGAACAGTGATGGCCTTCATGAGTCATCCTGTTAGTGTCAGCACCATTGGCAGACGGCTGCACAACGCAGGACTACATGTACACAGGCCGCTACGATGACTGCCCTTAACACCACGTCACCGTCACCAAAGACTGCAATGGTGTCGTGCCAGACTGTCATGGAGTGACTCAAAATGGCAGCGGGTCATCTTCAGTGATGAGTCCCACTTTAGTCTTGGTGGAGACGACCAACGAATCCGTGTGTGGATGGTTTGTTGTCACATGTCACAGGTCCAGACGACCTGGTGTCACTGCACCTCCAGCCCTCGCGTAAAATCTGCAGGAACTGTGTGAGAATATTCAAGCTGCATGGGATGGATTATCACAGGACACCTTTAGGAACAACTACAACTCCATGCTGAGACGTCTGGCATATTGCGTTAGCCCGACGCCATACTGAGAGACACTACTTCTGTATGTGTAGTTCAATAAATATTGCCCATATCTAAATGTATCATCATTTATTGTTCCTGGTAACCTTTATCTTCCTTCCCAATAGAACTGCAATCCCACACTTCCTTCTGGGTGCAACACATTCTTTTAACAATGAGTGTAAATGTAAATAATTAACAATTTAATTATGTTTTATTTATTAATTGTATACAACTATTAAAGTACAAGGCTGACGTGCCCAAACTGCCAGCGGTGCTGACACTAACAGGATGACTCATGGAGGCATCACTGCTCACTGAATGTCCCCAATCATGGCTGTTGAGTCAGTCAGGTACAGCGATAAGGCCCGTCCTTGCTTATGTCACATGCGCATGAAACTTGAATCATTGGCATGTCACATGATGTCAAACCTACCCATCAAGTTTCATTCCTGTGGGTTGATTCCTTCTGGGGTGCAGCTATTTTAGTGACGATGAGTGTATTTTATATATAAAACACCAGGAGAAATGTCATGACTGTGCCGGGCCTCCTTTAGGCTATACACATTCTGCTGTATTCAGCACACTTTCCATCTGCTCTTTTTTTATCCTTCACTTTTCCGGCACCGTTACACCAGTTCCTCATATGAAATATTGAGGAGAAAGAAAGGCGCAGATAGTTGTTTTCTGTGTCTCTGGGGCTTCTGAAAGTAAAACAGTCTGGGCTCAACCGCACCGATGCCACTCTAACAGCTCTGCTGCATGTCCGGCACTTAAACTTCCACCCAGACTGCCCGCACGCCAACACAGAACATACATCCACTGCTGTCCGACTGACACCACTAGACCTTCAGCCTGTACAGACATAGGCAGCGAGAGAGAGAGAGCGCAGTAAGAGGGAGGAATACTTATCTTCACAGCTCAGATGGTGAACACACATGACGGGGCAGGCTGAGAAAGCTGTGTTAATGACACACTACACACTAACAACGTATGTGAGTTGGTGGGTGATTACTAAGACCGAATTTAAAGCTTGGTATCAGCTGCGAAGAGAAAAGGAGACACTCAGAACTAAATGAAAGCGCTCGTTTTATCCTCCTTTCTAAGCTATTGATCCAACGTTCTACAGAAATGTGTGAAACCAATGCAAATAAATAGCCCGTTCTGGCCCGCAAACTCTCCAGTAAACAGCGCTCTCATTTCAAAGCTAGTGGAACCATCTACGCTGGAAAATGTGCTTTGAATTTGCTTGATCTTAACGTGCACAACGGTCCCATGTGAATAAAACGCGTCTCACCAGCCCAGTTCCTCAACACAAAGCAAGTCAAATTACCAACAGTTAATTATGCCTCTTGTGAAATAAGACCTAAATGCATTTGATATCCAAAGCTTCTTAAAACCTTCTTTCAAGGTGCCACAGAACAGAAAACTAAACTGTATTTATATTGGCATAGCTGAGAGGAGAGTTTAGGACTTAGAACTGACATACCGTTAACCTCAAACACTGTTGTTCCTCCTTCAAATACACATCCTGCATTTACAAAGGATGTCGGATATCAATGTTTTCATGACACCACTACAGTGTACAAGTTCAACAAATTCTGTATATGTTCGCATATACTGTTGGTGGAGCTTCTCCATTTGTACCCTCTGGGAAAGAGACGCTTTCCCTGAACAGAACTTGCATTTTATGCATTTAGGACAGGATCTGAGTCCTGGGAAAGGGTTATCATCAGGGGTATAGCTGTAGGATAAAGGTTAAATACCTTTAGGCTATTATTGGTTAGGAGAGTTGACCATCTGGTGAAACAACACCAACATACCAAGTTCCAAGACTACACTCCTCCTAAGAGTAATGAAACGGGCTTTAAAAACTGTGTGTCCAGATACTGTTTTCGGACAAGAGCTGAGACTCAACTGCGATCGTCTTGAAATAAACAACTCCAATGCTCAACCTGTCTCCCGGTTCTCCCTTTGGCGCAAGAAAGAAAAGGACCAACTTCAAGGAGGGCGATAAAAGATGGGCAGATTCCAAAATCATCACCACCATGGTTATTATTTATGGCCCCCAAAAACGTACATACAGCAGCTGATGTTCTAGCCCAGCAAAACAACGACAGCAGAGCACCAGGAATGAAAATGGTGGACTATACGTGCAGAAATGTACCATTCCAAGCTGTGATGTGCATCTTTAAACAGAGCTGAAATCAGCTTCCTGTTTGTCAGCTTCCTAATCGGATATTCCAATCCACCTTAAATGCTACAGCTTGTACAGGTGCCGGAATGTGACTGTGACACCATTTAAGCAGGTGCACCTTTATTAGCATCACAACCCCAACAGCAGCCTGGAAGTAGCAGCCATGCTGTGTGATTGTATCACTGTTGCTTTGTGTTCATGTTGAGAATGAGGACCAAATCATAGGGGATCTGGACCACATCTGGACATTTTTTGCCCGGCCCCAAAAAAAGTAGATTCTATGTAGAACATCAGAGAACAATTTAAAATGCTGAATAAATGCATTTTATGATACCTTTGGCAATTGATCATAGGCTTATATCTTCCTGTTGCTATGTTTCTTTGATAGACTACAGACACTTACAGAGTGCTGAGCAACCTGTTATTGATTGTGTGGTGGCATGTCCTTTGTGCTGGAAGCTGCAAGGCAAGGAGCCATTCTCAATGAGATCTCTCACTCAGGAGCTTCATTGCACAGAAGGCCCACACGAGTCTTCTGAGTTTTTATTCCCAGATAAAAATTAGTATATTTTAATTAGTATATTTTAATGTACTTGAACTGTACTTTATCAGCAAGTACATTTCAGCACATTATTGTTTTGGATATATATATATATATATCGTCGCTGTCCAATGAAAACCATGTATCTCCGTTTTTGGCGATTTTTACTTTTATTTATCATTTGATCACAAGAGTTGCTGTTTACACTGTGTGTGAATTTCATGATGAATGGACCAACATAAATGGTCCAAAAATCACTTGGAAAAAGTCTGGTTTCATTGACTTACATTAGAATTAAATTGGGTTTTGGCCTCTCCTGTAAAGTTGCTATTTTGGAGATACTTGTTTTTCTTTGGACAGCGACAATATACAAATGAAAAAATTACAAATACATTTAACCCTCATTGATACCTCAGTGTACTTAATATTAGTATACTAATTTTCCTAATAATGAATTAACATCAGCATAGTACATTGCAAGCACATTATATATATATACAAATGAACCTGTATATGTACCTAATATGTACTTTATGTGTATCAAAGTGAATCTTAATCGTGTCTAGTACAGTTAGTTCTATTTAAGTATATTCTTAATCACACAAATTATATATATTTAGTATACTTAGTACATAGTCAGTGTATCAAAATAGCACACTTTCAGTACATTATTCATAAGTGCCCTAACCCTGGGTATGCAACATTGGCTGTTTAATAATGGCTGTATGGAGTAACATTTACTGAATGAACTTTTAGAGACATTCCGTTCTTTGGACGTCTGGTTCCTATGACCACCACTGTGAACAATCCTGAGTCTGCATGTTTCTCTGGAACGCAGCATTTCACATCAAACCAGTCTGAACGATGTGTTTACCTTAATGGCGCAACTGTGAAAAACTGGCTTTAACGTTTCTCTGTTACCTTGTCAACTCTTCCTTGATCTTAATGGGCTCCTGAGGGTAGAACTTGACCCGAAAGCACATGGTGTAGGGCTGCTGACCTGAGACAGAGACAGAGACAGAGACACAGAGAGGGGAGGACACTGAACATAAGCCAATAAAAGTGAGACAGATTATGCTGAGAGCAGTAAGTGGGGGCATGACCAGGCATAAAGTGAGACTAAAATGATTATATTAATCCGAGACTGGTATAAACAGATGAAGACTGTGGAAAAAAAGTTTCGAAAGAGAGGCTGAAAAAAAGACCAGAGCGAATGAAAACACTGATTTCATCACCGTTGCCGCAACAGCTTGCCACTGCACCGATGTAAACATGCATATCTCTTATACAGATACAAACCTACACCTCCTTCCACACTCCCGAGAAAAACCCGCAGCCTCTCTCACACGTTGCCATTAATGAAGCTACAGCTCTGCTCTCTTGCCCCTTCCCATCCATCTCTCCATCTGCCCCCCAACCGGATGATCACTCTCTTCCTCTCCACATCCCACACTGCTTCTACTTCACACTCTAAAAGGCTTTTAGATGTAGTGAGAGATGGAGAAACGTGATTATCTGGACTGTAAAAGAATAATTATGATGTGCCAATGATCTGCAACGTGCATTAAAGGTCAGCTTTGACAAGCAAATCTGTTACAAAGTGTGCTGCATTGCATTTCTCGGCAGGCCCAGTACAGCTTTACCCCACCAAACAGTCATCATGCTCTATTAGCCCTACTACTTTCCTTACATGTTTCTACAATTGTATGTAAAAGTCTTGGCACCCCGGACAAATAAATACTTTTTTTTGTTTATTTACCAAATGAAAATAAGTTACACATCCTCTACAGAACACATTTTAAAGCACAATTTTCATTTAAATACATACAAAATTAGACATAAAATAAAAAGTGTACCTTAGCATTCGCACAAGACACTTTTTATGGTTTATATATCATTCTAAATGTGGTTTGTTTTCATGTGCCGTGTTTTGTTTTTGTATGTAGGCTTTTTTCCCCTGCTATTTATATATTAATTATTCTTATTTTGTGCCACCTGGTGAAGCCAAAGACAAATTTCCAGAGATGCACAATAAAGTTTTCTGTTCTGTTGTGTTCTATTCTATTCTATTCTATTCTATTCTATTCTATTCTATTCCTTCCCCAGTATGTTAAAATCAGCAAGTAAACCGTAACAGCGCATTAAAAATGTGTTGTTCTTTGTATAGAATGTGTGTATTTTGATATAGCACCTCATTTGACCAGGGCGCCCTACCTTAGGCATACGATAGTGTAGAATGAGACAATGCAAAAACAAAGTGAAACTAATTGGATGCATCGGTATGGGGAATCCTAGGTTGATATCAGATATTGTTTGTGTATGTATCTTCTGATGCATGAATATTTAGAAAATGTAGAAACTACTTTCAGCACCTTCATTTCTGTGGGGTTACAGATGCAGTTAAATAAATAAAAGGCAGGTATCATGGCACAACAGCACAGCATCCTAATCATTCTGCTGAATTATTTATTCCTTTCTATTCCACTACGTACTACATTCAGTTACACTGTGTACTACATTCCATTACACAACATACTACATTCTATTACACTACGTACTACATTCCATTACACAACATACTACATTCTATTACACTACATACTACATTCCATTACACAACATACTACATTCTATTACACAACATACAACATTCTATTACACTACATACTACATTCTATTACACAACATACTACATTCTATTACACAACATACAACATTCTATTACACTACATACTACATTCTATTACACTACATACTACATTCTATTACACTACGTACTACATTCCATTACACAACATACAACATTCTATTACACTACGCACTACATTCTATTACATAACATACTACATTCTATTACACTATGTACTACATTCTATTACACTACGTACTACATTCTATTACACTACGTACTACATTCTATTACACAACATACTACATTCTATTACACTACGTACTACATTCTATTACACAACATACTACATTCTATTACACTACGTACTACATTCTATTACACTACGTACTACATTCTATTACACTACGTACTACATTCTATTACACTACGTACTACATTTTATTACACTACGTACTACATTCCATTACACAACATACAACATTCTATTACACTACGTACTACATGCTTTTACACTATGTATTATTCTATTATACTATGTTCTACATTGTATAACACTGGGTACTACATTCTATTACACTTTATACTATATTTTATTATACTATGCAGTACATTCATGTTGTATTATAATGTGTGCTACATTCTAGTTACACTCTGTGCCACATTCTATTGATGTGTACTACATTCTATTACACTGTGTACTGCACTGCATATTGTATGCTATTGCACTGTGTGCCACACTCGATTGCACTGTGCATTACACTTTATTGCTCCGTGTGCTACAGTCTACTGCATTGCATAAAACATTTTATAGCACTGTGCAATATGTTACATTGTTCTGTGTCCTACCATTTATTACACTGTGTAATAATTCTGGTGCATAAACTTACATTTCATCTGTTTGACCACGGGTTTGCTGGGGTCCAGCCAGTGCTGTATTACGGAGAGAAGAAAAAAGAGAACATGGACAAAATGAAATACTGAGCATGTGTCATCTGGTAAAGTTTTTTTTAGTGAGCTGCCGGATACAATACCACCGCTCCCATTCCCTCTGATGCATAAGCACATGAATTTTACAACATAAATGGGCGTAAATTATTCAGCAAGCCGCTGAGAGATTTTCTGCTTGACTGAGGAAACACTGTCGTACAAACAGCTAAGTACAAACGTAGGGAAGGTTGTCATGGTAACCTTCCGTAGAACTTTTAAAAATGGCTGTGGGGATCTGATGTGAAGTTCGGAGCGAAGAAGGCTATGGTTTAAGAAGACTTGCACTGTGCATTTTATTAGAAGCTGTCCTGATGGAAGTGAAGTCGTCCTAATGCTGTTTAGGGTATGCAACACTAATCGCAACAGACAAGGAATTATTTTATTAATCAGGATGTCTGCATGACCATAGCAAGTGTATTAATATGCTGTTTACAGATACTGTACTATACACTATACATACCAGTGAGCCAAATCATTGTGATTGCATGCCTAATATGGTGTTGGTCCTCCACATGACACCAAAATGGCTCTGACCTACCAAGGTATGGAGTCTACAAGGTCTCTAAAGATGCCCTGTATCTGGCACCAAGACGTTAGCAGCAGACTTATTAAGTCCTGTAAGTTGCAGGGTGAAGTCTCCAGGGATTGGACTTCCTGGCACAGCACATCCCCTAGGTACTTGATTGGATTGAGATGTGGGGAATTTGGACGCCTTGAACTCTTCGTCACATTCTTTACTAACCTGATGAAAGAAGTCACTGCCCTCAGGGAACACCATTGCCATGAAGGGGTGTACCTGGTGTGCAATGATGTTTAGGTAGCCACGAAGTTCAAATTTACATCAACGTGAAGCCCAGATCATCACAGTCCCAACACCGGGTATCCTCTTCCCCACAGTGCATCCTGGTACAATTACATGCCCAGGTAAATGGTACACATGTACTCAGCTGTCCACGTGACGCAAGTCATTCTTCCATTGCTCAAAGGTCCAGTTCCGATGCATGCCTGCTTATTGTAGTCGACAGTGGACAGGGGTTAGTCTGGGCACTCTGGTCCACAGCTGTGCAGTCCTATACACAACAGGGTATGATGCACTGTCTGTTCCGATACACTGCAAATTTCTGTGACTCCTCCCGATTCAGACCAGACGGGATGGCCTTTGCTGCCCTCACGCATCAATGAGCCTTCAGGCACCCACACCCTGTCGTCGTTTCATGGTTTGTCCCGGGACCACTGTCAGTAGGTACTCAACACCACTGACAGGCAGCACCCCACAGGCCTTGCCATTTCTGGGATGCTTTGACCCAAATGATTTGGCCGTTGTGCCAGACCATGACAAGCGACACTGTCGCAAGATAATCAACATTATTCATTATCATCTGTGAGCTGTCATAATGTTTTGGCTCATCTGTGTAAGTGCACAATTACAGACTGTAGCCTATGCATTGTCATGCACAAACAGTCCATCACCCTCTACCCAATTCATCCATGGTCAGCTTCTGACTACAGGTCTGCTGGGTGGTGGGCCACTAAAGCACTGACATAGTAGTGGCCTAGCACCCATAAATATCAAGCCAACAGTGGCTCTAACTATATGTTCTTTAACTATATGCTAAACCAGTGTTTCTCAGCCCTGGTCCTGGAGGCGCTCTGCCCTGCACGTTTTAGTGTCCCATTTCCCGGATTGAACTGATCAGCTCTTTAAGAAGCCCTTTCAGAGTTGCAGGGGGTGTGTTAAAGCAGGGAATCCCCTATCACCTATCTATAAGGACAAAAAAATATTACATTTCAGAAAACAAAATTACAACAGCAAAAACTATTTTACAAGGGCAAAAAAATATTACATTTCAGAAACGGTTTGACTGACAAGGGTCCACAACAAGCATTTCCCGTGTGTTAGACCACCCCTTTCCGTCAGAATCTGCAGTTTGTAAAAGTGTTTCGGTACTGGTAAAAGTGTTTCATGTCTTGTAAATTTGTTTTTATTTTTGTAATTTTGTTTTCTGAAATTTTTTTTTTTGCACTTCTCAGCCACCATAAAAATCCCCAGGACCAGGGTTGAGAAACACTGCGCTAAACAACACGATGGTCACAGGGTCGGAATGAGTAGCCAGCCTATGTACTGCATTACGAATGTATATACAGTGTAAGTGTATGTGTGTGAGTACCCTCTGCTTCTCTGGGTCCACATATCGGATCCCAAAGTAGTCCTTCTCCAGCAGACTGTAGTGGTTGCACACATGATCCAGCAGGAACTGTCCTCTTGTGTCTCTCTGTGGGGAACAAGAGCCATATCCAGCATGATTAACAGTATAGGGAGTGTACATGATACTGATGCCACAGTAAGAGATTTTGCTTTTTCCATTTTTGATGACTGAGTTCAGTGTGTAAGAATTCCTCTTGTAACACTTGTCATTTTGAAGCATTTAACACCTCACAGTGAGATCTGGCCAGGGTAAAGTACAGCCTCCACATGGCAGTTGGCTGTAACGTGGTGTTACAACAACGCTTCCCAATAAAACCAAGGAGAAAAGTTCATAATTCCTCATATAAGCTTATTAACACAGATTCATAGAAAACACACACAATATATGTCAAGTAAATAAAATGCGTTTAAATGTTATGGTTCTTATTTGAGCTCTTCCACTTATGGTCAAAAAGGTTTGCCACAGTTTTTTTTTTTAAATACACATATTCTTTAATACACAAATCACAAAACCATAAAAACCATTTATGATACTGCTCATTTAAGATCCTAAGGTTTCTAATACTGTAATTTCTTACCACTGGTGCAAACATCTAAAGACATTCCATATACACTACCAGTCAAACGTTTAGACACGGATGGATGGATGTTGTTGGAAGACCCTTTCAGGCTTACACTTAACAGTTCCAACTGATCAGAATATCCTGATATACTTCATATACTCTTGGTGTATCACAGTATTATAGTTTTGCCATATCGCCACCTCTAATATATATCTTGTTATGGTCCTATTGTAGTATGTACACGGCACGCAACACATCGATAAGACCATCCCGCTTCCCAGAGCCCTACAATGCCACCTCTCTCCAACTCTTCCAGTTGCTTTTGGACTCTTCTCTGAGGCATACTTCACTTGCAAAGGATTCTACCAACATAACAGCACGAGTCAAAATGCAAAGCAGGACACAACAGGACAAACTTATATAGTCAGTCTGGTACAGCGATAAGACACGTCCTTGCTTACGTCACATGCATGGCAGAGCGTGAAACTCGAGTCATTTGCATGTCTCATGATGTCAAACCAACCCACCAAGTTTCATTCCTGTCAGCTGATTCCTTCTGGGTGCAGATATCTTTTCATCATGAAGACAATGAATTCAAAACAGCAGCTTAGTTTCCACTGCAATGATTGGCGGCCTGTCCAGGGTGTTCCCGCCTTCCACTCACTGAACGCTGGGAAAGGCTCCAGCACCCCCCATGACCCATAAGGATAAAACGATGAGTGAGTGAATGAGAGAGAGAGAGAGCTTAGCTCCCATATATCTACTGGACAGTGAATGCAATGCTTTGAGACTACTACTGAGAGTCTTCCTCTTACGTATAGAGCGTTGCATGGGCAGGCTCCTTCGTATGTGGCTGACTTACTTTACCCATATTTACCAGCCCGTTCTCTTAGGTCCAGTAAGTTAAATCTACTGTTTGTTCCATGTTCCCGTTTAAAGACTTTTTGGGATCAAGCATTTGAGGTCTTTGCTTCCAAACTGTGGAACACTTTGCCCGCTTCTTTAAGATCTGCCGACTAAAGACTTATCTTTTTAACCAGGCGTTTAGAGCCAGCATTGTTTGGTGTTTTAATTTGTCATTTTATTTTTCTTTTATTTTATTGTTGTGTGTGTTGTTCGTATTATATTCTATGTTTTATCATGTTTCTGTAAAGCACTTTGTGATTTGTGTCTGTGAAACGTGCTGTATAAATACATTTTACTTTACTGACTTACTAGAACAGTGTTAACATCCTACATGAAATTCCCTTCCCATGCAGCTTCCCATTCCATAGGAGCCCTGTATTATTAATAACCGAATAATAAGAGTTACTTCATCAGACACAGCAAAACAATTCCCAAAAGTGTTCAACGGGAATATTCATGTCAGCAAATGCTCCATAAAAAATAATTTCACTGTAGTTCTTCGCTTATTCAGCCAGCATGCACGCATCATATCCCTTCACACAGCAGCTGCCGTTTCAGGAAAGCTTCAGCTCTGCTGACGTAGGACGCCGTTCCTGCTTCACCGCTCGGCCTGGAGCAGCTCTCACAGCCCCAGGCCGTTTAACCTTGCTGTCGCTGTATTGATGCTAACCTGCTAACCCGCGACCCTGAACTGCCAAATGGAACCAAGAAATGAGCTAATGGCGTCATTCCCATAACTCACATCCAGACATCAGCGTCATCACGCCGCAACTCTGTCCTTGTATTAAGCATCACAGAAGCTCATGATATAATCATAGAGAGTCGTTCCGGGGCTGGGAATATTGCAGCATTTGGATTTAAAAGCCTGACAATGCTACGGAGAGAAATGAGGCATAAACCAGATTTATTACAGCAGGAGTGCTCACGTAGGCGCTTAGTAGTGTGAGGAACGGTGTGCCCTTACTATCGTAGGGGGGGGAAACTGTACAACTGTGCGGAAAATTAGGAGGAGAGAGACAAAGGGAACGGATAGCTCATGGAATTTGAGCTTCCTCAGCATGTCCGTCATTGAATCATTGAACTCGCTAATCCTGTATCATTCCATTTATCTCTCTCTCTGTCTTTCTCTCTCTCTGTCTCTCTCCATCCATGCAGTGCTTCCTTCTCCTTCGTCTCATCATCTTTGCCCTGAACCATGTAGGGTCTAGGACCGAGACGTCAGTGCCCTAGTTAGAGCTTCTCCTCTTAATTAATACACGCATGCCACATCAATTATGAGCGTCACCCGGCAGAACCGAAAGAGCAAAGGCACAAGCTGTCCGTTAATTAGGTGTGCATGTGTGGAAGTGGTGCGCAAGGAGAGCAGCAAGTGGAACCTGTTAATGTCCCAGTCATTGCCAGGTTCCTCAAAGAGAGAGAGAGAGAGAGAGAGAGAGAGAGAGAGAGAGCGTGAAGTGATAATGACTTTGCTGACATCAAGATCGTTGTGGTATAACAGAGCCTGCGATTAAAATGGGGTGAAGGACACTGAAGAACAACAGAAGAAGACGCGGGAGACGAATATCATGTAGCTCTGAAATAAATGAGGTTATTTTTTAGAACCGCACAACCTGATACTGAAAACCCAAACATTCAGGGTCTCAAGTCATGTGTCACACGCCGTCCTGCCCTGTGCCGTCTCTGTCTATAGGTTCCCCTTTTGTTTACCCGCCTTCATGTGGTCTCCTATCCATGTGCTTCTGTTTTTGTTTTGGTTGTTTGCTCCTCCTTCGCTCCGCCCCTTTGGGGGTTGAGTTTCTTTAATTTGCATATTCCCACTATTCTTTCCCAGGCTGAAATCTGATACGATCTTGGAAAAAGGTGTATGTATGTGCATGGAGTATTAGTTAGTGATGTTGTTTGTATGGCTGTTAATAGAGTGCAGTTCTCTCTACTGGATATGTTTTTTAACCACCCAGAGATTCGAAAGATGGCACATAAAAGAGGGTGAATATTATCACAATATTTAATACAAATGATCAGAGCAAGACTGCTACATGCTGGATAGCGGGATATATAATGCCTGAATGGAGACACAGGAGAGGTAAAGGGAAACCCGTAAGGCTGAGCAGTAGTTTGCACAGCTTCATATCTGCCTTGCTCATGGCTTACTTGACCTCTCCGCTCAGTTGACCATGTGTGAAAGGCATCAACGCCCCAACCGCTTTGTCCTATGGAAATGCTGTAATCTGTCCTTGCTCCAAATACATCATGAGGGCTGGTCAATGTTAAACACCTGGGGGTGCGATGGTGATGGAGCTTGCGCTGGGGTGGAGGAAGATGATGGATTGTGGTAGCAGATATAAGTAGGCTGACCAACGTGGAGGACAGTCCTTGCGTTTCCTGTATGTTTCTCCGCCAACATTTCCTTCATAGCATCACAAAACAGAGCTCAGAGATGCTGTTTAACTGGGAAATAAAGAAAGGTTGTTTTCTTGGGTAGATCAACACCAAGCCGGTTGGTGTTGTTCGGGGGAGCTGTGGGGGGCTAAAACAATGCCGTTTTGGAGGAGTCTCGTCCAGGGTAAAACTGGACACTATCATTTATACTTACACACTATTTAAATGTATAGTTTTAGTTTAACACTGTTTCACTCACCGTTGGATTTGCTATCAAATTGCACGTAGTTGCTATGGTGTTACTAGGCTGTTGCTATGGTATTCCAGGTGGCTGCTAAAGGTTTGCTAGGCTGTTGCTATGGTATCCCATGCAGTTACTAGGCTGTTGTTAGCATATCCCAGGTGGTGGTGAATGTGTTACAGGGTTTTTGCTATTTTATCCCACGTGGTGGCTAAGCTGATGCTAGGCTTTCTCTATTGCATCCCAGGTGGTGGCTAAGGAGATGCTAGGCTCTTGCTATGGTATCCCAGGTAGTGGCTAAGATGATGCTAGGCTTTTGCTATTGTATCCCAGGTGGCGGCTAAGGAGATGCTAGGCTCTTGCTATGGTATCCCAGGTGGTGGTTAAGCTGATGCTAGGCTTTTGCTATTATATCCCACGTGGTGGCTAAGCTGATGCTAGGCTCTTGCTATGGTATCCCAGGTGGTGGCTAAGGTGATGCTAGGCTCTTGTTATGGTATCCCAGGTGGTGGCTAAGCTGATGCTAGGCTTTTGCTATTTTATCCCGGGTGGTGGCTAAGCTGATGCTAGGCTTTTGCTATTTTATCCCAGGTGGTGGCTAAGCTGATGCTAGGCTATTGCTATTGTATCCCAGGTGGTGGCTAAGGTGATGCTAGGCTATTGCTATTGTATCCCAGGTGGTGGCTAAGGTGATGCTAGGCTCTTGCTACGGTATCCCAGGTGGTGACTAAGGTGATGCTAGGCTCTTGCTACTGTATCCCAGGTGGTGGCTGAACTCACTGTGTTAATATGCTGCAGCCCTTGGGGCACAGCTACCCAGAATGCTTTGCACTTCTGGTTGTCACTAGTTCTCATTGTATATAAGCGTTTAGTTGTGTTATAGTATGTTATTCTTGCTGCCTGTTATACCATGACACTGTGGTGTTTGCCAAGTTCAGCCTGTGCTGCTGGCATACGGTTAAACTGATAGACCCTCATATTAATCAGAGGTAACTAATCTAAACCAATCTGTCAGCCATACAGCATCAACCCCCATCAGCCTTTGACCAGACTGAGGTGGTTTATGATTCTAAGTGGCTCGAAGTGAAACAGAAGTACTGCGGTAAGACGACGCTTTTCTCCGAGTCTCAGCTTACATACGGTGTGGCCTTTTGTTCTCCAGCTGTCCCTCTGCTTAATGCATAATTAAAGCTAGAAGAGGAAAGAGTCCTTAAATAGGATCTCTCTCTCTCCTTCCCGTTCGGCCGTTTGGACGTTTTAAAAAAAGAACAGACAGCGCAGCAAATTTTTCATTATCACAGAAAAAAAAGGAACGAAGAACAAAGTCATGTAGTCGTGCTCCACAGCCAGATTTCAACAAAGCCCACCTCCTGCACTCAGCCTGGCTTGAGCCTCATACCTATAAGCAGAGGATGTGGGAACTACTGTCCAGCCCAGGCATAAGAAACTAGCCAATCCCAATAAAGGACGCAAGACGCTATAAGCCAATTGTAGTGCAGGGGGGGATGTGGTTTGTTGGAAGATCAGTGGGAAATAAGACGTGACTTTCCAGAAAGCCTTCGCTTTGGTGCGAATCCAGCCAACTTTCCTCGCTGTCCAAAAACATGATAGCACAATTTGAACAGACAGAAGCCTTTCTCTCTTAATTAAGGTCTGAAAGAGAACAGCATATGGACACAGCCTGATCACAGCAGCCCAGCACGTATGCTTACAGGCACTGTGACACAGCTTGAAGTCTGCAGCTGAGATCAGACCAAAGGCCACGAGGAAAGCACTGTTTAATAAAAGCTGTATAACACTGTGGACCCTCAGTGCTGGCATTTGGCCCCTGTGTTTTAATGAGCCCATATCATGAAAAACTCAATTTCCCTCACTTTTTTTTGCTTTTAATAAGTTTGCTGAAGTATGTAAACATAGCACAGAGAGTCCAGTGAATATGAATATAGCCCATATATGAAATTAAGCTGGAAAACTACCTATTTTAAAAAAGACGGCACTGAAAACAACACATACACTCATTATCAAAGAATGTGTTGCACCCAGAAGGAAGTGTGGGATTGCAGTGCTATTGGGAAGGAAGATAAAGATTACCAGGAACAATAAATGATGATAAATTTAGACTGATATGGGCAATATTTATTGAGCTATACATACAGAAGTAGTGTCTCTCAGTATGGCGTCAGGCTGCCATGTTTGCCATCACGGCATGGAGTTATAGAGGTTCCTAATGGTGTCCTGTGATAATCCATCCAATGCAGCTTGAATATTCTCACACAGTTCCTGTAGATTGTGCGGTAGGGGGTGAAACCAGGCTTCTGGACGTGTGACGCTTGACAACAAACCGCTCATCTTGGTGCTTACCATGATGCCTCCACACACGGATACGTTGGTCATCTCCACCAAGACAAAAGTGGGACTCGACACTGAAAATGACCCGCTGCCATTCTGAGACACTCCATGACAGTCTGGCATGGTGTTAGGGGTAGTCATCAATGGTCTGTGTGCATGTAGTCCTGCATTGTGCAGCCGTCTGCCAACGGTGCTGGCACTAACAGGATGACTCATGGAGGGTATCACTGCTCGCTGAATGCCCACAATTGTGGCTGTTGGGTCAGTCAGGTACAGTGATAAGGCCTGTCCTTGCTTGCGTCACAAGCGCAGTTGAGTGTGATCTTGAGTCATTCTGATGTCTCATGTCAAACCTACCCACCAAATTCATTCCTGTTGGTTGATTCCTTCTGGGTGCAACTATTTGTGTAACTATTCTTTAGACCGTGAGCTGTAATATATAATAACTGTAAATATAATATCTGGTCTCTTTAACAGAACTTCAGATCCTCATAGTTCAAAAGCAACTGATTGTGTAATTGTGTTGTCAGATCTAGCCTTACAGTAAAATCTCAGTAAAGCTTATTATTGCCCTTCTGTTCCATCCATCTTCGAACCAACTCATTTACATATAAGGATCATTCTCAGCACTGCAGTGACACTGACGTGGTGGTGTGAGTGAATCAGGCACCTCAGTATCACTGAAATTAGTCCACCAACCAAAACTATCGAACCAACAGCGTCCTGTGGGCAGACTAGAGGATGCCCAACACAAACTGTGCAGCAGCAGATGAGCTCAGCAGATCGTCTCTGACTGTACATCTACAGCATGGTAGGAGTGTCTGGTAGGAGTGTCTAATAGAGTGGACAGTGAGTGGACACAGCATTTAAACACTCCAGCAGCACTGCTGTCTCCGATCCACTCACACCAGCACAACACACACTAACACACCACCACCACGTCAGTGTCACTGCAGTGTTGAGAATGATCCACCACCCACATAATACCTGCTCTGTGGTGGTCCTGTGGGGGTCTTGACCACTGAAGAACAGGGTAAAAGGGGACTAACATAGTATGCAAAGCAACAGATGGACTACAGTCTAACTGCCGGACTACAAAGTGCACCTATATGGTAGGAGGTTCTAGTAACATGGACAATGCGTGTAGATACAAGGTAGACGTACCTAACAAAGTGCTCAATGAGTGAATCTGCCTATTCAGTCTATTAGCCGCTCCAATTAAATCAAAGATACAAATACTGTTTAGGCCTGGACACAAAAAGCCAGTCTGATCACAGCAGCCCACCACATATGCTTACAGGCTTCAAAGCTGGGATCAGACAGGAGTCCACAACACTCACGGTTGATGAATTTTTCAAGTGCTTTCTTTTTTAAACTTGAGCAACATTTGTGTTTAGGAAAAAAGCCTTCTGCTTGTGGCCATTTGCTGGCATGAATAATGGAATACGGGTCCAGGACGGAATAGAAAGGGCCAGATTTTTCTCTTTATTCAGGAGAACGAGGGCAGGCCCGATCTTTCAGCTCAGTTTTAAAGTTCTGTATTTATTTTACACGAGCCACATTTGAATGTTTTCAGAATCTCAGGATGAGGAACGAGTGCGTGAAGATCAGAAGGTGAGAGATGATTAAATGAATAAGTGGACGAGAACTGACTCCGACCCTTGTACAGCACTTAAACAGGAGGTGAGGTAATGGTGAGTCGGCGGAGTAGAACCTCTGCTTGAACCCATAAATTCACAAGAAGCCACATTTTACATGTTTCTTGGGCTTTATTATTCCACCCCCCTCCATCGCCCAAGGGCTCTCTTATGACATTGGTGTGGGTTTATCTACAAAACAAGTCAGAATTCATTTCTTTCTTTATCCCTGCAACTCTTTAAAGTGGAATTCCGCCATTTAAGCATAATTCAATCCAATAGTATCATCCAGAGTGGCTGGGTTTAAATGTTTCAGTGTAGAGAAACTTAACCACCTTGGATTTCTTTACAGTGGTAGGAACCAGGGAACACAATGTCAACAACCCAAATGCCTCCACTATGAATTCATTTAGAATAGTGTTTCTGGCATTTGTACATGTACACCCATACATGCCGATTGTCCTCCCTGGGGCGGATAAGATCTTCCAGCAAGACTACGCGACATGTCACACGGCTAGAAATGACACTGGTTGGAAAAAGCATGACCAAGACTTCTAGATACTACCCTGGCCCCCTAATTTCCCCAGACTTGAACCCCTTTGAGCATCTGTGGGACCACCTTGATTGTCGTGTTCGCTCTATGGATCCTCACCAGTTGTGGGATGCACTGCAGTCAGCATGGCTCCAGATACCTGTGACAACCTACCAGGACCTTACTGAGTCTACACACGGCGGTTACTCTGGATATTAGTTGGTGGTCATAATAATGTGATTCGACTGTGCATGTCAATTGAATATCTTACACCAGTGTTTCCAACCAGGTCCTCATGGCCTCCCATACGGTCCACATTTTTGCTCCACCCTAACTCACAGCACAAAGGGATAAAAGGAAAATGTGGAGCGTCTGGGGGGGCCTGAAGACCGGGTTGGGAAACATGGTCTTACTTACATACTTCAGCCATGTTTATTCAGTGTTGAAAACTTTCTATGATGTAACATTCAGGCATTTGATACCTGGTTCATATCACCAGCGCTGCAAAGAATTCTCATTCAGTACATTTCTCTAGAATGGAGCATATCACATCAGACCACTCTAAATGACATCAATAACATCTTAACTGTTTAGTTATGCAGAACTTTGGGCTGGTTTATGTTAATGACTCTCTTCTGATTGGCTGCACTCTCTGCACTCTATTGCTCATCATTCAAACACTCACTTTAGTATGAATAGGTGTGTCTAAACTGCTTACCTGCTGGAGGCTGAAGAAATACAGGTATATATAAAATATGTGGGTTTTTAATGACATCACAAAAACAGTCAATTCAAAACATCTATATATGGACTATTTGGACTGCCCACACTTTGTGAGGAAAATCCAGTTTCCATGATACGGGTCCTTGAAAACACAGGGACCAGGCGTGGTTATACAGTTTCTACAGTTTCCTACTTTGATGACGCCTGATTCAACCTATTAGCTCATGATCAAGCCCTTAATGAGTTGAATCAGATGTGTGAGTGAGGACAACATAAGCACAGGGCTATTTACCAGCCCTGTGTGCTAGGGAGAAATGATGTTTGTCTTATGACCACAGCCTGGGGACGAAAGAAAGGCCGGCGCGTTTGACGGACATTTCACTGTGAGTGAGCGTGTACGCATGAATAAGTGTGTGTGTGGTCATCAGGTCAGTTGTCCCCACTGGCTGAGCATGCTGTCGTCTCTTAAAATATCCATCACACACAGTCGCTGAACTGCTCCGGGCAATCGGTGTACAAACAGAGCGGCTACAAACACACATGTGCGCACAGGCATCTCTCTCAGTCATAAGCTGAGCACTATGGATGCAAAAAAAAAAGATCCGAAGGTGGCAAGTCAACAGCAACGACAGATTACACCAGAAACACCTGCAAGACCTGGTAAACCATCAATCAGATAAACCAGTTCCCATCAGATAAACAGAACTTTCATCTTTGAGAGAGAGAAGACCCCGCAACACTATGGGTCTGAAAGGATATGTAGCTCTCAAGAAGCTCCTCACTGGGAAAAGGAAACAGACCTAGCACGACCAGAGTCCAGACCTCAACATCACTGACTGTGTTTGGGATCACTTTATTCATGTGAAACATGAATACACTCTGGAGTTGAGGAAATGTTTTGAATAGCTGAAAGGAAAAAGTCTTTGGGATAATGGAAGCTGTAATAAAGGCAAAGGAGTGGACACACTAAATCCTAGTTCTGGTCCTAAAATCTGTTGGATATATGCAGACCTGTGGCTTGAAGTCTATATTACTGCGCAGGTCACAAGCCAGGAAAAAAGTTGATTAAGGGATTGTAGCAAGGTAACAGGCTAAAAGCTAACAGGCTAAAAGACAACACACAGGCTACATTTGAATGTCTTACACCAGTGTTTCCCAACCCAGTCCTCAGGGCCTCCCGTACAGCCCACAATTTCGCTCCGAGCTAACTCATCACACATAGGGATAAAGGAAAATGTGGACCGTCTGGGGGGCCCTGGGGAACACTACCAAACATGCTTCAAACAAGCTTTAGTCAGTGTTGAACACAAATGGCTGAATCTCAAATGGTTCCCTTCTCCCTGAATAATGTGCTGATGTACATTTTGAAACGTAGCTTTCACCCCAACTGTGTCTAGCATGGATGTGGCTAAATCCTAACTGAGAAAACGTTATACATAATGCGCTGTTTGGATGCAGGAGCCGTTAGCTTGGTGCTAAAGTCATCTGAAAATTTGTGTAGACATGCTAGTGGAAATTAGCAATGTCATCACTGTGGTAAATTGGTGAGCAAAATGTACATAAAGCAAAGTTTTGTTTAATCAAATATTGTTATATTACAACATGTTCATAATTACATGATAAAAAAGTTTAAAAGTTCATGAAATAACCACAATATTAACAACTGAAAGTTCTCCTATTTCAGCAGTCATAATATTTCATATTATTCAATATAACTCATTATATTAATTTTTAATACAACTGATTTACTCGAAAATCTGCATTTTATTGTAGTTTGTGTTGTTCACTTCATGTCTAACAACACCCTCACCCAGGATAGAACCACTGTAACAACAGCCTCTTGTGGCGTATTGCTTTAATTCTATTTAGTTATTTAGTTACATAGTTATTTAATTCTATTTAGTTATTTAGTTACATAGTTATTTAATTCTATTTAGTTATTTAGTTACATAGTTATTTAATTCTATTTTGTTATTTAGTTACATAGTTATTTAATTTTATTTAGTTTAGATAGCGGAGGTTCTGTGTAATTTTGTGTTAACCCCAAAAAAGCTACAATGTGCAAAATGTTGGGTGTTTCTATTGCGTGTAATCTACTACTGTAAAAAATATTATTGTGTGTACAGTACTGGTTAAAAATACCTCAAAATCTAATTAAAATAATCAAATTAAATTGTGTCATGGATAAATTTGGGATTTCATGGTGCACAGAATCATTTCCTAGAGAGTCGTAATTAAATCAAACCATTGTAAGACCAAAGCTTTACAAGCAAATAGAGAAGAGATGCTAAATTATATTCATATATTGGGATAATGTTGACATATAAAAACATAGTTTCAGTACTTTAGTTTCAGTAGTTTACTGCCACATTAGTCATGAATTTATTTCAGTGCCATTCAAAAACGCACAAGATACAATTTTAAGGTTATACATGACATCCCTCATTCAACATCAGTTTTCGTCAATAAAATTCCATATATATATATGTGTGTGTGTGTGTGTGGTATATATAGTCTATATGGTAGTGATGAACAAAGTAATAATTAACCCAAAGATACTACGATAAATGTGTCAGTTTCCTTCTTCTTCTTCTTCTTATTGTTGTTGTTGTTATTATTACTCCTTGTTGTTTATTATTATCATTGAACAAATTAATTTCAAATTTATGCTGTATTTTTTGTATATTTGTAATGTTTTCATGGCTTTATGCTCCAAAACATTACATTTTCAAACCTGTTTCCGTAACTCAAACCTTATTAAAATTCATTTTTAGTTATTAGTCTTGTAAGACGTACCTGTATATAACCTCTATTCTATTTGGCTGTGCTGTATTACAGCAGTTTTGGTGACTGAAACACTCCTATAAACATGATGAAAGTAAATATTTATGAATGCACTGTTTTTTGTGACATCACAGATAAGGAGCTGTTCTGTAACAAACTTACAGTTAACACACTCTTTATTAAAAATAAAAGTTTCTGTTTTCCACAATCGGCCCTTTAAAATAAGCCAAACAAAAAGCAGTTTATGTACAGACAAACTGATGAATCTAGTCGTCGTGAGGTCAGAGATTTACATTGCTATCAAGCGCCACAAAGACGTAAACGCTGCACAAACCCTGCGAGCCATCCATCAGCGCTGAAAGTACATGAGGTGCCCAAACAGCAGCTTCCTCCAGCCTGTAATCTGCGCCCTAGTCAGTATGCACGGCACATCGGCGACGAATCATTCCACACAACCCCCAACATCACTCGTCTCTCCTCCTCTCCCTCTCTTCATCTTCGTCCCTCTCATCCTCTCGCTCCCTCTCCATCTCGTCATCCTTCTTTTTCACCCTTCAGTCATCTTGGCGGAAAATCATCAAAGGACGTGGCGGAGGATAAGAATAGCATGACTTCTATTTTTAGCCTAATGAAAAGAATGCCTCTAACAAAACATAATACTCTCCTCCTCCTCCACCACCACCACCACCTTGGATGCGTTCGCTCAGGACGCACACTGAGAGAACAAGAGAAGGGGAGAGGGTTATGTTTCTGCAGATGAGGTGATTTGGACTCAGCACAGTGCAAAAATAGAAATGTTTAGTCAATGATTCCCCTCTGATGGGAAATCTATTTTTCCCCCCTTAGAAACAGCAAGCGTGGTTCAGTGTGGGCTGACACAATGCTGACTAAAGAAGTCCAAATGTAGTTTGAAAATTAGTACAATAATCAATTTTCATGATTGTGAAATAATTACCCTTAAATATGATACTGAAGACTTTCATACATATAGTGGTTCGACCCAAAACTGCAATGCAGTTAATAGCTGCCCTGCTTGAACCAGCTAAACCAGCATACGTTGTGTTTCAGATGCTGGTATGCTGGTCAACCAGTACGATCGTGCTAGGTGACAAGCATACGTTGTGTTTCAGATACTGGTATGCTAGTCAGCCAGTACGATCGTGCTAGCATACACTGTGTTTCAGATGCTGGTCAACCAGTACGATCGTGCTAACATACACTGTGTTTCAGATGCTGGTCAACCAGTACGATCGTGCTAGCATACACTGTGTTTCAGATGTTGGTCAACCAGTACGATCGTGCTAGGTGACAAGCATACGTTGTGTTTCAGATGCTGGTATGCTAGTCAACCAGTATGATCTTGCTGGGTGACTGGCATACATTGTATTTCAGATACTGGTATGCTGGTCAACCAGTACGATCGTGCTAGCATACATTGTGTTTCAGATTCTGGTCAACCAGTATGATCTTGCTAGGTGACTAGCATGTGTTGTGTTTTAGATACTGGTACGCTGGTCAACCAGTATGATCGTGTTAGCATACGTAGTGTTTCAGATGCTATACCAGCCCTGAACCAGAATAAACAAGCTTAGGTCAAAATGAAATTCATGCTGTCCTGTGATGTTTTTTTCCAGCAGGGTTTAAGAAGCTAGGCACACTAAGCAATTTGAAAATTGAGTCATGCTAATTGTCTGTTCATTGTTAGCCATGTTAGCATTTTTTAATCCTACGGCAGAAACAGCTGCTGTTCTGAAGTACAAAGTGGAAAAGTAATCAGGCTAATTGTTCATTTGGCATTAGCCATGTTAGCGGTTTTTAATCCTACAGCAGGAGCAGCTACTTTTACTGAACTAGAAATATATGACTCAAATGTGTCTTTGTCCTACACAAAGCAGTTTGACCCAAATGTCTAACACACTTAGCTGCGTTAAAAAGAAATCGCTTGCTAATTGCTAATCAGTTTTCATTCGTTGTTAGCCACTTTAGCACTTATGCAGAAGCAGCTTTCGCCAGAAGCGGCATCGCTAGCACTTGACTGATGCTCGCTGGCACTGGAAACCATGATCAGTCTTAATAATGCAAGAGCTGTCTGTCCCTCAGACACTGAGATGCCCCTGGGTATGACTGCAAAGCGCTAACCATGGCTAGCATTCGACACGCAGCCATCTACACACGGGCCCACCAAGTGTGCATGTAACTTTAACCATGTCAGCCTGCATTAAACACACAGCGCAGATGGCAGCACTAGACAGTCCTGTGCTTAGCTCCATCACGTGTGGTCAGGAGAAGGTCAAGAAAAACAGGTTGTGACAAGTTGTTGTATTTTGTTTAGGCCTGACTTTATTATCTCATAGGAGAGGTGAGCAAGGTACGTAATGATGGTTCTCATACTGTGCCATGTTCAGGCTTGGCTTCCCGTGGAGGCCGGGTCAGATGCAAACAGAGAGTCTCATGTTAGCTGGGCTGGGTTCAGTCGGAAAGACTAGGAGAGGCTTCAGTCAATGCTGAACAAGGGAAAAGCATGCAGCCTGCTGTTGGAGGAGTGCATTTCTGGTGGCAACTGACTGCTGCTTTCCTTTGAGATAAGGATCAAAGAACCCTGATTATTTTTTAATCACGGCAAAAGCAACACAGTCCCTTGTTATAAGGTGTTAGGAAAACTGAATGTGAAGCATATGTTAAGGCAGATATATGCCATAAATCAAAAGTGAAAGAAAGCTCATTTCAAGTACACTGGATGTGAAATGCAACAGCAGCTATGAAACCTACGACTAGCATGTCCTCCAATATGTCCTCCAATACTGAGTGAACTGTACACTGAACATTCCAAACATATATCTATATTGAGAATGACACCATCAAGCCTACTTCACTGTAGCTTCATCGACTAACAGCATAGCTATTGTACAGCCCTACAGTCTTTCAGGAACAAGCACTCTCTGTGGCCGCTTGGCAATGATCAAAAAAGAGCTTTGCCGTTGTTTACCATGTATTATACACTCATCGTCAAAAGAATAGTTGAATGAATGAAACTTTGACATGCAAATGGTTCAAGGACGGGCCTTATCGCTGTACCTGACTGACCCAACAGCCCTGATTACGGACTTTCAGCGAGCAGTGATGCCCTCCATGAGTCATCCTGTTAGTGCCATCACCATTGGCAGACGGCTGACTACATGCACGCAGACTGGCCTTAAAGTCAACGTCGCCAAAAACTGTAGTGGTGTTGTGTCGTACTGTCCTGGAGTCAACGAATCTGTGTGTGGAGGCACTGTGGTCAGCGCAGAGACGAACGGTTTGTTGTCACATGTCACTCGTCCAGAAGGCCTGGTGTCACTCCACCTCCACCCCTAACGCAAAACCTGCAGGAGCTGGAAGAGAATATTCAAGCTGCATGGGATGGATTTTCACAGGACACCATTAGGAGCCTCTACATCCTCTTCATCCCCTACGTCTGGAATGTTGCATTAGCCAACATGGCGGCCTGACGCCATACTGAGAGACACTACTTCTGTATGTGTAGCTCAATAAATATTGCCCATATCAGTCTGAAGTGATCTACATTTATTGTTCCTGGTAACCTTTATCTTCCTTCCCAATAGCACTGCAATCCCACACTTCCTTCTGGGAGCTGTTATTCTTTTGACGGTGAGTGTATGAGCCCAAGACAAATTCTGTAACATTTTCACTGGTACTGAGAGACCCTTGTTCGAGGAGTCAGAAATCTGGAGGGGGCCAGGTTTCCAAGTGAACGGGCTAGGCCACCCCAAGCCTCTCTGTTGCTATGCTCCTGCTGTGTAGGAACTTAAAATAACTGGACATTTGCCTGTCCATTTGTGTCTTGGCCATCGCCTTAGCTCTCATAGAGAGAAGCCAAAAAAGAGCTTTTACACAAGTGTTTAGTGTCTGGATTATATCTGGATCTACTCTGGATAGACACCATTTACACTTTTCTCCAAAATGTTTTCCCAGTGTGACCAAATGAGATCTGATGAAGTTTGACACCCCTTTATGTAAAAAGCACATCAACACATACACTCCCCCCCCCACTTTTCCACACCTTTACCAGCCAAGAGTGCAGGAACGCACCTGATATGAGGAAAACTCTAGGCTTGTGCATCCTCAGATCTTGCGTCTCCTTGTACATTTTCTTATCTCCTAGACGCACGCTGAGGACACAATTATGTCCATGCAACTGTATAGAAAATGCATCTACTTTTGTGCTGAAGATCTGTCTCCGGGCACCCACGATTGTAGTTGAAGCGATCCAATCGTAATCCAATTACAATGTATCCTGAGTGTGTTTACACCTAGCTGTTTGTGTATTTAAGTCCGAGTTGCAACCAATCACTGAAGACCCATGTCAATGCAAGGACTCAGAACACTGATTCTAGATGTGCCATTTACATCTGGAGGCCCTTGCTGTTATCTCTTTACATCACAGGCACTGAGGTGTCAGAGCCAGAAAGGCAGATGGTGATGAAGCCGAAAATCAGCATAAATTGAAACAAGGTGTCCAATCAACACTGGGTGTCAAAATCAACTGTTTGGTACATTGTTAAAGAGCAAGAAAGCACTGGGGAGCTTAGCAATAGCCGACAAACCATCCACAGCAGGGCATGAATTCTTTCAATCTTGAAGAAAACAGACTCACAAACGTTTATCCATTTATCTTGGCGTAGATGTGCCAGATACTCCTTTAAGTGGGTTTACCACAAGATGCAAACCACAGGTAAGAATAAGGAGCAGAAAGGCCAAGTTTTGTTAGGAGTTTGTTCAAACGAATACATTTAGAAACCCCGCATTGGGACAAACAGACATGGACATGGTTGATGAACCAGTACCAGAATGATGGAAAGAGGAAGGCATGGAAATATGAAGGAGCGGTCTTTGGTCTCAAGAGCCAAAGTAAATCACCAGTGACTACGATTAAACCAAATACTCTAGTGAATGGTGCCTGACAGCAAGACAACAATCCCAGGCATGCTGCTAAAGCAACTGTTTATTTTTCCCAGAGCCTTAAGGCAGAATCATCTGACCCGAGTCACAGTGAGCATGCACTTCATTACTAGAGAGAAGAGTGAAGGCAAAAAGCAAGCCTCCAAAACACAAACAGGCCTGGTAAAGCATCACCAGGGTAGACACCCAGCATCTGGGTCATGGAATTCAAGCAGTCATCGACTTCAATCAAGTACTAAATATATGATTTTTAAGATTATGTTAATGTAGTCAATTATTCTTGGTCCCCTGGAACTGGAGGACTATATATATATAATGTTTTCTCAAATGTGTGCATGTGAATACTCGACAGCGAAATTGGAATTCATTATAATTCATCAGTCTTTTTATGTGTACCGATGTAAAATGGTTCACTGTACCAACGTACCAACTTGGACGTCTTTACAGTGGTGGTGACAGACCATTCGAGGCACCAGATGTCTGGTCCCTATCACCGCCACTGTGAGCAATACTGACTCTACAGTGGGGCTTTTGAATGAATGTTTTCTCTTCAACTTATGAAGACTGATCATAAAGCTGAAGACAAAATCAGAAGATCCCAGCACATTTGAGAAGACAAAGCATCGTGGGCACCAATAAACAAACTCCACGGACATGCACCTCCAAATATGAGCATTCAATCAGTACTCCATAATTCCTGCCCCCACTGACAAGCGCAAAAGTAGGCCTACGGATGAGTCTAAGACGCTCTTAGAATTCTTCCTTGGTTCTGAATGTGGCGACCATGCCATAGAAGAATGCCTCTTATGTAAGTGTTTGTTTAATTGCCTTCCAGGTATTTTGCCTTTTATCATCTTATGTAAGCTGGAGGCCCCCCGGGTGCTCACATTTTGGCAAGGGTTACAGTTAAGAGCTGCTCCATGACATTCTCTGAGGCAGATTATTTTGATTTATTGAATAAAATAACACAGGGGGTGCGTTTAAAAAGACATACCAGCCTTCTTGCCTCTGCCAGAAAATTTAAGTCTATTGTATGATGGCCAGAGAGCAGAAAAAGAGTGCTGCTTCAGTCATCTTATGTGCACTGTGGGGAAAAATAGCATAGCTGGGGTGGGTGATATTCATCGGTACTGTGTTCATTTACATCACACTATGTCTCAGTATGCATGTCTGAGCGTATCATGGATTTGGACTTTCAAAATTTCAAAATAATATTTCAAAATTTCAACATAATTAAATGTTTGAGATCAGGGGATGTCATGTCTATAATACAAATATAACCATTTTATTTAATATCCAAAATGATCAGGAAACTTACAAGTGCCTTCTCAGGATTTACACCCAGAAGGAAGTGTGGGATGCAGTGCTATTGGGAAAGAAGATAAAGGTTACCAGGAACAATAAATGATGATCAGTTTAGACGGATATGAGCAATATTTATTGAGCTACACATACAGAAGTAGTGTCTCTCAGTATGGCGTCGGGCTTACACAACATGCCAGACGTCTCGGCATGGAGTTGTAGAGATTCCTAAAGGTGTCCTGTGATAATCCATCCCATGCAGCTTGAATATTCTCACACAGTTCCTGCAGATTTTGCAGTGGGGGTGGAGGTGGAGTGACACCAGACCTTTTGAAGGTGTAATGTGTTTATCTTGGTGCTGACCACGGTGCCTCCACACACGGATTCGTTTGTTGTCTCCACCAAGACAAAAGCGGGACTCGTCACTGAAGATGACCTGCTGTCATTCTGAGTCACTCCATGACAGTCTAGCAAGACACCATTGCAGTCTTTGGTTACGCTGACATGATGTTACACGCAGTCGTCGTAGCGGTCTGCATACACGTAATGGTGCTGGCACTAACAAGATGACTCATGGAGGGCATCACTGCTCACTGAATGTCCGCAATCATGGCTGTTGGGTCAGTCAGGTACAGTGATAAGGCCTGTCCTTGCTAACATCACATGCGGCCGAGAGTGAAACTTGAATCATTCGCATGTCTCATGATGTCAAACCTACCCACCAAGTTGGTTGGTTGATTCTTCTGGGTGGGACTATTTTTTTCATGCTGATGATGGTAAACTAGTGGTAAATCTTCTTTTGGGAACTACTTTACCTTAGAATAACCTGCATGTAGGCGATCCCTCTATCATGAATAGATCTTCTATCATAAAACAACTTGTCAGACATAGGTATTCATAAACATTCCATGTAATAACTTTCTGTGGTATAGCTTTTAAAGTAAATAGATCGGTGGATTATCACATAGAAAGTGGATAAAAGCTTTGTCTCAGTCATGCAGCAACCTAGGCATAACCATTTTATCCAATAAGTTTCCACGGCAGAGTTTTCAGAGGCGTTAAAACTGTTCAAACGTCTGATTCCTGTCTACCGTGAACATTTCTGACACCTCTTAAAGCTCCCTCACAGAAGTTTACTGCATCAACTGGTTATGTATATCCTACCTGATTTCTGACTCATTGCCTTACAGAGGGTTTTCAGACAAGGTTTTTGGCCTAAAACACATTTGAATCCATTCATGGTGGAGGGATACATGCAGGGTGTTATGAGACAAAATAGTTCCCAAAGAATTTGCCACTATTTTACCATCATCAATATTACAGGCAAAAACTCAGAAGACACATGTGGGTTCACTGGTGCTTTTGGATAGTAAATAAAGTGGCTATATATGGATCATACATGTCGGGACCCCTTGTTCCCGTTCTTCACCACCACTGTGAATAAATCTCTCTGCAATGAACCATTTCACACCAGACCCCCAATCTCAATGACTCTCCATTTACATTTATGGCATTTATCAGACGCTCTTATCCAGGGAGACTTACAACCGCGCTTAGTGTTCCATCTGAGAATGTTTCCTAGCTAGTACAAGAAGGTCAGAGCCTAAAACTTGCCTTGAGCACAGATGCTGCCCGAACAACATATGTTATTAGCTAATATGCTAATAAGTCTCTCCAAGACTGAATTATTCAGAATTGATTTGTTTAATGTGTGGAATTCTCCTTAAACATCAAAACAAAGTCTGAATGTACATCAGATATGAATGTAAATAATAGAAACACTTATCGTGTAATTAAATACATATTTATGCAAATTCTAGAAATAACCCTCAACTTTTGAAGGTTAAAAATTCTTGGGACCATTCAGCACTTTCTACCTCCTTCGTCTTTACCCTTTCTGCTCCCTAAACATCAGTGCTATCCAGTTCTAACCAGCAGGACTACACCTCCGTCCTATGCCTTGTACATGATAGAGTATAGAAGAGGGCCAATCGGACCATGCAAAAGTGCAATTAATGGAGGAGAATGCGAGGCCTGCGTGGATAGTCATGAAATATGCAGCAGAAATCCATCACAGAACAAGAAGCCATTACGGCCCTCTGATGATCTGAAAAATTCATAAGCCCAAAACAAAACGCTTCCTTTTTTAACAGCTAAACGGGCCAACATCGGAGTGGCACTGGGGTGGTGATGTGTGCGGAGATTTAAAGGTCAGCAAAAAGAGAGAGAAAGAAAGAAAAACGGCCAATTTGGCCTCAAAACAGAAGTCAGCTTTTCCTAGTGGTGCAAACTGATCTGCTCCGACTGAGCAGTCCCGCCGCTGCTCCTCCCTCGGATATGATACTGATTAACGCTACTGGACGCTCAGCTGGAGTGCAAAAGTCTACATCATCTATCAGCACCATCAGATTCACACAAAAGAAGCAGATTTACGACTATATTGGGTTACATGGCGGCCGGCCGATGTAGAGTGTTATCTAGAACTTCCTTGTAAATGAACACTGGTGTTATGGAGCTATTACGATATCCAGCACAATACCACTGTGTGTCGGCTTTAATGTCCTCTTTGTATGTCCTTTTTCCAGCAGGCAGGAGACAAAAACTCAGGTTAAATCTGTGAAACCAAAACTAGTATAACCAACTAGAACTAACTACAATCACTCATGTTTTGAGGATGTCAGTTAAAATAATAACATAAGTTGAACAAGGTTGTTACTTCTTGGGAAATTCTAGTATAGTAATAATTCATATGAGGAAACAAGACGTTATTTCGATATAATACATCAGAAATTTGAGAAAGTAAGAGATTATTTTGACTTTCTCTTTTCCTTTTCTGTTCTCTGGTTTTCATTTTCAGTTGGTAGTTTGAGTTGAGCTTGAGCTCTGTGCTGAATGCACTGTATGAAACTGTAAAATCCATGTTCAATGTCAGTGAGGACTCTCAGTTAGTTTGGGAACTGTATGATTTTGAGTGTAACATCAACCTTAGCTTCAAGAGGTACATCAAGTACTGTATGACATTTCGACCTGGGATAATAAAATAAAGTGCAGTTCTAGTTGAGCAGCCATTGCAAGAGTTTCAAATGGTGCATTTTCAAGTCATTATTTAGGTTAAAACTCTCTTTGATAGTGTTGTACAGTAGAATAGTAAGAAATCATACTGTAAAATAGCAGGCTATAGCAGTTTAAAACATTTTTTAAACTATTTGGTTCATTTCTTTTTTTAATATTTTTTAATAACATTCAAAATAATGTGAATAATGGCAGCTGTTCTGTTTTTAACATATAGAAAATATATGTATTTGAAAAACTTGTTTCCCTCTGATCACAATGCCAGCCATGTTAGCACCAAAATAAAGTCTTTCTCAGGCATTAAACAGTCCACAGTCTTAACTGTCTGTCCTCCGAATAAATCTGAATAAATGTTTCATTTATTATAAATGCATGTGCAATGAGGCAAAAGTGCACAAGCGGGCAACTTTTAATTGCTGTATGGCCTATAAAAAAACGCTGCACCTATTTCGTAAATTACTCAGTAGGCACTTTTAAATGGTGAAATGAAGTTTGAGTGCAAAACGTCACTAAACCCCTGTGTTACGTCCCAAACAGGGATGCACCAACATTTCAGGTAAAAATGGATGAAAGATTCCCTTTCAGGATTTTGGTCCAAAAAGAAAAACAGAAGTGTCAAAAACACTTTACAGTGTGAATCTGAATCTGAGAAACAAGGATTAAAACACTGCTGGGGTCTTTGGCTATCCTGCGGTGGTCTGGATGTGCAGCAGTGGAACACCAACATGGGTTCTGTAGCTGCAATCATTCTTCTAACTTGCATGCTTTTCAGCACTAAAATCTTTAGCACTTAATTCTAATAATTCTGAGTAACTTAATGTGTTTTGGTGATAAACGTCTTGTTTTGAAAGATGTTGAGGACTCTTCTTTAAATAACTGCTTGAGAGGAGTCCATTTACATGGATGTCTGGCGTTCCAGCGGTTACACTTTGAACCCTTTGAAAGAGCACTAAACGTTATATAGTCAGAATTGTAATTCTTAATATTTAATTTTATTTACCAAGTTTAAATCGGTCTGCATAATAATAATAATAAACCTTTATTTGTGTAACACCTTTCACAGCATGCTTTAACAGAAAAGACAGTGTAACCAAAACAAAATAAACATAATTTAGAGAAGCAAAACAATTAAGAGTGAAAGTGAATAAAGTAAATAAAAGTAGAAATACAGATAATAGTATGAAAATATAGCAATAAAATAATAATAATAATAATAATATTAATAATAATAATAATAAAATCAGAAAAACATAAAGAACAAAATTTATTTGCAACTGTAAAATGAAAATTAAAAGTAAAGTAAAATGAAGATAAACAAAAGTAAAAATTCAAAAGTTGCTCTT
>CM067484.1:28270963-28295937 GCA_034552555.1 Semaprochilodus insignis
CAGGCTTTATACTAGACCCTGGAGCATTGCCGTGAGGGTTTACTTGCATTTAGCCACAAGTTGAAGAATTACTAAGGTTCAAGTCCTGAAGTGGTAGGCTTGGTATTAGGAATGGTGACCATGAGAGCGCCATATTCCATCGGCAATGAAAATCTGAAGTCTGGATACTTTCAGACATACAGTATCCAATTTTCCTGTTTCTTCACTATTTCCAAGAATCTATTTTATAAAAACAGGATCACGGGTTGTACCAAGATTATGTTGCTTCACTTTCTCTGACAGAGTGCTGCTTTAGTCTGACGATCTGCTGTTAAATGCATTTCCTTCCTTCGACCCTAACAGGAACCCTCAACGGCCAGTGATGATGATGATGAGGCAGAAAGAAGAAGGGATGCTGAACGGGATGGACTGTCCTGCTGAAATCAAAAACCGAGATGCAAAAGTGGCAAGAAACGGAACATTATCTCATATCAGTAGGTGATGGGTTAGATAGCTGCTTCTCAGACAGCCGTGCAATAGCAATTAAGACTACAGAGCAATGCAATAAAGTTACCGTCGATAGGCTGAGACCAGACCCGCCTCAACTCATGCTGAAGAGTGCTGAGAGGATGCTGGACCCCTTTAGTGCCAGGCTTCTTTATCAGTAATCCCACCAACCAAGCATGTGAAATATCTGTCTGCTTTAGCTGCCATGCAAAAAGTAGGTAGTTTGCGTGTGACTTTCCATTCCACCTTAAATGGTACAGCAGTTACAGCAAAAAGTAGACAGCTTTGTGTGAGACTTTACCATTCCACCTTAAATGAAACTGGAGTTACAGCAAAAAGTAGGCAGCTTTGCGTGAGACTTTCCCGTTCCACCTTAAGTGGTACAGCAGTTACAGCAAAACAGTAGGCAGGTTGGCGTGAGACTTTCCCGTTCTACCTTAAATGGTGGAGCAAATACATTATATCTGCCATGTAAAAAGTAGGCAGTTTTGCGTGAGACCTTCCCGTTCCACCTTAAATGGTACAGCAGTTCTTGCTGCACCATTTAAGGTGGAACAGATAATTAGAATAGGATGCCTGCAAAGATGATGGTAACTTCAGTTTGGTGGGCAATCTCATCCCCAGACGAGCTGCTAGAGCAGATAAGCGACCCTACTGAGGTAAATATGACTAATCCTGAATCAGACCCCCCACCTTTCTCCCACCATAAGCACGGGAAGCTGGCGAGAATCGTCCTGGAATAACGCACGTGCAGGAACGAGAGCTCTTTCCATGTGATCCTACATGCTGTGTGAAGTGTGGCTCCAGCTGACTGCGTGTTTAGTTCATGCACAAAGGGTTCGGAGTCTGTTGCTCTCCTCTCTCGCTCAGCATGAGGAGCGGAGAAGCATTCTCGTCATCATGAAGAGCACGGCGAAGGTCGTCCCTACCTGGATGCTGCATGAGATCTCGGAGTCATCCAGGAGGCGCACAGTGCAGCGGAGCTCGGGGCCGAGCGAGGAGACGCTGGGGCTCCGGAGGCGAAGCATCTTCATTTTCATGGCTCCATCGCTCGGGCGAGACTACGGTGAAGCGTTGGACGCCAAGGGGAGTGAGAGCGAGAGAGGGAGAATGAGAGAGGGGAGCTGCCGCGTTGCATAGCGTGGAGAGCGATTCCCTCCCACCCTTCGCCAGCTCCCTCCCTCCCCGCCCTCTGCCAACGCAAGCAACACTTAGGGGTGGAGCGGTAGTATCGAAAGCCTACGATACGATACGATACGATACGATACTGAAAAAAAAGAAAGAAAGAATGAATGAATGAATGAATAAAGGTAAAATAAAAGTGAAATATCCGAATTCATAAAAGGCACAAAAACAATACATTTACAGAAATTTTTTTACTGGTTTTGCAGATATTTTTTTTCAGATGTTTGTTCTGAAATATTAAAAACGCCTTCAATAAAAATATTGCACCAAAAGTTCTTCAGAATAAAATGTTATTTTACAGATTTTTAGTTCTGAACTATTACAAACACCTTTAATAAAAAAGGATGCACTAAAAGTTAGTCTAAAAAAAGTGTTATTTTTAGTCCCGACATTTATTTTTACAAACACCTTCCATAAAATGATAGCTCTAAAGGTTCTGCTGATAAAAAAGTTATTTTATAGATTTTTTCCTGAATTATTACAATAATTATTACAAAATATGGCTGTGACTAGACGAAGATTACAGACTACATACATATAAAAAATAAAAAGAGAAAAAACTGAAATGTGTTTGCAGGTCTTTGTACACTCATTATCATCAGTGTTGGGGATAACGTTCTACACAGTAAAAAAAAATCAAATTTTACGGAAAATAAGTTTTACAGTGTGTGAAATTTGATATAAAACTCTAAACGTACAGACCTTACCTGTACAGTAACAACTCCACTGTTGTTTGCCTCAGACCAGGCTTTGCTTTTCCAGTTTTAGCCCCAACTTTCTATTCTTGGCTGACAGAAGAAGGGACCCGTCTTCTCAAGGTCAGAGGTGTTGTGCGTTCTGAGATGCTTTTCTGCTCACCACAAGACCAATTCTAAGAGTTACCATGAGCTCGAACCTGTCTGACCATCCTCTGTTGACCGCTCTCATTAACAAAGCAGTTCATGTGCTTAATGAAGTGCTCAGTGAATGTGTAATAACTGTGAGCAAACGGGTCACTTTGTATCGTGACAGCATTTTAACAGTGTTATATCATATCACTGCTCTCCAAATCCAAATTGTGTTGTTACACCCACAGAGTGATGTGAACACATTACCAACATGAGCCTTATTAGTCAAACACTTCCCCTTAACAGAATGAGCCTGAACCTGCTGAACGGTGTGGGACTACATGTTTGGCACCGGATGGTTTACCTTACATAATGCTAGAATTGATGAATTACAGGCAGCATTTTCAAAAAGCTCGCATAAAAAGTGCTACATCCAGTTACGCTGATGGTAATGGCAGAAATTGTTCATCCTCTCTCTCTTTCCATGCACAACTCTAAGCATTTGTATTTGTCCAGCAGTGGACCAAACAGTTTATCTTCATTCACTGGAATGTCTTGGTGACCCAAAGCAGTCCACCTATAGGTCTAGTTTATTACAAACCTCGGATGTGTCGTGCATTCCGAGATGCTTTTCCGCTCACCACACGACTGGTTATCTGAGTTACCATGAGCTCAAACGTTTCAGAGTAAACACTAGAGACTGTTGTGCATGAAAATCCCAGATCAGAAACCCATCTGGCACCTACAATCATGCCACAGATGCAATCACTGAGACCACATTTTTTTCTCCATTCTGGTGGTTGATGTGAAACTTGTGGCCTGAATCTGGGTGATCTTATGCACTGCATTTCTGCCACGTGATTGGCTACTGAGACACATGCACCGAATAAGTAAGGGTATGGGTGTTCCTATACTATTGTTGTTGACTGACTGAGAAAGAGGTTTGCTGTGCTTTGCCGTTTGGTCTCATTTGACCACAGAACTTGGTCCCCGTACCATCAGGCTGTACCATCAACTGCTTGAGTTTGTTGGTGTAGAAAAGTCTTCTTCTGGTAGCCCTCACAAACAACTTGTGGTCATGTGGGTGATGTCTGGTGATAGTTTGGAAGACATTCCGACCGCCAAAATCACCAAGGTCTGCCATAGCCCAGCAATGATCCAGAGATGTTATCTGGGCACTTCAACCTTTTCCCGGCCGAGTCTCAATTTCTCCAGACACTTTCAGCTACTTAACAAATTCCTCAGTAGTGGAAATGGGAATTTTTAACGGTTTAATTTCCTGTAGCCTTTTCCTGATTTGTGTGGCTCAACAACCTTCTGTCACCCATCACTGCTTTATTCTCTGGTCTTTCTCATAGTGATGGGTGACTGAGGGAATTTGGCCTGGGTGTCACCTCAAATGTATACTCTCAACGGAACAGGAAGTCATGGCTGACCATTTTTTTTAAATGTTTTGAATTTAAAGATTTCTAGGGGTGCCAACAACACAGATATGAGAAAATATTAATGTCAGAAGATCTTTTCATTTTCAATCACTGTACTTCAAATAATGCATAGATTTTGCTTATATTTTTGCCCCCCCCCCAAAAAAAAATCAGTTTAAAAGGGTACTAATGTTTGTGGAGGGCACTGTATTTTTGCTTTCCTTTCAATCAAAGTTTAATATATAATGCTCCTAATCAAAAGAAATCCTTACAGTACATTTCAGATGGAGTTTATGAATCTGAAGCCATCTACACATATCTATCAGAGACATATGTAAATGGTCTCTTTATTAACAACATCCCTTGTAGCCACACTCGCTGTCAATTTTATCATCTCCACATACCATATAGATGTGTCTGTAGTTCCACAGTTACCGACTGTAGTCCATCCGTTTCTCTGCATACTTTATTATCCCCCTTTTCACCCCGTTCTTCAAAGCTCAGGGCCCCTACCAGACCAGGGTCACTGCAGTGCTGAGAATGATCCACCACCCTAATAATACCTGCTCTGTGGTGGTCCTGGCCATTACTTATCCTCTCTCTCTCTTCATGCACAGCATTTGTATTTGTCCAGCAGTGGACCAACAGTTTACTTCTTTCACTGGAATGTGGCAGCGAGCCAAAGCACACCTCCTATAGGACTAGTTTATCACCAACGCTCCTGGAGACCATAAATTAGTGAAGTCGCAACACCACACTGAAAACAGCAGGCAAGTGTACTTTGAAAAAGTAAATTAGTCTCTTTATTAAAAAGAACTCAATATTACACCCCTGTAACTTTCTGTGTACACAGCATTGAGTGGGTGGTGGCTTGTGTAGTGGCACTTTCTCACCAGCAGGAGGCGGCACGTTCCAGAGAAGACGACACATGACACTACGAGATTATGTTGATGGATTTTTCTTATGAACACTGAATCATGCGGTTTTGCACTTTCCCTTTTAATGGGTTTGTTTCAGGAGGCCACAAGGGTTCGGTTTTACCCGAACACAAAGAATCCTGCACACTGGCAGCAGTCGCCCACAGCACATGAGCGAACTGCGTTAATGCTTTTGGCAAAGTCGATTACGGATAACTAGATCATACTGCACTCCCTTTAACCCATCAAGCGTTGTACATGTTCATATAGTCGGTTCTTGATATCAATAACGAGGTGGGTTCTTTTAACCAGGCGACATGCCCAATAGAAAATGGCCATCGCCTGGTCCAAACTTGGGCAAATACAGAAGCTGTAACGGGTCTGAACCGGTGTGTATTACAGTTAAACCGATGGATATACTGGACTGGGCATACCCAGTTCCAAAAAACAAGAATAGGAGAAGAAGAAGAAGAAGAAGAAGAAGAAGAAGAAAGCATAAAATGGCAATTCCACTAATTTTTTTTAAAGATAACACCATAATTTTAGTACCCAAGATGTAAACAGTCATTCAGAGCGGTTTGATGTGAAATGCCCCAAATTTGTTCACAGTGGTGGTGATAGGAACCGTTCATGCCGCCAAAAGCTCCCTCACAAAGTTCTGACATGAACGGCTATAAGCACATTTGCTGGTTTCAGCCCCAAAACCCCTTTGTTTAGAGAAACAAGCAGGACATTCCAACACAACCCATTTTTAATTCTTACCACTATTTTATCATCAGCATTGCACACCGGTAGTTGAGGATACCAACTAAAATGGTCATATATGTGTTGTAGCCATCACAACTCTTGGTTCCCATCTGCACTACTGTGAAATAAACAGTCAGTAGATCCCTGTACAATAACCCATTTCACATCAAACCACTCCAACTGACTTTGCTGGCATCTCAATAATTAAATTATGTGAATATTCAGGAAACAAAAAAAATCTGTGGAATTACCTTTCAAAACAGTCTTCAAGTCAGCAGCACACAAGGACAGTGCCTCCCACAGCCACAATAAGACGAATGAGACCGTGCAACTGTGAGGAAAGAGTATTTCTGGGATTTGTCAGAGATTCAGAGAGGAGACGAGAAGAAAGCGTGGAGTGTGGTATAGTGATGACAGCACAACTCAAGAGGTTGGAGCCCTAAAGCTGTTCATTTACTCTTATATACTGTCTTCATAAATCTCCCTCTGGTCCCTTCTTCCCCTTCCGGTTGGTCTGAAACAGAGAGAGGAAGAGTGTGAGGATTCGGCCAGTGATTCTGACACCAAACATACACAGTTAAAGTCAAAATCAAGGTGCCAAAAAGCATTGAAGTGATGCTGGGAAGAGAGCCACTCCTGACTGATATTGTGATACGTTAAGAGCATGTGTGGTATATTAGGGTATGTATTGTTTCAGACATCTCATCAGCTGGAACTGTTAAGTGTAAGCCTGCAGAGTCTTTAATCTACAAGCTTTAGAATTAAATGGCCTGTGTGTTACTGTGTACATTAATACACTCATAATCAAAAAAACAGTTGCACCCAGAAGAAATCAACCAACATAAGCAAGTATGAGCCTTATCGCTGTACCGATGGATTGTCTGACATGCACCCATTGACAGTCACAACTGCGGACTTTCAGCGAGCAGTGATGCCCTCTATGAGTCATCTTGTCAGTACCAGCACCATTGGGAGACGGCTGCAAGCTGCAGGACACAGACTGTTACGACGAGTGCCCTTAACACCACGTCAAAATCACCAAAGACTGCAAAGGTGTGGTGCCAGACTGTCATGGAGTGACTCAGAATGGCAGCGGGTCATCTTCAGTGACGAGTCCCGCTTTTTTCTTGATGGAGCCGGCCAACGACTCTGCGTGTGGAAGCAACATGGTCATTGCCAGACCCACCTCCGATAGAAAATGTGCAGGATGCTACTGAACGCACCTGCCACAAAACCTGCAGGAGCTGGGTGAGAATATTCAAGCTGCATGGGATGGATTATCACAGGACACCATTAGGAACCTCTACAACTCCATGCCAAGACATCTCAGTATGACGCCATACTGAGAGACACTACTTCTGTATGTGTAGCTCAATAAATATTGTCCATATCAGTCTACATGTATCATCATTTATTGTTCCTGGTAACCTTTATCTTCCTTCCCAACAGCACTGCAATCCCACACTTCCTACTGGGTGCTATTTTTTTGACAATGAGTGCATATGCAAATGGTCTCATTCAAAAAGCAGCCCAAGCTGAAACACTCCTTACAACGTTTAGAACGTCATTCACACCTACATGGAAGCGGACTGTGTTCTAACAGAGGCTGCCATGTTGCTACAGTAGTCCAGAACGGACAAACCACACACTGGCTATAGAGAGCATGTTCCACGTCTCACCTTTTTATTAAAGCAGCCCAACCACAAAATCTGCAGGGACTGTGCGAGAATATTCAAGCTGCCTGGGATTCACAGGACACCACTAGCTACGTTATAACAGATGTAGCGATTTTGTTAAAGAGCCAGGGCATCCCTTTAAATCCAACACTCAAGAAACCTCTATACTTCATTTATGTGTTGAATCATGGCTGTACCCCTGTTTGTCTATTCAGGTTCACTCTCTAGTTGTTCTGGAGAACCTTCATACCTTCACTGCCCTGCCACTGCCTGCATGCCAGTTCTAATGAGAAAACAAGAGCACAAGCCTTCAGTGAAAGTGTAGGGTGAAAGTGCTCCTGAAGTAACCGCAAGTGAATTTAAACTTCTTACCTGATGTTTTGGTTGTTCTGACTGTAAGCCCTTCACCTTCGATCTCTCCTGTTCTAATGACGCATGCAGTAATGTCACCTGGGGAGAAGAAATACTCAGGTTTGACTACATTGCCCATCACCACGTTGCTCTTTCAGGATTTGGACAACACTTTTTCCCTACATCAGATCTCAGAACTAATTTCTGACTTCTGTATTATAGATTAACACATCATAAGCACTTGAACACACCTGTGACGTCAGCTCCTCTTTGATGTTCAGAAGCTCGTCCACCTGCTGCAGGATTTCTGCTTTGTCTTTCACTGGAGGAGACGTCAACGTAAACATGTTAGAAAGATTTGCTTGAGCCTGCACTACTTAACAAAGCAATATATCACAAGCGGTCGTGAATTACTGCGATTGTATATATAATATTTCTGAAGCGTTTCTATTGGTCCATTCATAATGAAATGCTGACACAATTTAAAAGAACCAATCATTGTATATAGCATATACATACATTCCCATCCTCTTAATATAACACATGACTGATCTACTCATAACACACATTAAAAGCATGCAGGACGTTCGAGTAACATTCTTTCATTTGTATTTTGCTATTTTACAGTGAATCATTTAAATAAGCCCAACAGGAAATCTTAAAAGCGGTGCAGTATAGCCCGTGTGCTATGTTTCAGCATAGCTGAAGAAGAGTTCTTCTTCTCTTTTAAGAAGAGTTCTTGTTTCATTTATCAGTTTATTCAGTGGTCCACGTGAGCAGTATTAAAGTCCAGCATAATGAGAACCAGATTTTGGGACTGGAACTATTCATTTTATAATTCGCAACTGTTAATAGCTAGCTAAAGCTACACAATATGATTTAGTACAGAGATTCCCAATTCCAGTTCTGGAATATGCTTTCCCTACTCTTAACACACCTGACACAGAACACGGGGAGCTTTTTAATTAGTTAATAGGCTTAATTATGTGTACTAGATGAGGGAAACCACAAAAATGGACTGGACTAAGATTGGGTTCCCTTGTGATTTGGACAGGGTTTGGTTATATTACTGTTTTGTGTACTCACTCTCTCCTTGCTGAAGCATCTTCAGTAACTGGGCATTTCTTGCTTTCACCTCTTTATATCTCTCCTACGAAGAACAAATGAACAGAAATTTAAGACAAGACGTTATTTATGAAGTCCTGGTAGTTTAATGCAACAAAAACGGTCACAGATTATTAGCACCATTTTCCAACTTCATGTTTAAGAATTCAAACAGGCTCTGCTTTGATTGGCTGTCATTCCAAAAAGCTAAACGCCCCTTGTATGAAAAGGCTAGGTTCAGTTGATGCATGCTTAATAGTTGCATATAAGTACGTATATGAACAGGGTAGTGAAAAATAAATTTGGAAAATTTGACAACATTTACACATCAATTCAAACTCCATCTTTACACTCCACCTTTAAAATATGTTAGAAAGTGAGAGAAAAATCGTTTGTCCGCTTCTCTTTCTTTAAACGTGCACTGTCACCGATTCCATTTTCCCCAAATACAAGGAAAGACTGTGCTGGTCGCTTTGGGTTCAAATTCACAAGCAGAATTTCTAAATATCTTAAAATAATATTTGAATTTATGTTTTAACTCCTGTATACACTGGTTGCCCAGTTCATGGATGTTGACAATTCTGAATGCCGTGACGGCTTACCTCCCACTGTGAAATAGTCTTCTTTAACTTTGCAATTTCCTGGTCCTTCTTTTCCAACTCAAACTTTAACTGTTCAGTTCTGACATCCTTTGAGGGAAACAGAAAGAAAACATGTCACGTTGAATGCAAGGTAAGGTGCAGCAACTTAAGTTTCTAAAGCGCTTTGAATCTGAGGTCCCTATGGATACCAGTGATCCTGGACAATGAAGATCACAGCAGTAAGAACAACAGAAACATGTGGACCTGATTCCAGATCAGTCCTTGTGACCCCTGATGCAGGTTTTAAGTGGTGCTTCAGTGAAGTACTGGCCACACTCTCACCTGCTCTTGTTCAGAAGAGGTGTTGACCTCATGGCCGGCGCTGCTGCTGTACTGCTCTCTGCGCTTGTCCCGCTGCACGATCCGGCTCACGTCATCCTCCAGCTGGTTAAAGAACCTATCTTCATGGGCCGCTGGGTTCATAAGCTTTGGCTCCTAATGGATAGATAGATAGATAGATAGATAGATAGATAGATAGATAGAGAGATAGAGAGAGAGAGAGAGAGAGAGAAAATATAATTACTGTACTTCTCACCCATCTCTATCTATTTCCTAACTCCTTTAGAATATTTTGCACAGCAGTCCTACACAAGCTAAACTAAAGTTGTACAATTAATGTGATGAAGGTCAAAGCAGCTGTCTGCATCCACACAAACGTCAACCAAACTTAAATCAGAGTTCATTACTCGTTAGGATGCTCTCTGTGGTGTCCAACTACACATATACTTACCTCTTTCTCTGGTCTTCTACTCAGTGGATCTGGAATAGAAGGGCTCAGTTAGCATTTCTCAAGTCTCGCCCTCTTTCAGCCATACACAAAAGTACATACAAAACGGATTCTCACCCATGCTGCCCTCCTGCTGGAAGTCTTTCAGGGACACTGTAATGCGTTTGTCTTTTCCCTGCTGGCTCTTCTTCTTCTCTTTCTTCCCTCCTCCTTTGGACTTTGGTGATGGCGCCTCCACACTTGCAGTATCCTACAGACACAACGTGAAGCAAATTGCTGAGCAAAGACATTATACTAATCTCAAACGGGAACGGGCCAAAATTACGTGTGTGTGTGTGTGTGTGTGTTTGGGGGTTATCTGGTTACGATTAACTTACATTAAAGGTCAGTTACATTAAAAGTATTTTATGCAGACAGAACTGCACACGGTTTACCTTCTTCTGCTGCTCAAATTCCAGTTTACTCAACATTAAGGCCTTCTCCAGGTCTGCCTCGTACAAGTCACTGGTCAACTACAAGAACAAACATGAACGTCACGTATATACAAGAGGATGGAATCAGTCACAAGCAGGCAACAGTGAAATGCATCAGCACCAGAGAATACTGCCATCCTGGGGCTTCCCTAGAAGCTACAGAGTGTATGGCTTATTAGAAAACACTCCTACCTGTTCATCTCTCTGCTTCCACTCCTGCCAGTTTTCCTGGGGGGCTGAGGCGCGATCCTTGGCCGTAGGCTGCAGTAGATCGTTGGCCAAGCTCTGCAGTGTCAGAGTACAAGGTGCGGCTGAGGACTTCTGAGGCAGCTTCTTGAAGGCGAGGCTCCTGAGCTGTGGAGAAACACCAAAAAATGAAATGGTGGGTGAAAGTGATATGATAACACGACATCCCACTTTCTTTAGCCTCACAAATGAGGGTCACATGCAATGTACTTTTGTTGAAACAAAGGTTGATTGATTGACTGATTATCTTTCATTTTACTTTTTTGTTTTGAACCTTGTATATAACAAATTTCCCTGTTTACTACATCTCATAACGCCTACAAGTGGTTTTGTTTAAAACACCCTGTTGTTGAGTCGCTTACAGAATGCATTTCATTAAATGCACCAGTTTACAAAATGGATCATTGTAATTTCTAAGTCCTTTCCTGCCAGAGTAAAGAGGGTTAAAATAAATACTTGTGTTGTTGCTTTACTGCTGTTTCTATTAACAGTGTGTCAAAATATTCACTTGTTACATTAAAATAAGGACTGAACAATCTGAACAACCTGGGCAAAATATCTAACTGTAATTTTTCTGAAGATTTTGGCAATAAACACCAGAATATCATTTTTTTCTGACTAGAAGCTTATGGGTGTGATGTGCCAGACCGACAGTCAGCTGTGGTTGCATTGTTTTTAGCACATGGGTGTTTGGTAACTTCTAAAAAACACTGCTGATGATTAGGAGTGTAATACAAATGNTAAACACCAGAATATCATTTTTTTCTGACTAGAAGCTTATGGGTGTGATGTGCCAGACCGACAGTCAGCTGTGGTTGCATTGTTTTTAGCACAAGGGTGTTTGGTAACTTCTAAAAACACTGCTGATGATTAGGAGTGTAATACAAATGGGCACTTTTCGACTTAAAATCACTCTTTCAAATTTTTAATTTAAAAATGAATCTCTCAACTCTACCAGATGCTGGGTCAACATTTCTATAAAAGCCCTTATTTCAACATTCGCTCTAAATATTGATTTAGTATCTTAAATAATGACTTATGTTCTAAAATATTTAGTCTACTGAGTATCTTGAAATAATTGTTTTCCTGTTATTTTGAGATACTTGGTCAAAATAAATGATTAATAATGATTTTTCATTAATGCAAATATAAAGAAAAGTCATTCTTTCAAGATACTAAGTAGTTATCATGACATGGCAAGACAATATTAAGTAAGCAAATATGTAGGAAGTAAAGCATATATAAAGTAAAAACGTGACCACAGTGTTTTAGGAATATTAACCGCTTTATATTGTTCAAACTGACCCAAAAAGGATCAGCAAGGTCCAGCTTCATCTTAAAGCTGTCCCTGATCCGTCAAAGGTTTGTCCTGGTTACAATCTGAAACCCCAAACTTAAACTGCCCTGGAGCAGATCAGGTATGCAGCATATCGACAGCGATGAGACTAAAGGTTAAGCTTAAACTTAGCTGTCAACACAAGGTCTCTTGATCTTTCAAAATTATGCACCTCATTGGTTTCACTCTGCTGCTGCTCCTTCTTTCGTTTCTTCTTCTCCTTCTTTTTCTCAGTATTCTGATTGGTTTTGCCACTGGGAGACTTCCCTGAGCGTGACTTTCCCGCTTCCCGGCCCCCTTTAGGCTTGCCAGCATCCGAGTCTGTGTCTGAATCTGAGTCCACCTGCAGAAGGGCGAAGCGCGACGCTGTGGTGGGGACTGAGATCATTGTGGAGGTCATGACGTATCTGCTGATAGAACAAAAACACAATATAAATGGAAATGAAACGACTGAGCTGGTTTTTCTGCCAGTGGATCACCTGAATACTTTTGAGTTTTCTGAGAGGTTGGTCACAATAGCAATAATTTTATAAGCAATAATGTTGCTACTGCGCAGTAAGCCAAGGAGATTTCAAGCTTCGGTGTGAAAGTGAAGCTTTTGGATAGTCAGTGAGACCATGCAACATTGGATATTTGTGAAGATGGCATGAATCCACTTTTTCCCTTTCTGATACTTAAGTCTACATTAAGACCTTGACTGATGGCTGAAAATGACCCAATATTTTTTCTCTTTTGCTTTTAAAACTGACCGTTTTTAACTGAGGCACTTAACTCAAAATGAACCGTAGGCCATCATGTTCAAACTACATAACCACTGTCCTCCGTCACAGGAAGAAACACACAGCCAACACCACGATACAAAGTGTGAGTGATATTCCAAGACGTGTTACAGTGTCCCTAACTAAACAGTAAGTAGACCAAGCTTATTAACAATTTTCATATTATTCATGAGCTCCCCAAAAAGGGAAAATGGGTCATTCTAGGACTCTTGGATGAGGGCATTTTTCACCCTGACGCAAGTCATATACCTATATTATCAGAGAATAATTAAAATAAAAGCAATACTAAATAAAATAATTCTATGGCACTTTTATAAGGTAAACAAAGCCAGTCAGAGTGGTTTAACATGAAATGTGCCAGTGTTGGTAAAAGGACAGACCTTGGACAGAACTTGATGCCTCAAATGCAGAGGTGCCGTAACTGCTGGTTTTGAGGGTCACTGTGGGCTTATAGTCCAGAAAGACAATTTACAAATAACGAAGGCAGATAGATTTAGACTTTAAATACTTCAAAAATACAAAAGTAAAATAAAAATAATTATTTGGTATGTGTTATAAATACGTTTGCTCTTAAATTGAATGAGGGGGTGGGGTTCCAACAGGCCTAATCAAATTTCAGAGCCCTGCTCTAAAGGCTCATATTAGCTCACAGAAAGCTACTGAAAGCTACTACTTTGGCTTTGAAGTGTATTATTTTAAAATGCATTTGAGGCACATGGGTACATGCAGAGCAATAAAACAGCCCACAAACAAAACTTTTTTCTGGAGATGCTCCTTTCTAGTTAACACACACATTAATTGAGATCTCACACATCATCTCTTCTGTCTCGGGTTTAAGAAATGAACAACAATTCACGGTTTCCACCAAAACTGCAAATTTTCTTGATTACAAATACGCTACGGTATATTTCCAGGTTTTTCAGATGCATCCCGGGCTTAATCCAGTTATAGGTTATGAAGGACTATGTAAAAGGACCTAACTTTGAATTTGTATTTGAGCGCCTATATTTGGCCCCTAACGGACAGCATTTTCAGGCACCCTCCCCCAGAACTGGGATTTTAAGACATTCAGGGGGCAAAACAGTACAGTAATAAGGGGGTGCCAGACCCCCCAGCAGCCCCTGTATTTCACACCCTGGAGTTAGTGCTTTTACCATTATCAACATTGCACATATAAAATCCAGGAGACACATGCAGTTAGGTTCACTGGTCACTTTGTACAGTAAATAAAATGGATGAATTTCCCTTAAAGGCATATACCATCAGTATTTAGGTGACTGCCGGATCATCAGTATTAAAGTAATTGGTGTAAGAGAACATAACTGTCCAATATCTATACAATATCTTTCAGTAACCATGCGATATATATCTGTGCAATTACACATGTAAAATTGTATCGTTTCTTGTTGCACTTTATTTCTGCCTAACAACAGAAATGTATTTATTTTTTTGTAATTTCTTACAGTCCGTATTTTGTATAACTTGTACTTTAAGCTTCCTCTTGCTCTGTATCTGTTTACTGTATATTCTGCTGTAACGGTGTAAATTTCCCCATGTGGGATAATAAAAGGCTCTTATCTACACCAGGACTCCTGGCTCCCATCACATCCAGCATAAAGAAACCTGTGTGCAAGTTTCTCTACATATGAACCAGTTCACATCCAACCACTCTGAACGAGTCTGTTTACACATCTCAACCACTGAATTACGGAGAAATCCAGGAAAATAGGTTGACTTTCTCTTTTACACGTTATTCAATACCGTCAGTGACCGTCAATACACGCCTCATATCTAAGTGCGTCTGACGCTGTTTATAAAGCCGACAGTAGTTGCCTTGTCTACGGTTTAATAAATGCATCTGCTGTCGCACTAATATGTAGGAATCTTCCTGAATAAACTGCCTGTTGTTTAATAACAATAATACATTACATAACTAGTACACATGACAATGAAAGGAAGAGTACAGCACAAAAGTATAAGCAGGCGCTGCATATCGGCTAGCTAGCCTTAAGGTAGCCACAATAACACAAAATCACAGTCAGTAACTCCCATTAGGTTACACTGTGCAGCTCTAACAATGTCTTATCGTTAACTCAACTTACTGAGCAGTGTCAAGCGCTGTCAGTGTAGCCAGAGACACGACATAAAGTCCTATAACTTCTTCTGTCATGTAATAAAATCCAACCCTCAATAAGAAGCTGTCCTTTCGGCGTTTCGTGCGCTAAGTTAGCTGTTAGCTAGCACCGTTAGGCATTGTTAGCTAGCCGGCTAGCTGCTCCGCTTCCATCTCACAATTCTAGATTCTCCTCTCCAGCAGACTTGAGCGTGTCATGTTCCTACATCGCATGAACACAACACGCTTCACGTACAGGCCATAAGCCAACTAAAAACCGTGCGGTGTTCTGGAGACTAGTAAGTAATAAACTTTCACCTGCGAAAAGTCGTCAACACAGTCGCTGTTCGTATAGAGTGCAGACAGACTGGCTGAAACTGCAGACCCTACGGTGGCCGGAATGGACACACAAGTAAAAAGTCGAAGGCGTTTCTAAAATTCCGAACTGACTGCAAGTCAAAACACTTGACGGACTTAATTAAAGGTAAGTAATTACCGGGATATTATGATTAACAGGGATATTATGAGCCCCAGTGCAAAAAACGTGTGCCTCCTGTATAAAAATGACTTAATTAACTAATTAATGAATGAATTAAACAAATATACAATTAAATTGCTTGTTTGTCATGAAGCCAAGAAGCTGATGCTCTGCAGGAATGCCACACACTAGAACAGTGTACCTCTAACCTGGTCCTGGAGGAACCCTGACCTGCACATTTTAGGGGATTGCCTGCTTTAACCCCGACCCTGAAAGGGCTTGTTAATGAGCTGATTAGTTGAAACAGGTGTGCTGGGACAGCCCTAAAATGTGCAGGGCAGGGTGCCTCCAGGACCAGGGTTGAGAATCACTGCACTGGAATCTACCACTAGAATAAAAATATTAATTGACTTGATTATTTTTTTTAATTAAAAGTTGGGATGCTGTGCAAAATCTAGATATGTGAGTCAATCATTCTCTGAGTAGAGTTTTTTGAGCCATTTCTTGCCATTTGTGTTACACAGAGAGGAATTTGTTTTCCCCCCCAGTGAAGTAAAACACTCTTATACACACATTCTAGTGAACACACACACTAGGGGGCAGTGAGCACACTTGGGCAGCCCTCTCCATGGGACCCGGGGAGCGATTTGGGGTTAGGTGCCTTGCTCAAGGGCACTTCAGTTGTTACTGTTGGTTTGGGGAATCGAGCCAGCAACCCTCTGGTTACCAGGCTGGTTCCCTAACCTCCAGCCCATGACTGCCCCAAAATAGAAATAAAATGTAATGAACTGCAAAACATGTGAACCCTATTTAACAGAAAGCAGTACAAAGACAACATTTCAAATGGTTTTGGTGTGTCCATATGTGCCCATTTTGATGAATTTGATTTAATAAAGTTGGGACGTGTTCATGTACACCACTGTGGGCATCACCTCTTCTTTCACCAACACTCTGCCAGCGTTTGGGAGCTACAGAGATCAACTGCTGTAGTTTCAGAAAATGAAATGCCTTCCAGTCTTGCATGATGTAGGATTTCAGCTGTTCAGCAGTTTAGAGCCTTGAAATTTCATAAAGCACCAAATGCTTTCAGTGGGTGACGGGTCTGGACTACACACAGGCCAGTTTCCCACCCAGGCTCTTTTACTATGCAGCCATGCTGTTGTAATGCGTGCAGAATGTGGTTTGGCATTGTCTTGCTGAAATAAGCAAGGCCTTCCCTGAAGAAGACGGCATCTGGATGGCAGCATCTGGATGTTGCCCTAAAAACCCCTATGTATTGTTCAGCATTATTTGGAGCTTCACAGTATGCAAGTCACCCATGTCCTCTCCCCTCAATACCATCACAGATGCTGACTTTTGAACCATGTGCTGATAACAAGCCGAACGGTCCCTTCTTCTAAATTTCTAGAAAGCATTCTTTGGATCACAGGACCCACTGGAAGCCAGGACGCCTCAGATCATCTTAAATGAGCTTGGGCCCAGAGAAGGCTGTAACTCCTAAACGGTTAATGCATTATTTCTGTTAACTCCCTCGAATTTAAGCCGAAAGTCTACACTTCCATCACATCTTGACTACTTCAAATCCTTTGTGATGGTGCACAGAGGCAAAAAAAACAGTGTCACTGTCCAAAGACTTGTGGAAATGACTGATCTGTAAAAGAGTTATGTACCAAACACTAAGTATGTCAGGTTAAGTGTTTTAAAGCTAATTTGTAAGCATAAGAAATAGTATTTTGCAATTTTATTTTACTATTGCTACACACTTACAGCCACACGGCATAACATTTGGTTGTGTTGCTTCACATACTTTCAGTTTACAAGAGAGGTTATGGAGATATAACAGTTCTAAGTATTGGAAACTCATTTTTACTCATTAAAAAAGTGGAAAAATGTAAAATGTAAGTACTGGGAAACAGATGTGGACAAAACAAATGTCCAAAAACCTCTCAATCTCCTTTTGCTGTGGTGATCTATCGAATGATACGAACCTTGTTTATCTGGGTAATACTTATGAGCTATCTATAGACAACATGCTTTAAGGCAGTTTTGTGAGAAAGACCCAAACAAGGTTACATACAGTAGATTCCTAAGAAACTTTGCGGTATGTCATCCATGTTTTGATGTATAATTTGAAGGGAATGATTTGGACCATTTAAAAAGTTCAAAATGATCATTTATCATGTTGTAGAAGGATCCGTTTGAAATATTTGCATTATGAATAAAAAGGGGATAAACAGATGTCAAGGTTGTCTGTCAGGGCTGATAGTACCCGTACAGTATCTAAGGGCCCAATAAATCTTTACAGGGGTCTTGTCGCCCCACGTCCCAGAACGATTGCCTGGTTGCTCACCCGTCACTCAAGTAGTTAGTGATTAAGCCTGTCCACACGTGTGACCCTGGTGTCAATAGTAGATGCAACGAGTGTGATGAATGGGGATATGAGCCATCTCTTTGTGATGCTGTTTCGCATAAGGCCACAGGTAAAAGTCGATGAGAGCTGAGTTTATGTTACAGCTCTGTCCATCTCTCTCCTGTACAAGTTCCCACAGGACGTTCTTAATTCTCTCCACACTCCAGATAGAGCAGCCACGAATTTCCACCTCTCTCCTCTCACCAGAAGTCATCAGCTCACCTAGAAACAGGAAAGTAGGAATATCACGTTGTTCCATGGAAACTTGTACATATAGTTTATTTAACTCTTATGAAATGATACCATATGCATCTGGCTACTTCTCCCAACTGTGGTTCATGTTCTCAAGGGGTACTAGTGTCCTACACTTCTAACACTTTGGAGGCCATCCTAATAGATAAGAAAATATGAATTTAACACCAGATTTATTCATTTGCATTCATGGCAGAGAAATCTACTTCTAGAAATCTACTGGTTTTACAGCCACGAAACTTTTATTACTACAACACTGGAAGCCCAAATGGCTAGACAGTCTTGGGCCCTAATGTGGATATCATTACAAAGGAGATTTCAGTGGATCTTATACTGGAGCCAGGACAGTGGAGGTGGGGGGCGGAGACTGTGCCTGTGCAAAAGTAATGACTTCAAATGACTTATGTCCTCCTACAGAATTTCTATTCGGCACTTTGTTCAAATAACAAAGCTATGTACCACAAACTAACTCAAAAGCCTAGTACAATAACTTGTGAAAGATTTAAAGAGATTCAAGAAGTTCAAGAAGATTCCAGAAAACTCATAGATAGATAGAAGAGCAGGTTCTTTATTCTTCATTCATGGCGGAGAATGTCTCCCAAGAAGCTCTCAGCTACACAGATACAGAAATTGTCTTCAAATGTATACACATCTCCTTTATTGTATGTTGCATACATTGAGTTAAATACGACTATGTCCAAATTAATTCAGATAAAGCGTTGAGTTATGGTACCGTTATCTCCAAACCAAATTAATGACCATTTTTAAAAACAAACATGCCTTGGTGATGGTCTGTGCCTGGTGCATGTTATCTCATAACACAGACATGTATAAGTGCTAATCTGTGCCTGGTATTTCCTCAGGCTTCTGGTCAAATGGCCTTGGGGTTCAAAAGTTCACTGTACAATCCATAGGCTGCTTGTCTCATATTTCAGACTATGTATGCTTATTTTAATTCATATTGAACTGTGTATGACTATTAATTAATATTAAATTCCATCAGACTATTGATGACTGTCTAATAGTTTCTCCAACATCGTCACCCTACTTAGCGTGCTTCACTGACTTTACACTTAACTGTCACAAAAGTCTTTTTTCGGAGGGTGGGCTTGGGTAGGGAAGGGGAAATTTATTCATTATTCTATATTCATGATGCTCCATTTCCTTTCTCAAAAGACAAAGTAAAACAATTGTTCACTAAATAAATGGAATAGGAATGCACGATGGGTTAAGGACAGGGCAGAAATGGGCTAACATTTGGTCCAGGAGAGCCGAGGTCCAGCACAGTGATTTTCCACCTTAAACACCCATGATTATACATGACCACGTTCAATATGTGTGATTGTCCCCAAAAATGAGCTGGCCCTTCAAGACCCAACTGGAACCAAGCGACCCCATCCCAGGTATAATACCAGACTCATAATGTGTCATATATATTATATGCAAGTCATATGGTTCTGTCAACCTGGATAAAGGGTAAAGACACAACTCACCCTTCTTCAGTGCCTCCATAAGTGCATCCGAATAGCGTAGTGCCCCCAGGTAGACGAGGGCCTGTGGTACCCTGTAGTCTGCAAACATGGTGAGGTAGTCCAGGTTGGGTATGTTCCCTTCCCCTCTGGCCTCCATGATACCCCAGAAATCAGCCACCAGGATCTGAGCCCGCTTGTAGAAGGAAATCTTCTTGCCCTGGGTTATCAACATTGCACAAAATGACTGTGTTAAGATAGGAAATATCAAACAAATGGAAGGTGAGTACTGAGTTAATATTCTGCTAGTATATAGATACACAGATAGATAGATAGATAGATAGATAGATAAATAGATAGATACTTTATTGGTCCCAAAGGAAATTTAGCAGCCAGTAGCAGTTTTCACAGTACAGCACAGTCAAGACAAAACAAAGAGGGTTGTACAGAATGAACCCAAATAGGTAGGTACTGGCTCAGCAAAATAAATAAATAAATAAATAAAAATATTAACTGATAAACTATAAACTATAAATAGTCCAGTACACTACAGATAAATATATCTCACTTATNGAAACTTTATTGATCCCGAAGGAAATTTAGCAGGCAGTAGCCGTTTTCACAGTACAGCACAGTCAAACAAAACAAAGAGGGTTGTACAGAATGAACCTATATAGGTAGGTACCGGCTCAGCAAAAATGATTAACGATTAAACTAGTCCAGTACACTATAGATAAATATATCTCACTTATTATAATGAGGGAATAAATATGTACGAGAAAGTCTGTCTACAAAAAATACAAATATAATAGTAGAAAAAACAGTAGACAATGTGAAAAACCGGAGATAAAACGGCAGTGCAATAATAATAATTATAATAAATGTGCAAAAGAACCAGATATCAGCAGATAATGACAATACTAAAAAAGATAACAAACCTGTGTATATATTGATATTTAAGTGAAGTGTCTAGAGTGTATATGTATGAATATTCACAGAAATTAAAGGGCCAATATCATCTAAACCTTCATTTTTCTTGGTTTTTGAATATCTCCTATGTTTACAAACTACCCAGTCCATAAACGGAAACCAAGGTGCAAAAACAACCCATTTTAACTTCTTCAAGGTTGTGATGTCACTAGCATAAACATATTTGCATATGACAGCCTGTTTAACCTATGGCAGTTTAGCCCGCCCATTCATGTTAAATGAACAGTCACATTATGTATACCTCATAGGTGGCTTCATCCCTGTATGACGGTATATTATCCACAACATACCGCACCATCTTCTCCGCATCGTTCTGTCCGTGGCTCATGAAGTTCCGGAAGGATCCGCCGTGTTGCATGAGCACTCGCCCCGCCTCAGTGAGGGCCTGATGACGCTCCTTTAGCATGGGCATGGCCGTGGCACTATCTGAGCGAAGGACATGCTCCAGCTGTGCCTCGGTGATCTGTGAGAAGTAGGCGGGGTCTGTAATGGGGACGCCTACGAGGAAGACAGAAAGAACCGGATCAGAATCAGAGCTAACTCATTTCAGCTGCTCAATTAGGTGTAGTGAGCTGAACAAGAGCAGAACTGATGTACACTATGTTCAAAAGCTCAGAATCATGTCACGTTAATAATTTGTGTATATATATAATTATTCTAAGTATTTTATATACTATAACGATATACAGTGTAGATATACAAATTATAAACTAAGTATCAAAGGGTGCTTATGTGTGCTCAATATTTAAAATACTTCTGTGAGCAAGATAATATGCTTATTCAACATACACAGTATAATATATGTAAATTACCCCATTACAATAATTTTTAATTAACTTATCTACTTGATCACCAATTTGATAATATTCAGTTTTTACTATATATGGATATGAATGAATTATTTATGTATATACATTTATAATAATTTTTTTTTTGTTATTTCTTATTATGATTTCTTCCTGTTATGTTTTTATTATTCGTATTATTTTTCTGGATACTAATTGTGCTATACTTTATTTAGGATTTACTAGCATTATTTAGCAATCTGTATATTATTATTATTATTATTATTATTATTATTTTTATTTTTATTTAAATCTTAAAGTTTTCCCACTGGATATTAATTTATTATAATTTATCATTTACATACTTTACTATATATTAATTTTTGTTTTATAATGTATTTCTTTTTGGATATTAATTTTATTATTATTACTCCTTTCTAGATCATTTCTTTAGCATTTATTATAATTTATCTGTATAATTATAAATTATTACTTCTTTCTAGATATGTATTTTTTCATTAGTATTATTATTCATTTGTGGATATTAATTCTATTTTTTTTCTGGATACTAGAAATTTTGTTTTTTTTTAGCATTTACTACTATTATTTATCATCCTGTCTTCAATAAAAATAAATAAAAGTAACTAGTTTTCAATCTGAATATTATTTTATAATGTACTTAGAACACATTATTATATATTATTCTTATTCTGGATATAATTTTTTATTACAACTTGACTCTTTTAGCTGCACTACTACTACTCTAGGAAACTAGATGCACTCACCCTCGTCCATAGCCCTGGTGATGGCTGCACACAGAGACATGTATCCACGATAGGCGTTTCCTTTGTAGATAACTTCACACTGCTGGTCTTCTCTGTCGGGCCAGAAGGAGAAGTTCATGGTGTCCGTCACAAACACCCAGTTAATAGCCTCATCTGAGTCCGGAGAGGGAGCAAGAGGGTTTGTCTTCTTCCAGCCGCTGGGCGTAAACTCCTCACTGTCCTTCAGCTTGTACAGCATCTCTGCCACACTCTTAACCCCCTCCTCATCCACAAACACATCTCTGCTCCGCTCCGCGACAAACTGACCAGACTCTCGAGGGGACAGTGGCTGCTCCATCTGTTACAGAAGATTATATATAAAGGATCAGATTTCTATTAATGTTTGAAAGTAAACCTGTCAAAATTGACTTTTTGGAAAAAAATGGTTAGTTTATGTCCCTGCTCATAATTACATAACATACAGGTCATCAAGCAAAACCCAGAAAAATCTAGTATGCCAAATAGTAATACAATGGGAAACTATTTCCAGAGTGCCTCATAATACGGCTACACCAATTTCACCTCTGTGCAACAATGTTGTAATGCATGATACTGTATAGTATAGTATGTCTATAGGAATTCCTGTTAATGTGCTCTAACTCTTTATTACATAACACTACCACTATAAACACGTCCTGCTACTTTTTAACTTCAATCTTGTATTCTAAAAATATCTGAAAAAGAAAATAAGAGCCTATGAAAATACTCTTCCTATGTTGATAGATTCTGGATGTACAAAAAAAGTACTGAAGTATTTATAGTACTATCAGCATGTACTATTTTGTTATGCTATACTTATAATTATAACAATTATAATATTTATTTATTAAAGTATAATTATAATATTAATTTTAAATATTTTGATAGTTACTACTATATCTATTTCATTCAGTACTTCACTTTAGTTTCGGGATTCGGTTCACTGTTTATGCTACTCTATCTAGCCTTGTATACTCTGGAACTAAAGAACAGAAACTTGGAGCCTCTGGAGAGTGGATCAGATTTTAGGAGGCCGTTATTAAAATATCTGAAAGAACTGCTTACATTGATTAATTTCATATCACCGACTGTTTAGTAAGAGTGTGACAATCTCCATACAGAATGATAAACAAAATAGTCTACATTTATTGTCGACATTTAAAAATGAAATAAACGCGCCAAAAAGTACAACTACAACATGTTATGTGCTTTTATGACATGTTTATACTATTATTCGAAAGGTTTAATAAGAAGCAGTGCAGGTACTATTTATTGCTAACATGCCACTTAACAGTCTTTTATTTTGAAATAAGAATTGTATTGATCTGAAGCAAGCTACAAAATATGAAATGTATAAAAATACTGAAAAACCTTGAGTTTAAACTTTAACTCCTAATCAAAAACCACACTGATCCCTGAATTAACACTTAATCTTAGAATTGGAACTCCAATTGAATCCTAACTATGGAATACTAAAAATAAATGATTTTAAAAATCGAATCTTAACCTCAGAACCCCAAATTCAATCGAATCTTAACCTCAGAAGTAAAAATAAATAAATAAATTCGATTTAAAAATGAAATCGAATTAAAAATCGAGTCGAATCTCAACCTCATATTCGAACATCTCCCCCAGACTCGAAAATCGGATCGAATCGAATCTCAACCACAGAATTGAAAATCATCAAATTTTACAAGTAGCCTATATATGTATCGTTACGACCCTATTATATGGTAAAGCCCACGCAGGCCACAGACTCTGCAGGGAACTTTGAGCTCTACACTTCTCTACAACGTTAAAGCCGCTTTTCTCTTTAAGACGTACAAAATGGGTTTATTTCGAACTACGGTCAAATAAAAGTTCGGTTACTGCAGAACATACACACCGGAACGCGAGCTGCAGGTGCAAGCTGCAAAGACAAACTCCCAAGACAGAAGGGGAAGAAAAGCTGCAAGAAACTTTAATGAGGAGGGACATACACTGAAGACCAAAGTACGAACATTCAGAAGTACAGGCACGTTCACTTCCCGCTTGCCAGTGAAACGCGTCCAAGCTCAACATCACCACCCAGCGCCGCGGAGAGCAACAGCAGGTCAACACTGCCCTCCTCCTGTCCTACCGGAGCTACTCATTTCCTATCTGTGGAAAGCGTGTAGATGGCAAAGCATGTCATTATATAGGAAGACGTTCCGAATAATTGAATCATTAAGATGTAATCAACGACATTCATTCAGAGTGCTTTAAAGGGGAATTCTGCATAATTGGTGGTTAAGATTTAAAAATAAGAGTTCCTAGCAGAAGTGATGATAAGAACTGGACATCTGAAGCATTTGGCAGAAAGTTATTACATGAAACTTGTTGCAAATATACTGCGTGATGCCTGCAAGATTAGTTTTTTGGGGCATAAAAGGTACTTTTTGAAAAACCTGAAAGAGAAAATAAGACCCCCCCCCCACCATTTCACCATTAACTCCACTACACAGAAAAACCCATCAAGACACATGTAGGTTCACTGATGTTTCTAGCCAGTACAAAACCTGGCTATACTGTATTCTAGCCATTGTGACCCCTGGTTCTTATCACCACCACTGTAAAGGGATCGCATCCCTGGAATCCTCGGAACAGAGAAGGCTCTGTTTATTAATGCAAAGACGACACTGTGGAGTCAGCACAATTCATAAAAACTGGCATATCTTTTATTATTTCAGACAAATGACAAAATTCTACAAATGTGTCTGGGAGAAGAATTCAAAGA
>CM067484.1:28296026-28308095 GCA_034552555.1 Semaprochilodus insignis
GGGGCAATACACAACCACCAACATCTAAATCATTTTTCCAGGCTTCCGGCAGAGGAGCCACACTAAAGTCAGGGATTCTACGCCAGAGGAGAGACCAACACACTGACAGAACAGGTACGGGAATTTTGATGAATATACTGATTTTCTTTCCATATAAATCGCTGGATATTTACATATAATTTTCTCCGCACAGCCCCAATAAAGGTTTCTTCAATTCAGTAAAAGAGAAAATATAAGTAGTTATTTAAAAAAAAAAAAAAAAAAAATCATAAAAATTCCCAAGTTTCTGTGTACATTCTGGACTGATTCGGGATGCTTGGTGGAGGAAAAGCAAAAGGAAATGCTCACAGCTACTCCAAATGCAAAACAGTACGCTGACTTGTCGAGAGAAAGGAAGGACCTGCTAAACACACATGCAGCAAAAACCCTACACGACGATGTGTCGGGCGTTTCCGTGAAGCACTGAAAGAGCAGCCCTCGTAACAAAATCAGATTTAAAAAATGGCAAGAAAAATATTAACAAGATAAGAAGTTTGAAGAATCTGATTATATCCCCCACACAGGGCCGGAAATATAAAGTTCAGTGGCGTATACGATGGAGGAGAGTTTTCACAAATAGGTCTTGTGTGCTAGGAGTCAGGCAGCACTGCTCGGAGCTAGAAGCTGGAGTGGAGCTGCAGTGGGCTGGACGTCCTGAGAGAAGTGGGGATGGGCCGGGTTAGTCATGGTGGCGTCCCAGGAGGTGGAGAGCGCTGCAGGGAGAAAGATGATGGAGAAACAAAAGTCAGGCATCACCGCGACAGCACTCAGAACAACTACAATGACCACGACGACTACAGCCAATACGACTGATAACGGAGTCTGACAAGAGCTAACAGCTCGTTGTGCTCAGGGCGCAATTCACGACTGGCTGGATTTAAGCTGGCCCTCTGTCCAGCACAAGTTGCTGATTACACTGGTCAAACAGACCCGATTCAACTCATATCTGCTGCTGTTGTGATGTGCATGCAGTTATCGCTCCACAACTGTTTGAATAATTTGTGGCCAAATTTGGTAAGGCCAAAAGAGCAGACACACAAACAAGATATCATCAGCAGTGACTTAACAGGCTAAACAAAACACAGGGTAAATAAAGAATGTAATGAAGTTACATGTATATATGTATACCTAAAATGAACATGCAAAAACCCTCTCTGAGAACAAAGGTTTTCATATAAACTTTCGGTTGCAAATATTTCCCTTTCCCTATTTTCTTTAAAAAAAAATTTTTTTTTTTTCATTCTTAAGTTAAAAACTAAAATTTTTAATCACATTATTTTATCTCCCATTTGAACACTTATGTGAGGAATCATGTATGTTTCTCAGCCATATAGAGCTTTCTATATTTCCATTGCCACTTCAAATAGCTGCAGTCTTTTCTGGACATCTTTTTCTATAAGAGCTGGAAAGTGGCAGCTTTTTTAAATAAATAAATAACTAAATAAATAAATACACGAATAAATTCCACAGTCCAGATAAAAAAAAAAAAAAAAAAAAAAAAAAAAAAAAAAAAAAATAAGATTTGTGCGTAAATACGTTCCTGGGATAAAACGTTTCCGCAACACTTCTGGTACATACAAACTATGTTTTCTGCTGAACTTGAACACAGACAATTTCTGAAAAATATTTCCAAAAATATTTCTGTTCCTATAGCTGACGTCGACAAGCCTTTTAAAGTGTCAGAACACTTTATCAAAAGTCATCTGAATGGAAACATGACTAATGAGGAAAAGATCAACTACCAGTTGCCAGAGTCTTCACTGATAGTGCCCGGACAGGCATCTCCCATTTAATCAATTCATAAACTACTTGGCTCACATGGTGGGATATAACCGACAGATATGCAGAAGGCATCAACTGGATGGGTGGACGGGGACTGAATGCTGCCACTAAACCACATTAGGGGGGCGGCTGCACAAATAAAGAAGCTCTATAGGACTTGCCTGTTCTGTAACAGGTATTGTGCATTCTGAATCTGGTCCTGGGTGCCCGTGATGGTGATGATGCGATCTTCAGAGCCCTGGAGCGGCTCGTCAATTTTGATCGATGCGCCGGATTCATGGCGAATCTGCTTGATCCTCTGGCCTCCTTTTCCAATGATTGACCCAGCCAACTGAAGGGGAAAAAAAAAAAAAAAAAAACGGAATAAGCCAGGAGGTTACCTTGAGTGTGATCAATCTACCCCTGCTTGCAGATCTCCTGTAGAGTCACACGGAGACCTGTACTGTATAGTATAACTACTCCATCGTAAGAACACTTACATCTTTGGGAATTGTCACTTGTGTTGTGACGACAGGCCCTCCCATGTCCCCATAGTCACCCCTTCCACCTGAACCACAGACAAGAAGAGTGAGATTTCTCATTTCAACAATCAACACTGCTAGAGGCAGACGTCCAGTTCAGTAGTTCACAATGACTTGGGATACGCACCAGACTGATAGCTGTCCCACGAGGAGTTGTTGTCTAATATCAGTTCAAGAGAGAAGAACAGAGGGATGATGAACAAATGCTCTCTCAGTAACGAACTGAAAACTGTACGTGATCACAAGTACTCTAAAAGGAACACTCACCATATCCGCCATCGTTCTACAGGAGGTGGAGAGAAAGAGGAAACATGTAAGAAACCCAAACCCGCACACTGTTTTAGCCAACTAACAACAAACCAAAAGCCCACTTTCAATCTATTCATTAGCCCCCCCGTTTCCATGGCAACAAGCAATTCAATTATCTGTTGCCAGGTAACAGCAGGCAGCTGCTGTGTGACCATCTGCCCCGTTTAAAGAGGGGGAGGACGCGTTTGCTGTGGACACTAGCTAGTTTCGTTTCATCACACATGCAGGAATTAACCAACCAGTGAGGTCCCAGGATGTGCTCACCATGCTGCTGCTGTAACGGTCCCGGGGTCTCCCTCTCCTGTCACCACTGGCAATAAAACAAAGAGTCAAACATTTAGAGAAACAAAAAGGTGGCTACATAAAGCTTCGAGCATTCTTTAGAGATGACTACACAGAGTACTAGACAAATATGAAGCTAGGAGGCTGCACAACACACACACAGAATAGCAGGTGTGGTAAGGCAAGAAATGGGGAAATGTTCAACAAAGCCTTCCTACGCCAACACTGTCCCATAACCCAAACTACACACGGGCTGCTACACTAAGGCAAGGGACTTACTGTCTGTCGTCCGAGTGGCTGCGGTGGGAGCTGTAGTACTGGTCGTCGCTGTAAACGCATACACAGTATGTCAGCCCCAATCATGCAATAGCAATGAATACCTACACATGTACCCTACCGTACACAGCTAGATCAAAACAAACAAACAAAACACTTGAGCCTACTAACATAATTGTTCAAAAAGAAACAAGTTGGCATTTTAATAATTTGTTATATACAGGAATATAAAAATTTATATTTCAAAATAAAAAAAAATTCTCTTTGGAAGCTTGTATTTTTAAAAATTAAGAAGCAGTTAATCCATAAACTGCCAGTATAAACAAGTTATACACAATGATTTTGGAATCATATTGGTAGTGGCAACTGTAAAATTCTTTGAAATTATTTTCAGATTGCTGATTATATAGATTATTTGAAAACCAACAATTGATAATAAGGGATGTACAATTTCACAAACTTTAAAGTTTAATTAAATATATTTTTTGATTAAAGAAAAATAAAAGATAGACAGACAGACATTTGAGTAGTCAATATTGTTAAAGTCCAATTTTTTAAAACAAAAGCTGTGATTTAAAGTAGTCTGATCTAATGCTTTAGCCAAAAAAGCTAATGTTTGTCCTAAACCAACATTCTAGACACTAGCTAGCATACTAGAAACAATACATCAATTACTGACAGAAATGTAACAATACAGTAAAACATAGCAGATTGTATTGCAGTTTACTGTATTGTTACATTTCTGTTAATGTCACATTTACTGTACTCTGGAAGAGCAAAAAAATAAATAAATAAAAATAATAATAAAAAAAAATATATATTCCTACAAATTTTTCAGCATTCCCATTTTAAAAAATACAATAAATGACACTATACCAGGTGGCTACATTTATCCTATTTATGTTTTTGTATCAGCATGTGCAGATGCGTACATGTAAAAGATGTCGGCATCAGCCCACAGTTCCCACTTCCTTAAGGAATGCAACTACATTGTCAGCTTCCTTTTGTTCATATGAAATATGTGAAGTGACCCAGGACTAGCATATTGGAATCATTTTTATACCATCTTTAATTACACTGCAAATACAATAGCTAAAGTCTAATTTCATACTTAAAGAAGTAATGACAGCATCATAAAAACACAAATAGGATGAAGTCAAGTAAACCAGACATCAACAGTAACATGCCATGTATGGAACAGTGCATTACAAGTGATCAAGTCTGCTCACCCTCTGCGGTGGTGAGGCATGGGCATGTTCCGTGGGGGTCTACCTCCTCCTCGGCCTCCCCCTCGGTGTGGTGGGGGGCCTCTATGTGGGCTGATGTCATCATAGTCCCTCCTTCTGGGTGGCATGTGGTGACCCCCACGTCCGCCGCGAGGCGGCATGCGATCGAATCCGCCTCCGCGATCCCGTGAGGGAAAGCCTCCCATTGGACGACGGCCACGCTCCTCATACATTGTGGTGTACCCACCATAGTCATACGATTCATCATAGAAGTTTGGGTCGTATTGCTGGGCACGCCCTTTAATGGGAGCCTAGAGAGAAACCAACATGCGAGCACGTAAATAAACAAGACCTCAACACCTTTTGTAGATCGGAAAACAGAACGAACAGTGTGGGATTACATCGTACCTCAGCAATGAGCTCCAGCATGGTCTTAATACACTCGACAACCTTTTCTGCTTTGCCCCCAACAAGCACTACACGATCAGTTGACTGAGGACAGCACTCCTGGAACAGCTTGATGGTTGTCTGGGTGTTCTACAGGAATGAAGCATTCAAACACGCGTTACAACACTCTTCCCAATGGGGCCGGAAGAGGGAAGAGGACAGATGAGGACTGAATCTCATGTTAAATCATAGGTTTATTTATTTATTTGCACTATTACACTTTAATGTATATCCTGTACAACCTGCACTCCTGGACACTCTAAACACTTAACTTAAACACCAATATATGCACATGTTCATTATCTGTTTCAGTATTGTCATTATCTGCTGATATCTGCACCCCTTGCACATTTATTATTATTGCACTGCCTTTTTATCTCCGGCTTTTCACATTTTTTCTACAGTTTTTTCTACAGTTATTTTTGTACTTCTGTAGATAGAATTTCTTGTACAGATTTCTTCCCTCTTTGTAATAAGTGAGATCTATCTATCTAGTCACACTGCAGTTGTAACCATCGCAGCCAAGTTACACAAAGTGCTTTCAGTAAAACTCACCTCACGTAGCTCTTTGATTTTGGCCCCCTTTACACCGATGATGCTGCCTGCTAGACTCTGATGGATGAGCAACCTCAACTCACAGTCAAAGTCCACATCCTTGTGATGCTGGTACTGCCATCAATCAGAATAAAGAGTGAAGGAGGAGAAAAACTGAAATAAGGAACTCAGGGAACGTGTTTCCATACATATTATTCATTATGAAAAAGGTCTGACAGTATGTAGACTATGGAAACAAAAGATGCTATATTTGATGTATGATGTATGCCCCACTTGAGCAGAAAATTAATACTTGAAACGCTGTGAAAACCTACACTGGAAGCTTTTTTGGTGAAGTACAATAACACATTTACTCATAATAACACATGAATTCAGTGCCAGATTTCCCTCAGGCACCACAATTATTACAGCTATACAAAAAGCTTGTGTATCGCTAAAAATCAGTCTGATATAAATAGCGCTTGGCAGAAACATAGCTAATGATGTACAAAGGAGAACAAAGGAAAGCGAGCTCACCTCCTCTAACGTGGGGATGATTTTAAGCAGTATCTCAGCCACAGTTGGGATGTCTGCGCTGATGCTCAGGATCCTTAAAGCATGTGATTGTGTTGTGTCACACGGGGAGAAATGAGAGCAAAAACAACCATTAGAAGAGTGTAGAGCATGTGTGCAACATTAGTGCACTCTTGTCAGAACCTGTCTGCTGTGCTGTGTATGAATGAATTATCCACAGGCTAGCTGTGTGGTCATGCACTCCCTCATGCTTTTGACTGCACAGAAAAGGAGTGATGAGGCGTGGCAAAAGAGAAAACAAACAAAGGTGAAGCTCCATCCGGTTCCTGGAAAGGCAGGATGGAGAAGAGGAGGAGGAGGAGGAGGAGATGCACACTCATTGTATAGTAAAGAAGTGCTCAGGGGAGGGGTGTGGGGGAGTTAGGGGATCTAGAGAGAAAGGGGGAGAAGAATCTAAGGTGTGGGATGAGTGAAGTGAAGCAAGAAGTCCTTCACCGTTAAAGGAAAAGACAGACAGATTTGAAACGGAGAGAATGATGAAGAGAGAAGATGCAGCAATAAGACAATCTTAGGACTTTCCAAATAAGCCAAAAACACAGGAACACGTCACAATACAAACAGAACAGGATTAAGGGAATTCATGTATTTTGCACTGCCCCCTCACCCTGATCTTATCTTTTCACTAGTAAGAAATGTTTACACAGAAACTACAAGACACCTCAACAGTGATAGATCAACAGTGCAAGTATGTTTCAATAAAGCTTCAGCCAAAAGTCAAATAAACTAATTCTCAGTGCTCTCGTTTTTGGTCTCTTTGGGTGAGGACGAAAAGAGAGATAGCACCTTTGAAAGGGAGGGAGTCATTAAATGACTGAGATGGCAGCACAGGCACTTTACATAACATTACAGCACTTCTAACTGACAGTTATGACAGCATTGTAATCATAATCATGAGTGGTCGTTTATGGCAGTAGGGAGTATTCTGGTAAATGAAGGACATTGTTAACAGTACTGGTATTGGCAGGAACAGTGCTGACAGTACTTGGAGGTTGGAGTATCTGAGTGGCACGTACCGCTCGGGCCCACTGCTGTCTGGGACTGACACAGTGGCATTGTGCTGCAGGGGGCGGGGCCAACCACCCAGAGCAATCAAGCACACAGATGTCAATCAAGTAAGGCGCCCAATAGGGAGGGCACGATTATGGGCGGGGCCAACCAGGGAGTCAGGAGGTCAGGCGGCAACGCAGGTGGGCGGGACAAGTCGATCCAGAATATGGGAATTGGCCAGAAATAAATAACAAATAAAAACAAAAACAAGGAAAAGGGGAGAGGGAGTGGAAGAGGAGTACATTTTTAATTGTAAAAAAATTCACTGCGATTTCATACTCTCATAATGTTGGAGGAGAATGGAGGACAGGACAAGAAGAGCAATGAGCATGTGTTTTGGCCTGCATTAAATACTACTGGTCAACAAATGTTTGTTTCGCTAATTACTCGTACTCTCTAGAAAACACTTTCAAAATGCCCTTAAAATGAATCTAATATTAGCTCATTCAATTACGGAGAAGGGTTGGCAAAGCTGAGAAGTAGATGTTGAGTTTTTCAAAGACATTAGCATGGTAACATTACCCTACCGCACAAAAAGGTGCTCTGCCCATCACAGTTTACAGCCCCTGTATGTGAATGCATGTGAGTATATGTGAATGTGTGCATAACAGGGCCAAAAAGCAGAGAGTTGTGTACTCACATCAGTGCGCAGAGCTTTGATGTTCTTCCCTGCCTTTCCAATCACAGCTCCTGCGTTCTGGATCGAGAAGACAGGCGGTTAGCCAAACACATCCATGTTGTGAAACATTTCAATTCCGCTGCAAGCCAGTTTTAAGGCACTTACTTTGCTCTGTAGCAACACACGCAGCTCCACCATGACATCGGACTTTCGGGAGCGTTTATAGGTTGGCTCGTCACTGTCCTCGTCATCCTGCGCAGGGCGCTTGCCTGGGGAGACGGACACAAACATGAACTGTAAACAACACGTGCTCCCCATTTAAACAGCACTGAATGGAATGGATGGTAAACAGCTAAAGGGGAACTCTCCTGGTCTCAAACAGGACCCATCTCATTGCTAACTACCACATATTCAGTAACACAACAGCATCAGTTAGGTTCTTTGTAAATTGGCTGAGATTTACTGAATGGTGTAAAAAATAAGCTTATTTTTATTCCTTTAGAGCTCAACACAGCAACAAGTGCATGGAATATTCCGTCATGAAACTGAACGTATTTACTATCAAGTGATCAGTTTACATGAAATTGATTGAAAAATCTTGATATTATCAGTCGTTGTGACTTCCAGTCAAAAGTTTAAACTACATCAGAGCAACTGATTCAATCATCTTCAAAGCCGCTCATTCATCTGGGTTGCAGGGGGTGCTGGAGGCTATCCTAGGACTCACTGGGTGGAAGGCAGCAAACACCTTGAACAGGCTGTCAGTCCATCGAAGGGCAGACACATCGACAAATACATTCACTCACACACTCACACCTAGGGGGCAATTTAGTTTACCTGACTGCATGTATTTGGACTATGGGAGGAAACCGGAGCACCTCCATGCAGACACAGGGAGAACATCCGAACGCCACACATAAAGCTCAGATTATTTTTTTTTTTACATACATTTCAACTGGATATTTGATGACACATGCCAACAGAAATGACATTTCTGGCACCTTCAGATCATATCCACTTTACTATTTGATAGTCTGGTCGGCTAAATAAATAAATAAATAAATACAAAAATAAAAACCACATGAAATCCCTTCGAAGTGGTTTGAAATATGATTGGAATCACACCTTAGCCTGGATTTCAAAGTGTCTTTTTCATCACTCACAACGTGGCAAACAAAACGACATGAACTGCAACTATGAATGACGATGAATCCACATCTCCCCTGCAAACGTGCTGAAAGCCATGCCAACAGCATAGCTACGGACACCTATGTTGTTACCACAGCAACATGCAGGTAGGTCGGTGATGTTTGGACACACAACTTCAATCAGTGCAAAATATCCGCTTTGAGAAACAAATCCAATTTGCCTGCAGTCTGAGCACACCCACATTTACCATGCTCTGGAAGAGCAGAACATCGAAACAATACTGGGCTACTGTGCTAAAACACCTATAGAAATACATTTCAGATTTCTGTGCAATGCCAATCATGCTAGATGTCGTGCCAGTGTCTACACATTATAATGCTTTTGCATTGGGATCAGAACACAATTCCCATATCAATGGATTCCTAAAATTAACATAACTATCAATCCAAGATGACCCAACAGCTTACCATTGCTCTCTGGGCTGAAAGTAGTTTCTTCTTCCTGCTGTTCGTTATCTGTGTCCATTATCTACCTACGCCTCTCTCTGGAAACCTGAAACACAGGCAAAAAAGACAATCAAAGAAAACTGTGAGTGGCGGGGGGTTTAAATAAACAATCAGAATAATAAAATAAAAACTGCAAACACAGTGATGTTTATTCTATACTTTGCATCCTGTGTTGCTCTGAAACCAGTTTGACAGGACTATTCTTGCTCTATTTATTATGAAAAAGGCAATTGATCAGTGTTTAACAAGAATTGATGACACACTTATTATGCACAGAAAAGCATAGTGCATCGTGATGGCGGTATGTGTATGTATGTTGCCAACCACTTTTAAAACTCACCACAAATTTCAGAGCCAAATTAAAGTTGCTGATGTCCACCAGTGACTACACCCACAAGCACTGTAAGTAAAAAGAGGTAGAAATGATCAGAATCTGCTAGCTTTCTTCAAGCTTCTCAGACTAGGAGTGCTGACCCAGGATCAGATTTTCTCTTATTTACAATAATCTCACTGACAGATCAGAAACAGATCCCAGTTCAGCTGGTCTAGATCTCACGGATCAAGACACTACTGACCTTTGTTTAACACACAACTCTTAATAAATATTTTCAACGTTGCTCTGCATCACTGCAGGGCTGACAAAACGACATAAATACCAATCAATCAATATTTATTTGTATAGTGCTTTTTACAACTAATGTTGTCTCAAAGCAGCTTCACAGAAAGGCAGTTCATATAAAGGAAAAGGAAAACACCGAGTCCATGTAGAGACGTAGGAAAGGGAATCCGGGTCCAAGCCCCCCCGTGAGTAAGCCAGAGGCAACAATAAATATAACCTACGTACAGTTATGAAACATGAGATGTGAAAAATGTCAAACATTAACCACCAAATTACCACACAACAAGAAGCAAACCCCTTAACAAGGAAGTAGCGCACTGACTTCACGGTTTCACGCATACAGACAAACGGGAACATTATAGAGTGCACCGATAATACCAGCTCATGACCGGGGTGATTTTACTGAAAACTGCCCCAGGACTTTGGACAAGCCTCTTTATTAGCCAAGATCAAGTGGAAAACAAATGGACGTAGTAGGGAGGAGGGTAGCTAACCTCCTCAGCTGCTACGCTAGCTAACATTCTCACATTCATGAGCATAAATAAAAGAAATAACAATATATATTCTCACTCGACCGATATTCCCCCTTAGTTTTCTTAAGGCAGAATATATTAAAAAAACATTTTCAGCGTTACATTTATTATCTATCCGTTACAGGTAACAGTTTAGTGCTCAGCAGCTAAGTAGCAACCCTGGCTAGCTCATTAACAATAGATAGCTTCGGCTAGCTAGCCGCGCTAAGCTAACTTCCTCTTGCTGGATGCAGAAACGTTAGCGGTGTCTGTAAGTACGTTAGACACCTATAAAGTAACGTTACACTATTTAGTTAAACGGCTGAGGGTTGAGTTGTATACCTAAAATAAATAAATTATAACTTACACGCACAATTCACTGCCGACCAAACAAAAAACGGGGAAAATGAAAACGAAACACTGGCTAGCTCGACTACTAACCACCTAGCCGAGCCTCCCAGTTACATCAACATTAGCATTTACGTGGTTTTCCAGTCTTTAAAAAGGACTTCTAGAGGCGCATTTCACCGCAGACGCGCAAAACGCGACCAGTTTGAACGTAGACGCACCTAAAGAGCGTGTAAACTGATCTTTATTAAACACAACAAGAAACATGGCAACCAACCTGCTCAGCGTTCGCCCCCTAACAAACGACGACGCACAAAAACTTGAGAAAAGGAAAAAAAGCCGCTTCAGTCTCGACCAATGAGAGCCCGTGCCGCCATAACGAACCGTATTCTGATTGGTCGATGTTGAGCCAAGGGCGGGAAACGAAGCAATGATTGGACAAATGAGCTGTCGATCTTAATTTCCCCGCCCCTGGCGTCCTCAGCAGGGTTGTTCGGCTGTGGTTATGCTGCTTGATAACTTACTAGCCGTGAAAGCGTTTTTGAGCCGTCAGCTCGACTTTTACGTAGAAGTTTAATTTAAGTTTAATTATTAGAGGAGTTAAACACTCCACGCTCCACTCAAGTGCTGTATCTGTGTGTGGGTCGCTGTGAAACTTGAAGCGACCTCCTGCAGTATCTTTGCTGAAGGCTGGCTAGCTCACCTGGAGGTATGTTACGCTATTTCTGTTTTGGGCTTGAAGTGAGTGTCGTTGAAGAGACAGATCCTCATGCTGATCGTGTGTCTGGGTGTTTTAAAGGGGAGTTCCACCGAATTTGTGTTTGTCATGCTTTCAGTAAAACAAGAAGGTGTTGTAAAGTGAGATCTGTTCATTGCATGTAACTTCAAGATGCAGTCAATGCTTTAAAGGGGAGTTCCACCGAATTTTCAACTTTTCTGAATAAGTAAATAGTTGAGACATCAACTAAGTCATTCAGAGTGGTCTGATGGGAAATGTACAGCTCTAGAGTAACTTGCATATTCATACCTGTTCCCAGTGGTGGTGATAGGAACCGGACGTCTGTGGTCAATGCCACTGTAAGCTCGCTCGCAGAAAATGATTACATTAAATGGTTATGAATATGCTGCCTGATGCAATAAAGTTTTAGCCTACAATAATGTATTTTAAAGGTGCCATAGGGTGAAAAACTGCATTCACATTTTTATATTTGGATCAGGAAGGTGCAGTACATAGAACCGACATACTGTGACGCTCAAAC
>CM067484.1:28328734-28387793 GCA_034552555.1 Semaprochilodus insignis
AAAATAGTAGGATACAACAACAATACTCTCGACTGTGCGCTAAAAGTCTTTATCCAGACCTTACAGTTCATTCATGCTTTAATTAAACACTAGAAATTCATCACAGGACGTTCAGAACAGCGTAACTGCGACTGAAACTTTAGTCCATAAATCTATTTATTTATTTATTTATGTGGAAAAAGATGTAGGAAAATTACTATGGAAACAGAAACAGAACTGTCAAAAGGCAATAACACCCGGTTCTTTGAATGGTTCAGAGATTAAGCTTAAGGTTAACCTTAACACTTACTAACTAGCGGTAACTAGCAACACAACATGCGTACGTCCAAACAAGCTTACCAACTGAGGCTATATGTAGAGCCAGCAAAATGGCAAACTGTTCGAAATGGTTGGCCAAGGCGGCCATTGACCCTCTTGACTTATTCACAACCCCCCCACCATTGCCACGCTTAACACATCACTGGCTTCTGTGGGCTCGCTGTGGGGTAAATACTGGTGCCTTGTTATTGCACCATTCATTTTGCACATTCAACCTCCCACACCCCCGACATTCACATTACGAGTACGTCTGTTCTGTCTGGCTTAGCCTTTAATTGGAGAATGCACTGGCAATCGTCCAACATTCTGCCCTCCACTCGCACTTTCTCATCACAAGTTGTCTCAGCCGTACACCCTCCCTGACAAGCTCGCACATTCTCACTACCACCCTACCGAAACTCTCTGCCACCTCATTGGCACCCCTGTTACATTTGTTTAGGACCACTACTGACATTGTGTCAGCTGAAAGACTAAACTACCTCCTTTATGATATTTGAGTTTTAATTATATACCAAACTACCTCATAATGAATGACTGACATTCAATTCAGCATCACTGGCTAACATGCTAATTTATGAGCTCACTGCCTGTGAAATGTTTAGCAATAAACACGAATCATTGAACAATATCAGTTAGATCAAATAGACTAGATTATGAATGGGCTGTAGGCTGACCTAGAGGCTGAACAGACATTAAATGCCCATTCGCTCCATGTTTGATGTTTGGAGCCACCACTTTTCAGTTCGTTCAGTCTGCTTATTTCAGAAACAAGCCCACTTCCAGCAGTGAGTAATGTTTGTTTATTTGAGCTCAAGTTGCGTCAATCTTTGAGTTAAGAGCTATGTGTCCCCAGCTAGGTCACAAGATGGCTGATTAGCCAATTTGGTCATTTTAGGCTTGCACTGCCTAAAGCTTTAGTGAACAAAAACGACAATTCATTTGTTAATCTCAATTATTTATATGCCAATTAATCACAGAATGTGAAATGTGCTAACCTTGATAGGCCTAAAGGTTGCTAAAGTGTAAATGAAAGCTAGTTAGCGTCAGTTAGCATGATCTCATTGACTGAAGCAAGAAACAGCTAGCATTTTGGGGTGAAATCCCTTTCGCCAAACAGTTAAGTGTTCCTCTGTCTTTCCTGAGGCCGGCTGGGCCTCATCCAGCTGTAATCGTCTCAGCGTGGCTAAAGACTCGGATACCTTATTGATCCAAATCTCTGCCTATTTAAGGCCAAAGCCCAGAGAGAGTAGAGTGAGGATGCATATGGAGAGGTCGAGAGAAGGAGAGAGAGGGGGATCCCCGGAATCCATAGACAAAGCAACATTTGGCCATGACGTTCCACTATGGGCATCTGGCTTGTGGCCAAATGCTCTCTGTTTTCCAGTAGAAAAAAAGAAAACCACTCTGTTTTTACCCAGTGTGACAGTGACTAAAGCACCCAGCTTTACCTAGCGCTAGTATATACACTATACTGGATATAAACTATATGTCCAAAAGTATGCCAGCTGAGAGTAGCTGAGACTGGTGTTCAATCGTGCACTCGTAGTGCAATCTCCAGAAAAGAGCATTGACCAATAGAACGGGATGCTCTGGAGCAAATCCACATAAGCTTATGGTCACCATGCCCAATGACAGCTAAAAGGGCTTGAAGCCCAAAATTACTGGGCCATGGAGCAGTGGAACCATGTCCTTTGGAGGGATGGAGCTCCATCCAATACCACTGAGATAAGCTGAAGTGATCCAGAACTAATCATGCCACATCAGTACAATTTGCAATCAAATCCTCACAGCAGTGTTCCAACATCTAGTGTAAAGTCTTCTCAGAAGAGTAGAGGCTGGTACTGCAGCAAAGAGGGGACAAGCACACATTGGATTAGCAAACATTTGGGTCTGTGATACCGTTTTCCGTTTTCTCAATGCAGTTTCTGAAAAAGACAATGAACATGTATCTTCATTAAGGAATCTGATCTGGAATAGTCTGAACACCTACTGAAGAATGTGTAACTGGAAAGTCCCCTACAGTCCTGAAAGCAGTATCTGGAATCACCTTGCGTGTCATCCCCATCACACCTATTCTAGGACTTATATGTATCTGTTTACTTTTTGGTCAGAGTGCTGATCCAGGATCAGCCTTTGTAGTCCAAGTTCTATAGAATATCAGTGACACAAAACAGATCCTAACGCAGCCTTAGGGTGTACTGGCCTTAATTCACACTTCTCTGTCTGCAGTTGTCCCCACGGTCAACCTAAGGCCCCATAACGTGACCTTCCGTGAAGGCTCGAATATGACACTGACCTGCAACACCTCCGGAGCGCCCACACCTGACCTCACCTGGAACACCTGCCAGCTAACATCCAACTACAAGGTAATCTTCAGCCTGAGTTGTAGTGCGTTTTCTTATGTCAGTCTTTTCAAGCGATTTCACTGTTGCAGACAAATACTTGATGGTGGAACGAAGTCATGTGAGTCTTGCTAGAGCCACAGTGCGCTCATGCCATCTCAATCGTTTGGTGTAAGGTGTGCAAGGTAGCTGCCTAAAATCTGTCTAATGTAGTGGAGATAAAGTAAAAAGTCCCCAGAATGGAAATACTTCAGTACAGGTACACCAACACATTACACTTACTGAGTTACCGTACACCAACACGCTACTTACAGTACACCAACGCATTATGCTTACTGAGTTACCGTACACCAACACGCTACTTACAGTACACCAACGCATTACGCTTACTGAGTTACCGTACACCAACACGCTACTTACAGTACACCAACGCATTACACTTACTGAGTCACTGTACACCACCACACTACTTACAGTACACTAACACATTACACTTACTGAGTCACTGTACACCAACACACTACTTACAGTACACCAACACATTACACTTACTGAGTCACTGTACACCAACACACTACTTACAGTACACTAACACATTACACTTACTGAGTCACTGTACACCAACACACTACTTACAGTACACCAACACACTACACTTACTGAGTCACTGTACACCAACACACTACTTACAGTACACCAACACACTACACTTACTGAGTCACTGTACACCAACACACTACTTACAGTACACTAACACATTACACTTGCTGAGTTACTGTACACAACACGCTACTTACAGCACACTAACACATTACACTTACTGAGTTACTGTACACCAACACGCTACTTACAGTACACCAACACATTACTCTTACTGAGTCACTGTACACCAACACGCTACTTACAGTACACCAACACACTACTTACAGTACACTAACACATTACACTTACTGAGTTACTGTACACTGAGTCACTGTACACCAACACGCTACTTACAGTACACTAACACACTACACTTACTGAGTTACTGTACACCAACACACTACTTACAGTACACTAACACATTACGCTTACTGAGTCACTGTACACCAACACACTACTTACAGTACACTAACACATTACACTTACTGAGTTACTGTACACCAACACACTACTTACATGTCACGTGTCCAGAAGGCCTGGTGTCACTCCACCTCCACCCCTACCGCACAATCTGTAGGAGCTGTCTGAGAATATTCAAGCTACATGGGATGGATTATCACAGGACACCATTAGGAACCTCTACAACTCCATACAGAGACGTCTGGCATCTGAGACGTGTAGCTAGATAAATATTGCCCATAACCGTCTAAATTTATCATCATTTATTGTTCCTGGTAACTTTTATCTCCCTTCCCGATAGCAAGTCCGACACTTCCTTCTGGGTGCCAATATTCTTTTGATCATGAGTGTATATATCATAATAGTCGTGCATTTTTCATTATTTAACATGTGCACTCATTACTTTTATTAGATCTTTAATTTATGTTTTTTAATGACATCATCTTTCTTTCTTCCTTTCTTTCTTTCTTTCTTTCTTCCTCAGATTGTGAAATCAGGACAGTCCTCAGAGCTTAGACTCTTCCGTGTCTCCTCACTGGACAACGAGTGTAAAATCACCTGCAGTTCCGACAACACAGCAGGAGAGAGTGAAGCTTCTGTTCAACTCGACATTCACTGTAAGTTCGGAACGCTTTGACGTATTCTATGCAAATCCAAAGTTTTAGACATTATGTTTACGAAGCCTAATGAAATCTGTGAATAAGCCAATGCTAAAATGTCCTATATCTGTTCCTCCTCTGCTTCTGTGCTCGGGTCAACAGTCCCCCCGATTATCAGCAAACTCATGGATGGCATTCCAGACCACCACTGGTGCATCCCCTTCAGCGTATCTGGGAACCCAAAACCGGAGCTGCGCTGGCTGTTCCGTGGCGACCCCATGCAAGAGGGAGTCTACATCACCACCCGCATCCACGACTACTCCGAGCACGAGTACCACGGCTGCCTGCAGCTGGACAGCCCCACGCACATCAACAACGGCGAGTACACGCTGGTGGCTAAGAACAGTTACGGAGAGGACAGAAAGTCTATATCCGCCCACTTCATGCACGACCCCTGGAACGGTGAGTTAACATCCACCTATCAAAGCCACTAATCTCCAAATCTCTAATCTACAGTTTCTGTGAATCTTGTGAAAGTGACACGATTTGTAATTGATAGCAAGCCTTGCATGATCAGTCTGGCCACATCTGTCATATGTTTACTGTACAATCATCACAGAAGTGCCATAACAGCTTTTTGAGGTTTTGGTTATTCTGTCATAATGTTTCTATTGGTCCTACATAGGGCTAATATTGTGTATATGATACACAATATGTCACAATACTTTAACACTTTAAATAATTCAGTCAAATTGTTTAATATTTGGCATACTGTGTTACACAATATCCAGTTAGACAGGATTCAATTTGCTCTTATTATAATGAAACATGCAGTTGTTCAGTGTTTTACAAGTACTGATAATATGCGTGGTATATTCAGAAAAGCATATGGTTTTGTGATAACCATATACACCGATCAGCCATAACATTAAAACCACCTCCTGGTATCTACACTCATTGCCCATTTGATCAGCTCCCTTTACCATATAGGAGCACTTTGTAGTTCTACAATTACAGGCTGTAGTCCATCTGATTCTCTGTATATTCTGTTAATCCCCCTTTACACTCACACCAGCACAACACACACTAACACACCACCACCACATCAGTGTCACTGCATTGCTGACAATGATCCACCACCCACATAATACTTGGTCTGTGGTGGTCCTGCGGGGGTCCTGACAGGATTAACACAGTATATACAGAAACAGATGGACTACAGTCTGTAACTGTAAAACTACAAAGTTCTCCTATATAGCGAGTGGAGTTGATATAATGGAGAATGAGTGTAGATACAAGGAGGTGCTTTTAAAGTTATGGCTGATCGGTGTATATCGTCATATTGCTCAACCCTCCAATAAACAGGACTTAACCAGGCTTAATTAAAGTATGTGCAGATGTGTGTTCTCTGTAGAGAATGCATTTATTTTTTTGACTCAGAATCTCAAAAAAAACCATGTAATTTTTCAAGATTTTTCAAGAGACGCCCTCCTTTTTTTCCTGTGACTGTATATGGAAAGTGTTTAAAAAGCACAGATACAGATCTTTTTCAGTATTTATATTGATATTTTTACAACACCAAAAGTTGTATTTTTAGCTCTGGCTATTTTTCTTCACTGTAGCATAAAAGATGGAGATTGTACATGCTAATTACAATTTGAAACAAATTAATTACTTAATTACCAATCAGTTTTACAGTCACCAGTCATTCCTTCAGATGCAAATGAAGTCATTCAGAGTAGTTTTAAATGGTGCATTCTAGAGAATCTAGAATTTCACATAAAACCACTCTGTGTTTACATTTTAATGATTCATGTTTCCCCCAAATCTTCGAAAAAGTAATATATTAATATATAAATGTATATATTTCCGTCACCAAAGCTATCACCTTCATAAACATCCCATTGTGGACCATAGTTACTCCTATTCCTCCATAGTGTTCACCGGTTTCACTCACATACCAGATTATACACTAGCCTCTACTTCAACACTACTGCCTCTGTCTCAACACTGTTGCCTCTACCTCAACCCTATAGCCTCTATCTCAATACTATAGCCTCTACCTCAACACTGCTGCCTCTACCTCAACCCTATAGCCTCTGTCTCAACACTGCTGCCTCTACTTCAATCCTATAGCCTCTGTCTCAACACTGTAGCCTCTCCCTCAACACTACTGCCTCTACCTCAACACTACTGCCTCTACCTCAACACTGCTGCCTTATGTTGTGTTTGTAAATAATGTGTAAACCGTATATTATTTGTCCATATATAGTTTGTTTGTTGCTTGTATATTGTGTAGACTGTGTAGATTGTATATTGTATATGTCTGTATATATTGTGTATATGTGGAGTCATTGTGAATATTGTGGACTGTCAGTTAGTTATGTGCGTATTGGTACAGTACTAGAGTGACACGAATTGCCGAAACCAAATTCCTGGTGTGTGTCAACATACTTGGCCAATAAACCTGATCCTGATTCTGATTAAACATAGCGCTCTGATTGTGCGTCATTAAACGGGTTTGTTTTAGTTAGTCAAATATTATAACCAGAACCCTGTAACCCAATACCCAATAACCAGTTTGCAGCAGGCTTTACTAACTGAGCTGTAATGGATAAATAGGATTCTATATGAACTCAATTCAATCTTCTTTCTTTATTTTCATGCTCCAAGATACAACAGCAACAGAGTCAATATACTACGGTGAGTCATATTTTCCTATTGTTCAGGAAGAGAAATGGGAATAACCGGTTATTCCAAGCAGTAAAGTATTGTGTATGTTTACATGATAATTTCATATCCTGTTTCCCCCTTTTTGGCTTACTGCTTACATTCAAGACCCCACCACAGGTACGCATCACACAGACTCACTCAAAGTTTCTTCTTTCACATACAAACTTTCTTCTTTCTCTTTTCCTGTCCATTCACTCAGCATCTGTTTCTCTTTAAACAGATGATACACCTGTTGGACCGCCTGACGATCAAGTCGCTGTGAGTGAGAGCTTTCAGATTATGTTTGTATATGTGCGTGAGAGAGCTTTTATTTGGGTAGGCAAGGCAAGTTTGTTTGGTAACATTTCCTATGAGCCCTGTATTCATAAAGCAGTCTAAATGCGTTTGTAAGGTGTTATAAGGCTTACATAACACCTCATAATACTATTAATAATAAGCTTGTATATTTACTTATGACTAGTTATAAATACATACATAACACTTCATAAATGTCATGTGGCATAATGCACTATAATATCTTTTCGGAAGAAGATTATAAGCATGAATGTTGTCAGCTATGACTTTAAACAAACTTTGCTTGCATATATAGCAACATATTCAGACTGGCATGTGCTGTATTACCAGTTAGACAATCTTGCTTCACTTATACCACTTATATACCATTTATAAAGCTCTATGAAGTGAAATGTACTGAAATGAAATTTGTTAAACATTTAAATGACATTATATTAAAAAAAATCATTTCACTTAAAGCCTGTAATGGCCTGGCATAAAACTCTGTAAAGTGTTGCATTACATGGTGAATTGCAGCTTTAGTGTCTGCAGTGTTCTTAGGGCAGATATTGTAAGGTGTTATGAAACCTGACATTATGATAAAGTTGCATACTCTTGCATTATAAATTACCATGCATGTCATCATAACTACATCAGAGACATTAAACTAGCTAATGGCAAGTCTTATGTATGCATTATGAATACCGGATTCATAGGAAATTGTGGCCATTTATTTTTATAGCACCTTTAACACGTTCAAAATGAAAAAAAATAATTTAATAATTAAAAAATAATTTAAATTCAAAATTAAAAAGATGTAGAGATATTGATGAAAGCTGTGAGCCTTTCACCAATACCATTACACCTTGACACTTTATTATTATTATTAATATATTGTATTACTGCTATGGACAATATTACTGAGTCACTTCAAAAGTATGTATAAATATCAGAGAATTTCCACATAGAACCCTAATGGAACCCTAATGTCTCTGTATATGTTGTATATGTTTTGTATATTTTGTATATATATATATCTCTGTTTATTTAGTATGTTTAGTTAGTATGTATATTAATGCTGCCCTGCTGTAGCATAATAACCTAAGCCTTTCTACAAGCATTTTAATGTATGAATGTTCTGACATGTTTTGCAAACCTGAAACTTGAACTTGAACGCAGATAGAAGTTGAATCATGATTAAAGCATGATTAAAACACATTATTTAAAACAGAAGTCAGTTTAGTAAAACTTTAAATTAACACAATTAAAACAATTCAAATGGTAAAATTAAGATAATGAAGTGCTGTTACAGGAAAGAAGTGTAGTAGAGCTAAGAGCTTGTGTTTTCAGCCCAGGGCTCTCCTAGTGCTCTCAGCCAACTGGCTCCATTCAAAGCAGTAAAAGTAGCTAAATGCTGATTCCCCATGTTTAGTCTTTACCTTAGGCAGGACTAACTGACTAGTTCCTAATGATCTGGGAGTTCTGCTCAGCTCATATTGCTACAACATATCAGACAAACCATTAAGCGATTTATAGGCCAGTAATAGTGCCTTTGAGGGAGAAATCTGATAGTTGCTTTTTGAATCAACTGAAGTAGTTTTGGGAGTTAGCAGACCATTACTGCCGTCAATCCAATAAAGGCGTGGTTAGGTTTCTCCAGGTCAGGCTTAGTTGGAAAATCTTTAATCTTGTTGATGTTCTTAAAATGGCAAAATGCAGATTCACCAGCTGTAATATTTCTGCTACATGTTTTATTCTTCTTCTTCTTATAATTATTATTATTATTATTATTATTATTATTATTATGTCACTATATTATTATAGCTTCTCAGCAAACACCGCTCATTAAGCCCGTCTTCATCCTCTGTGTGTGAGTGTGGGAATACTGTGTAAACACTCTTTCTTTTTTTCTGTCTGTAGGTGTTTGTGGTCGTGGGAATCGCCGCCGTCACATTCGCCGGCTTTGTGCTGATGCTGGTCGTCCTGAAGTTTGGCCGCAACTCAAAGTTCGGAATTAAAGGTAAGCACCTCTCAGTCGAGCTCCCCTCTCTGCCAGACCCTTGTTAAGGGCCCCGGCTCTGCGGGGAGACATTGTGGAGGAGGCTGGAAGAGGGTAATGAAAGCCTCAGTAAACCTTCAGTTGGGGTGTTGGGTGGGGGTGGATTGCAAATGGAGGCTGTTCCTCGTCTTGTTCTCTGTGCTTCACTAATCACTTAACACTCGACCATTCTTCTTTAACCAGCCTGTCTCTGAGAGCTTTGTGTCTGGATTTTCGGCTTCTCATCTGCTTGTTTGCTCGCTGTCTACATTAATGATCTAATATTAATAAGGAATACTGTGATGTGACGTGTTTGGTGTCTGAAGTTTACCTCTTCAGTTTTGTATTGGAGTTACGAGGCTCATAGACTTATTGGCGTTACATCATCTATGACAACAAACTGTTCATCTTGGCACTGACCACAGTGCCTCCACACACGGATTCGTTGGTTGAAGAGACAAGACAAAAGCAACACTCGTGACTGAAGATGACCCACTGCCATTCTGAGTCACTCCATGACAGTCTGGCAGACACCATTGGCGACACTGACATGGTGTTAAGGGCAGTCGTCGTAATGGTCTGTGTGCATGTAGTCTTGCATTGTGCAGCTGTCTGCCAATGGTGCTCCATGACAGTCTGACAGTGCAGTCTTTGGTGACATTGACGTGGTGTTAAGGGCAGTTGTTGTAACAGCCTGTGTGCATTTAGTCTTGCGTTGTGTCATCCGTCTGCCAATGGTGCCCACTCTGAGCAAGAGGAAGAAACCTCGAGAGGAGCCAAGACTCAAAAGGTGAACGTGTCCTCCCCAGGTCCACACCGGATAGCCAGACAAGCACAGAAAAGGATAAGGATTTACAGTTATATGCAATATTGAATAGCTTAGCTGATAACTGTTAGTGTGAGAGTAACACTGAGAAACAGACCTGAAGGTCTGAATGAGCCTCAGTCACTGTTACCAGTGAAACCAGTGACCACTATAAGGAGTTTATCACAGTAAAAAACAGTATATGTGGTGTATCAGGATATTCTCTTCAGCTGTTGAGTGTAAGCCTGTAGAGTCTTTAAGATAATCCCCACAACACGCACATCCATATCATAATATCATCTAAACTAGCACAGTACAGGCTCCTCACCCTCATCTCGTCCATTCCGCTTTTCGCTTTCTGTCCTATCTGGATTTCTTGTGACTGACAATTAACTACTGGAAGGTGGAAGCTCCGGTCACCTTCAAATTAGCTGCATTAGCCTCGTACCTCCAATCCAGACACTAGATACCCAACATATATTGGCTGATTGATTACATATGTAGTAATTGTGTAAATTCTCATTTCTTTCAATAGGAAACTAGTCCTTCAACATTACAGGGTGTTTCAGGTAGATACTAACTGCCACACTGCTGCTTTCTGTCAGTCCTGGGTCTGAGTTCAGACGATGTTGGACGTTAATGGTTAATAGTTCAGATGGATATGAGAATCGGCCATATTTGATCTTTGATATTGGAGTTTTACTGTTGATGGTTAGAAGCTGTGGACTAGACGATGAAATAGCTCAGTGATGCAGGAACCGGGCGGAGGAGTTCTGGAGATCCATTCTGCATATTTGTGGGGGTGTGTGTTTGTTTAAGTGGGAGTGTAACAGGGGGGTAGTTTATGAACGAGTGCGCGTGATTGTTTCTTGTGGTTTTTCTGTACGGAAGTGCCGGGTTAGATGTCCTGAGGGGCTCATTTTCACACTGTGGTCTGGTTTACGCTCCATGTGTATGGAAGCTCATTCCTGCCAGGTAGAAGAGGAAAAAAAGCTGGATTCTCTGCTTCTGGCAGCACTTTGCCTAAATATTGGCTTAGCATCTTGAAACAATGGCTTATTCTCTCAGAATATTGACTTGGTATTTCAAATTAATGATTTATTTTCTTAATATATAGACTTATCTTTATTTTTACCATTCATTAAAAATGAATACATTTCTCAAAATATTAGTATCTTAAAATTATGTACATATATATATTTTTTTAATAATGACTTCTTTTTCAAAATATAGACATAGTATCTCGAAATAATGACTTTCTTTCTTGTAATTTAGACACTATCTTAAAATAATGACTTTCTTTCTTGTAATTTAGACCATAGTATCTCACAATAATGACTTTCGTTCTTGTTATTTATGCTTCAGTGTCTCTCAGAATACTGTTTGTCTTTAAATATTGGCTTTGATTTTAATGTACATTTTGATGAATTAGTTTATTAGGATAATTTCTGCCCTCTACTGTGCGGTGTGGGTGTATGTGTTCGTCTGTGCACCTGCAGGTGTGCCTGTGAGGGTCCATGTGTTTCAGGAAGGTTGGAATGCATGTGCTGATGAATATAAATGTTCACTCGAGGCTTATTCTTCTAAGTTTGCTGCGCTTTAGCTTAGCTTCTACACGCTGACCTTGCTGTGACTCGAAACACACGCGCACACACACACACATACACACATACACTGCGGAGAAAACTGGCTCTTCGGGCAAAAGACTGGAAATGAGGGAAGTGTAGGGGTGAAACTGTAGCTCTGGCGTTCAGGAAGTGTGGGTGTCTGCAGCTCTGATAGAGGGGGAGAGAGAGAGAGAGAGAGCGAGAGAGAGACATTCAGAGTCAGCAACCTTGTGCTTATCAATGATTCAGAGGCAGGTATCAGTTTTCTGTGTTTTTTTTTTTTTTGGCTAAAAATCAATGGTGCTTGTCAAGGTCAGAAGTATCTTCCTTCCACTGGCTCAGCACTCAGGCCAGTGCGCTAAAACCACTTCCTCTTCTTTTCCTGGTCTCTTCCTTTTCTCCTTCCTCTGTCTGCCAACTCCATTAGCCAGGAGTTGATTATATTTATGTGCTGAATAGTTTTGCAAACAATCAAATTTGCACAGATTCCCTTTGTGTCCCATCAATCAATCAATCAGTCGATCAATCAATCAATCAACCACACAGGAGTTACAGGGCTAATGCAGATAACAGGTAGCAGAAGCCAATTACCATTGTGCACCTAAACCGTCAGTTTTATGGAACACCATAGGGCTGGCAGTCTACACATAGCCGAAGTATGTTTGATAGCTAGCATAATAGCTAATCCAGCTGAAGTTTTAGTTAGGTGCATGTTGGACTGGCAGTCTGAATATAGCCTAAGTATGCTTGCTATCTAGCATAATAGCTAATCCAGCTAAAGTTTTAGTCATTTCTGGTTGTGTAATTACAAATAGACTTCCATGGTTTCTGACAACGTATAAACTATAAAACTGGACAAAAGCTCGAGGCATAGCTACGAAAAGGAGAAGCAGCCGCATCACAAACTACTGGCTTCAAAACTGATCACACAGTAGTATCAGCTATTAGTGGTGCCTTTACTTTGATCTGTTTCCTGTTAGCAACATTAGCCTTGTGGCTCCAGGGCCACCAGCTGATTGACTGGTGGCTGATCAACTACCCCAGTAAACGTTTGAACCGTTGAAACAACGTTGAAATCATGTATCTGACTACAGACATCCACGGACGACCATTGTTTACTGGGACATTTAGGGTAAGGGGGAAAACTGCATTGCCCAACTATTTTTAAGAACAGCTTAATCAATTTGGCTATTAGAAGTTTTCAAAAGATTTCTAAATACAGGCTCCATGCATACAGAAATATGGCCCAAAAATATAAATAAATATATACATTAAACAAATACATTCCCACATTTAAGTATAGACTTGAGTTTAAAGGAATTTGGTGTAAAGCATCTGTAAATGGCATGGGACACCTTTATAAATGATGACTGTGAGTATTGCTGATCCGTACAACAGACTGCAGTGAAGCCTATTGTGTTTAATACAGTACCACAGGGTACAATTCATCCGCGCTGCAGGCCTCCCGCGCCTCAGCATTTCAGAGGTCACTGATGGTAATTGGTGTGTAACGGAGATCGCTTCATGGTCGACGATGCTCACTGTGTGTGTATCTCGTGTGAAAGTGCTTGGGTTCCTTCGGACCTGGAGGCTTGGAAATATCATCATTTGCATCATTAGCAACAGGAATTCATACATACAGAGGATCTTGATGGATTCAAACCTCCTGCTAACTTTCATTACTCTGGTGAAGTACTTTTACAAATACTAGCATATTTTCAGCCAAGTGTCTTTTTCCCATGTACTCACAGTGTGTTCTTGTTGACTCTGGCTGTAGATATGGCTTATTCTCTCATTTTCATTTTAGAGTTGCAGTTAGTATTGTGTCATTTTTCTACCTTGCAAAATCATCATTTAAAGAATAGTTGCACAAATAGTTACACCCAGAAGGAATGAAACTTGGTGGGTAGGTTTGACATTGTGAAACAAACGAATGATTCAAGTTTCACATTTGACCACTCGTGTGATGTAAGGAAGGACGGCCTTATCGCTGTACCTGACTGACCCAACAGCCACGATTGTGGCCATCAAGCGAGCAGTGATTCCCTCCATTGATTACGTGATGACTGCCCTTAACACCACGTCAACGGCATCAAAGACTGCAATGGTGTCGTGCCAGACAGCCATGGAGTCACTCAGATTCGATACAATTCAAGCTGCATGGGATGGATTATCACAGGACACCATTAGGAACCTCTACAACTCCATGCTAAGACGTCTGGCATGTTGCGCTAGCAAACATAGCAGCCTGACATCATACTGAGAGACACTACTTCTGTATGTGTAGCTCAATAAATATTCCCCATATCAGTCTATCATTTATTCTTCCTGGTAACCTTTATCTTCCTTCCCAATAGCATTGCAATCCCACACTTCCTACTGGGTGCAGCTATTCTTTTGACGATGAGTGTATTAAAAACACAATGGTCAGTCAATCAATTTGGGAGGAGGACCATGCCCTCTTCTTTACAGTCTAACACCCTTTTAATTCCCAACTTTGCCTTTCGTTTCTCATGACAAAGTTCTCGCAACCCCGACAGCCACCACATCTCTTCCCTTTTCCACAGTCCTCTCTCAGTTCTTCCACCATCTGAAAAGGAGTGGGTGTCCAGCTCCAACCAGAACTCTGGCCCAAGATCTCAGAGATCTCTGCCCTCCCTTCATACGATCACCATATGTCCAAACTAACTTTTTGCTGGATTACATGAACACCTTGAGTCATTACAGAGGAACTCATATGGAGCTGGATTTGGTCAAGCTTATCACAGCTGCCCGGGGCTGGACGTTAACGACTGCCCAGTTGCACACAGTAAAACGCTAAATTAGGGCAGCAGCATCAACAGTTCGTTCTGTGAGCATTCATTGGCTTTCATGTCCAAACAGCACCCTAGTGTGAAAAACCTGTAATAGACCTCTGAAGTTATGACATCATTCTATAGTCTATAGTTTTCTCACAAAAGGTGAGTTGTAAAAAATATGAGTTGCAGTTTAAGAACATCGGTGCAGCCACATCATGTGGTAAACAAAGTTCTAAAGCTGATACACTTTGCCGTACTGACAGTTTTCCTCAGAACGTTACCAGATCCTCTGAAATACAGAAAACATGGTGTAAATATGGTGGTTTAGTGACTTGGGCAGCGTTAGGCTACAGTTAGAGCAGCTGTTGTTGGTATATAATACAGTTTAATAGGTTTGATAGTTGACTTACTTTTATGCAACACCATTTCAGTGTGCAGGAGTGTTAGCTTGCTGGTAGCATGCATGTATCATTATTCATTTACATTTACATTTACATTTAAGGCATTTAGCAGACGCTCTTATCCAGAGCGACTTACAACCGTGCTTAGTGTTCCATTGGATAATATTCCAGCTAGTACAGGAAGTTTAGAGCCTAAAACTCACCATGAGCTCAGACACTGCCCGAACAGGGGGCCAGTGCTGATACCTAGATAGATCAATACACACACATATATAGAGCAAAAAGAGCACTACCTGGCAACCCCAGCCCAGTGCTCACACCTACAGAAAAGAAAAGGTCATTATAAGTGCAACACAACACAAGTACATACACACAACTTACACCTCCACTAGTGCTTACTCACTTAAGTGCATTACACAGAGATGGGTCTTCAGTCTGCGTTTGAAGACTGCGAGAGACTCTGCTGTTCGGACGGCCAGTGGGAGTTCATTCCACCATCTGGGAGCCAGGACAGAGAAGAGTCTGGTCGCTTGTCTTCTATGAGATGGCGGTTCGAGTCTAGCTGTACTTGAAGCGCGAAGGGCGCGAGGTACAGATCGACTCTTCACCATTGCCATAAGGTACGGAGGGGCTGGTCCATTCTTGGCTTTGTAGGCCAGCATCAGAGTTTTAAATCTGATGCAGGCAGCAGCAGGAAGCCAATGAAGGGAGCGCAGCAGTGGAGTCACGTGGGTGAACTTTGGGAGATTGAAGATTCCCATTTTGATGGCTAATGGCATCATAATTCAGAGATTCCAGTGAATTCTGTGCAACAGCAGGGATTTTCAGAGAGTCACAGAGAAATCCTAAATCCTAGTGCCTAATGTGGGTGTGACACACGACTCCAGAGGACACTGTGTTGAGTTATCTGGCCAGTAGCATTGTTGTAAATCATCTGTAGCATAGGCCGCTTAATACGAATGTATGTGAGGGAGATGCACCTTTCCCAGTCAGTTTTCTGAATCTCCTGCAAAGAGCTTTGTTAGCTAATGATAGCGCTGCGCTAGCTGGCTTGTTTTGCGTGTTATTGTTATTGAATGTACTCCAGACATTAACACAGCACAGACAATAGAAGGCTTCTCAAGTAGGCCATGAAGCACCATCCGGTGCTCCCTGGTTCAGTACTGGGTAGTGGTCTGTAGTGGGCAGGTGAAGGCACTCACTCACTCATTCATCTGGGGCCTGTCCCAGCGCTCAAAGGGCGGAAGCCAAGACACACCCTGGACAGCTCCACCCACTTACTGTATTAATAAGAAGGAAATCCAAACTATGTTCATATGGTCAGTAATGCTAATGCAGTTTCATATACAGTCAGCTTGTATAGTCTCCCTGTAGTGAACTGATACTGTGCTGCAGCAGATTGTACTCAGTTAGTACTGTTCCTCTAACAACCAGTGTGCTGATGTTTGTGGCCCCCAGTCGTGTGACCAGTGAAGGACTGATGTGTCTAAATCAGTCGCTGGGTAAAATGGTCAGTTTTGAGCTTCAGCTAACAATGAATCACTGCGCTAAAAGCTGCTGTCGCCAAACTGCAACTTCCGCCGGCCATTCAGAGCGTGCTCCGCTCCTTTCTCAGACTCAGAGAGAGAGAGAGATGGAGTGTGCATGTGTGTGTGTGTGTGTGAAAGATGTTGGAGGGTGGTCCTGCCTGCCCACCACATGCACTGTTGCCATAGAAACGAGCGTCATCGCTAGCACTTGAAAAATGAATCATTCCCACAAAGTATGAATCACAAACTGCAGGGAGCAAAGACACTCTTCCTCTCATTCCTCACTCTCTCACTCCTCTCTCTATCCCTCTCCCTGTCTCTGTCCATCTCTCCTTCTCTCTTTCTACCCCTCTCTTTCTCTGTCCATCTCTCCATCTCTCCATCCATCTCTCTCTCTCCTCCTTCTTCTTCTGTACCCCTTCTTTTTCTCTTTTTCATACTCTCATTCCCACTCTCTTTCTCTTTCTGCCTCTTTCTCCCTTACTCTCTCTTGTTACATCTCTTCTCTCTTTTTATTTTTCTCGCTCTGTCTCCTCTCTTCTTACTGTCTGTATTTCACAGCATTTGTCTTTCCTCTTTCTTTCTTTCTTTCTTTCTTTCTGTCCACACAGGTCAGGAGGGCTAAGGCTAATTTGTTTACTTGGCCAAGCTAAACCAGCAGTCTGGAAGTCCTTTAGGCTGGCTTCCGACTAACGTTCTAAAAAGGTTTTAGGCGTGAGTGGAACCACGCGTAAGAGTGGAGTTTGTGTTCTAGCAGAGCACGCAGAACGCCCCTGGGTTTGAGATGAAGTGGTGTGGTGATGGAGGGTTAGTGTCTGTGGATGATGCTGGAATGTACGGTTCCTGTGTTCTCCTCACCCTGTTCCACTTCAGTCTCTCTCAGATGTAGAATGTTACTATGATGCTCTAATAAAGGGGTTTTAAAATCAGAGCTCTGTCTGTCTCTCACTTCCTCTCTCTCTATTTCTCTTTCTTCTCTTTCACTTTCTCTCTATTCTGTCTTTTTCACCTTTCCTCTTTTTCTTTCTGTCTTGCTGCTTCTCTCTCTCTCTCTCTCTCTCTCTCGTTCACACATGCTCAATCTTTCCTTTCCGTCTGTTTCTCTCTCTCTCACTTATTTTTTCCTTCCCTCTGTTTCTTCCCTCTGTTTTCCTTCCCTCTGTTTCTGTCTCTTTCTCACACTGTTTTCTGGCTTCATTCTGCTGTCTTTTGTTCTATCTCTCCATCTCTTTGTTTCTTGTCTCTCCTCTCTCTTTCTGTCTCACTCCATCTCTTTTTCTCTCATTCACACATGCTCAATTTTTCCTTCCCTCTGTTTCTTTCTCTTTTTGTCTTATCTTTCTCTCACTGTTTTTGGGGTTTATTCTGCTCTTTTTCACTCCATCTCTCCTTCTCTTTTTCTGTCCCTTTTTTCATTTTCTCTCCCCTATTCTTCTTCCCCCTTTTCTTTCATCTTTCCTCCCCTCCCTCTCTCTTTCTAACTTCATTTTACTTTCTCTCTCTCTCTCTCTCTCTCTCTCTGTGTATAGTACAGGTGCTGTGAGTGTGAATGAACGGTGTCTGTGCTCTTATACAGACTCTGAGTGGTTCTACCTGTTGATAGTGGAACCTTCATGATGTGATCTGTAACGCCGGGTGAAACAGGGCTTTCTTTAGTCCACGGTGGAGGATCTAACTCAGCGACCCTGTGCTCATCACCTTCTCTCTAGCCACAGAAGGAGGAAAAGCTTGCCCCCTTAAGAGGCGCGCCCTGCTTCGTTTCAGGCCAAAGATGCCGTGTGCTCTGTGTTTGAGAAAGCGTCATCTAAACACCCCCCGAGGCGTCGCCACATAAAGTCTGGATACTGTTTACAGTGAGCCATGGTCACAGCGGGGTTAGTCTACAAACCCACCTGCGCATGTCGAATCTGTTCCGCTCATTCCTCCTCGCTTAGGCTGAGGCAGGAGTGTAGCAGGCTGGAAGTCTTTGGGCTAACGGATGTCAATCAAGTCTGCTCATTAGAATACTAGGCCACACCCATGCAGTTCTCCGATAGGTCTAATCTGTGAATTCAGCTGGTCTGTGAATGGTATTGTATTATGTTTCTGACTTGTTCTTATTCAAGCTTTGCTGGTTGTTTAATAAAACACACATGTTTAATATCATACAAGCATTTTTAATAGTTTATCTATTTTATATTATGATCTGAATTTGAGAAGGTAGTCTGTGGAAAACTATATATACACACACTCATCATAGTTGCACCCAAAGGGAGGTGTGGGATTGCAGTGCTATTGGGAAGGAAGATAAAGGTTACCAGGAACAGTAAATATTAATACATTTAGACTGATATGGGTAATATTTATTTAGCTACACATACAGAAATAGTGTCTCTCAGTATGGCATCGGGCTGCCATGTTTGCTAATGCAACATACCAGATGTCTCGGCATGGATTTGTAGAGGTTCCTAATGGTGTCGTTGGTCATCTCCACCAAGACAAAAGCGAGACTCATGACTGAAGATGACCCACTGCCATCACTCCACGACACCATTGCAGTCTTTGGTGACGTTGACGTGGCGTTAAGGGTAGTTGTCGTATAGGTCTGTGTGCATGTAGTTTGTCTTCCAATGGTGCTGGCACTAACAGGATGACTCATGGAGGGCATCACTGCTCGCTGAATGTCCACAGCGTTGGCTGTTGGGTCTGTCAGGTGCTAAGATAAGGCCTGTCCTTGCTTGCGCCACAAGCAAGGACAGGCCATTTCTCACAATGTCAAACCTACCCACCAAGTTTCATTCCTGTCGGTGGATTCCTTCTGGGTGCTGCTATTTGACAATGAGTAGATTTTTCAGATATCTCATCAGTTGGAACTGTTAAGTGTAAGCCTGTAGAGTCTTTAAGGTAACCAGATACATCCATTTAGTAGGGTGTGTTTAATCTTTTGCCTGGTAGTGGAGGCTCATGTCTGTAGGAGCAGTGAAACCGCAGCATTAGTGATGCTTCTTCTTTGAGCTTTAACTATAAACTTTACCTAGTGCAGCTTTAATCATGTACCACATTCTGAACATGAATGACAGTGACAGTAACAGCGCTGGACAGAAGGGTTAACAATGGTGATTGGGCTTTTAATAAGACACATACCCAGTATGGCTATGTTTGGCGTACTGTTTTGTGAAACGGTGGTTTGTATCTGGCAGCATAAACAGAAAGAATCACACATTTTGGCAGTTACTGTTCCTGCCGCATCTGGGATGCATTACGAGTCTGAGATGGGCAGTAACGTTGCACTCATCTTCTGTTCTTTGGCTCCGGCTAATGTCCCTGAAGCCCTGTCCTCTCTTGCTCAGGTTGCCAAACTCACGTTTGGACAGCGGTTCTCCTCTGAGAGCTCTCTAACCTCCAGGTTGTGTTTAGACGTTCTGATTTTGTTTTTTATATGGCTGAAAGGTTATGTTTGTTGTTCGGTAATGATCGCTGGCTCTGCCAGGCTGTGCCTCGGCTGTTTGTCTTGTTGCTACGAGGAAATGTTGCTCTATGTCCGTCGGTCCATGGACCACCCTCCACTGGACCCCGCCCATGGTCAGTGTACGTGTGTTGGAGAACAACTTCCTAAAGCTCAGTCCTCTAACTCCCCCGAGTACTCTGATGCTCAGATGCTACAAATCGCCTCAGAGCTACTAACTCTCTGAAACCTTAAAGCGAAAGTTTGGTGAATGTTTTTTCCACGTACCTCAAACATGGTTGATTAGATTAGACATGCTTGGCGTCTGAAGCTCCGGGGCTAATGTGGGACGAGAGCATGACTGAAATTCAGTCGTCTGCTGTTTTTAGCAGTTTGAGCTTTAGCTTTTTTGCCTTTTCCTTGCCAAACTATCGCTTTACCAAACTATTGCTTTAATAACATTTGCTGCTTTATAACTTGAATAACAGTATTATTAACCCACAACAGCCTGACATTTTGGGGTCATATTAAAAGCACTCTGGACATATCATGATGGCAATATGAATAAAATAAGTAGTTATTTTTCTTGTTCTTTTCTTGCATGTTATGCTTGTTCAATGTTTTGTCATTTTTTGATATTTATTTATTTATTTATTTACTTACTTACTTATTTACTTATTTATTTATTTATCTGCACTGCCATTCTAAGATCTGGATTCTCTGCCCAAATAGTACAATCAGTATAATCAATAGAGAAAACAAAATACAGATTTTATAAAGTAAAAAAAAGTACTTTTTTAAAAGCATTTTTAATAAAAGAAACATAAAATAAATGGTGTGTATGATGTATAGAAGGAGGCAATCTTGAATCCTGGATCCCGACAGTGTGACCAGCTGCACTGCTGCGTCCAATCCACTCGTACCAGCGCAACACACTAACACACCACCACCAGGTCAGCGTCACTGCAGTGCTGAGAATGATCCACCCACATAATACCTGCTTTGTGGGTCCTGACCAATGAAGAACAGGGTGAAAGGGGGATTAACAAAGTATACAGAGAAACAGATGGACACTAATTTTCACAGTACTTTTTTTTTTTTTAATTCTATAGAAATTTTAAAAAATTTAATTCTATAGAAAACTCCATACAATTACAGACTTATCTTTAAAATAACCAACTTTGAAGTACTATCACAGTAACGACAAATTATACTGGATGTATTTTTACATTTTTTACAGTAAAATTACAGTATTTTTTTGTACAGTATTTTTTAAATTACATCTTAAATTATCTTAAATGATCTTATCTTAAATCTTAAATTACATACAAATTCACATAAAAATTAAAACAACAGTTTTATGTAATCAAATATGCGGTAGATTATATATATATATACTGTATATATATGGTTTCTATCCACACTAACAATTTAATGTTTTTCAATGTAATTTCTAAGTAAATCTTAGTTAGAGACATACAGAGATGTGTGGGTACAGCTCGGTCGATCAGCAGTCTTATTCACATGCACCAGGCTTAGGTTGCCAGTCAGGTCCAGTGAGGCCAGTCTAGTTCAGTCTGGCTAGGAGTGTTTTTTGGGGAATCTTATATACAGTACAAGAAGGTGAGTTTAAGGAGGGGTAAGTTGCGAATGAAGATAGGGAAAATCAAGGTGGATGGTGGAAGGGTGGGTCATAGAACCACCCATATACATAAAATAGCAACACTTTCTAATACGGCAAGTGATTCCAAACTCTTGAATGGCAGTGTTGTAACTACACCAGTTCTGTGTTGCCTTCTGTTGTTATTGTGTTGTTTGTTGTTGTGTTGTTTTATCTTGTTTTAGGTTTTGTTTTATTTCATAATGTTCCAGTGGAAGTGGTGGGCCGGTAAGAATGACCCCCGGTACCATACGTACTGGTGCAAACTGGACCAAACCGAATGGACCATTCTGGGAAAGACCCTAGACAAGTGTACGGCTCATCTGTCTCATCAGCTACTGCCAGAGCCGTGCAGCCAGCATATGCTAAAACGACCCCTTGGGACACTTCTCATTGTTTGTGGAAAGAAGACTGTCACTCTTTCGGACTGCTCTGACACTCTCTCCAGTGCAGAAGGGGGGCACCGGGACATGGGCGAGGGGGTTTATGGGCGGTAGAATGTGTGTCAGTGGATAAATGGACCCTTGATGCTCTGAGAGACTCTTAAGAGACAGTGACGGAGCTCCAGTCTCAGCATCTTAATGGACACCCTCATAAATGAATCATAGGTCTTTTTTTTGTTCTGCTTCTTCACACATTGAAAGAGCAGATAGCGAGTTAACAGCTGCACTGCAGTCGCACGTTACGCTGAAAAAAAAAACAACAATCTAAATGGCCTTTACACACCGAGCGTGATTTCATTGTGCGGTTTATTTAGGTGGATTTCAGTGAAGTCGTTTGAACATGTGTCATTTATACCACAATATCAATTACATTCCTACTGGTTCCAGTGAAACTCACCATCTATTTAGAGTACCAGTCTGAAGTTTAGACACACCCGACTAAATGGATGTTGTTGGTGATCTTAAAGACTCTACAGGCTCACACTTAACAGTTCCAACTGATGAGAATATCCTGACATACCACATATACTCTTGATGAATCACAGTATTATAATTATGCCATATCGCCAACACTAATATATATTTAGCTGTGCAAAAAAAACTTTATCTCTTTTTTTGCACAGTTTAAAAGCTAATTTCAAAACTAGTTCCTCTTTCAATGAATATTCATGATTGACAGATCAATAGCACTGGTCCAAAGCTGTTTTATCCTCCTGGAAAGTTCCATTTTGGAGGCTTTTAAGGTGGACTGTATGCTATTTTACAGTTTGGTGTCTTCACTTTTATTCTAAAGTAAAACATTAAGCTAAACATAAGGAAAATACGTAAAACCTTCTTTTTCAATTTAGTGAATATTCACGATGGACAGACCATTAGAATTGGTCCAAAACTGCTGAAATAAACCTTGTTATATCAGCTTCCACTGCAGGTTAAGAAAGCTGTTTTATCCTCCTGTAAAGTTCCATTTTGGAGGTTTTTAAGGTGGACTGCATAATTCCATGAGTGCTATTTTATAGTTCGGAGGTGTTTAAGGTGGACTGTATAATTCCATGAGTTCTATTTTATAGTTTGATGTCTTCACTTTTATTCTAAAGTAAAGCTTTAAGCTAAATATAAAGAAATATAAAGAACAGCCGTGTCTAAACTTTTGACTGGTACTGCATATTAATTCAAACTAAAGCATTTTAGACACGTAGGCCTTTTTTATTAGGTTAACATTGGCTTATTATTCTGGGATTTAGATAGATTTTTGCTTGGTCAGAATATTGCACATCATGCTTAACCAAACTGGACCCTATATGACCCAACATGTGTTGAGCGTAGCGCTAAACGTAGTTCCCGTCTAAGAGTCTAGAACTTGGTTTATTTGGCATCTTATTGTTCTGATTTTTGGATCCCCCCTTAAATGAAGCATTCTGGCACCTGTACAAGCGCCTAAACGTAACTGCTGCACCATTTAAGGTGGAACAGGAAATTCAAAGTAAAAAACACTTCAGCTTCGTTAAAATTCCCGAGTAATTGTTTTCCTCCTACATGCCTCACATGTGCTCATGCCTCCGACCATCTGACACTGCTTGAATTCGGAAAATATTGCAGTTACTGATGCTATCAGTACCAGCTGGTCCACAGCTGGTTTTGTGTACAAGGCCCTGAGACTTCGTCATCGTCAGACGCATCTAAACGAGTTTACGTGTGTTCGCATTAGAGGATAACAGAGTGACACGCAACCTGTAAGTTCCTGTGGAAGTACACAGTTCGCAATCTGATTTAGCGATAAGTGGCACGCCACAAGTATCGAGTACAGGAACCAGGGAAGCAATGATCTAAATAGCAGCAAATTCCAAGGCTCCCAGTCTCTACTCTCTGAAACGTCTACTCTCGGGCATTTACAGTTCCTCGTCAGAGGCTGGACAGTGTACTCAGCCACATGCTACAGTTAGGCAGCTTCTCAAGCAGTGCAAGAGAAAACGGGAGCGTGGCACTTGCTCTGGTGGCTCTGGTCCATGCTAAGGCTAACCTCAAATGACTGGCCTTTCCTCTGCCTCTAAGACAATGTGGACTACCTGATACGCAACAGCCTTGATAACCCGAGGTGATCCAGGGTCTGCCTCATTTTCATTAGCATTTCATTACATTATCTGAGCCTTTCTGTGTGAATTTCAAACCTGCGGATCAACCAGTATAGCGCCCTCTACAAATGTGTAGAACTGATGAACTGATGACTAACTAGATTTGGCAGGCAATCACTTACTGATCACCTCTGTCCCAGTAAAAGCATGTGTCAAAAGGATTCCCTGCTTCATCACGTGTGGTACTAGCATCACTGCAAGCATGGCTTTTCTCTGAGTTTCAGGTTTACATTCTTCCTACCAGAACTGAAAGCAGCCATCCCAGTGTACAGTATGTTGTTTTTTGTTGGCTTGCTCTTCTATTAAGCTTATTCCCAGTGGTGTACAGTAACTCGGTAAGTGTAATGCGTTAGCGTGCTGTAAGTAGCGTGTTGGTGTACAGTAACTCGGTACGTGTAATGCGTTAGTGTGCTGTAAGTAGCGTGTTGGTGTACAGTAACTCGGTACGTGTAATGCGTTAGTGTGCTGTAAGTAGTGTGTTGTTGTACAATAACTCGGTAAGTGTGATGTGTTAGTGAACTGTAAGTAGTGTGTTGGTGTACAGTAACTCAGTAAGAGTAATGTGTTAGTGTGCTGTAAGTAGCATGTTGGTGTACAGTAACTCAGTAAGAGTAATGTGTTAGTGTACTGTAAGTAGCGTGTTGGTGTACAGCAACTTGGTACGTGTAATGTGTTAGTGTACTGTAAGTAGCGTGTTGGTGTACAGTAACTCGGTAAGTGTAATGCGTTAGTGTGCTGTAAGTAGCGTGTTGGTGTACAGTAACTCGGTAAGTGTAATGCGTTAGTGTGCTGTAAGTAGTGTGTTGGTGTACAGTAACTCGGTAAGAGTAATGCGTTAGTGTACTGTAAGTAGCGTGTTGATGTACAGTAACTCGGTAAGAGTAATGTGTTAGTGTACTGTAAGTAGTGTGTTGGTGTACAGTAACTCGGTAAGAGTAATGTGTTAGTGTACTGTAAGTAGCGTGTTGATGTACAGTAACTCGGTAAGAGTAATGTGTTAGTGTACTGTAAGTAGTGTGTTGGTGTACAGTAACTCAGTAAGTGTAATGTGTTAGTGTACTGTAAGTAGTGTGTTGGTGTACAGTAACTCGGTAAGTGTAATGCGTTAGTGTACTGTAAGTAGCGTGTTGGTGTACAGTAACTCGGTACGTGTAATGTGTTAGTGTACTGTAAGTAGCGTGTTGCTGTACAGCAACTTGGTACGTGTAATGTGTTAGTGTACTGTAAGTAGCGTGTTGGTGTACAGCAACTCGGTACGTGTAATGTGTTAGTGAACTATAAGTAGCGTGTTGGTGTACAATAACTCGGTAAGTGTAATGTGTTAGTGAACTGTAAGTAGTGTGTTGGTGTACAGTAACTCAGTAAGAGTAATGTGTTAGTGTACTGTAAGTAGCGTGTTGGTGTACAGTAACTCAGTAAGAGTAATGTGTTAGTGTACTGTAAGTAGTGTGTTGGTGTATCTGTTCTTCCTTTTGGCTTTTCAGGGCAGAAAAATGTAACATGTCCAAATGAAAGAAGCATGAAGCGAGCCCACCAATCAGGGTACAGTGGTCACTTTGGTCTGAGCTTGTTTTGACCTGTTGGACAGAGCTTGGCTCTAGCTAATGGAAACTGTTCTCCTTCAGTGTTCTGTGCTTATGATGATTGTAATAGACATCAGTGACAGACTAATTAATGGCCTTCTATTAAAGACTGGTGGACTGAGAGACACTAGAGTCTCTTCACCTAAACTGAGTTGATTAAGAGTCTTATTCCAGAAATGATAACAGGACATTAGAGCCATAATAAATCATGCTACTGTTACTCTCCATACTTAAGTACATTTGAAGGTAAATACTTTAGTATCTTTACTCCAGTGGAGGTCTGAAGGGAGGAACTTCTACTTTTACTGGAGGAATATTTTGCCTTGGGGATTTCTATTTTAACTCAACTACATGGTTTGTGTACTTCGTCCACTTTGTCTGCTTATTTTAGAAATAATCTAATTCCAATCATACATTCCCATGTCTTTTCCTATTTAAGTGAACTGGGTTTGTTTGCCAGGGAAATTTTACTCCATATTGTTTGTTCCGTATGACCTCGTCTTAAGTTCCAAAAAAGTCATGTCTCATTAAGATTGTGTAGATTTGATGCATAATAGAACTGACTTCACATATTTTGCATATTCGAGTTGATTATTCACGTTGCGTTCAGTGTGTAAAGGCCTTCAATCTCCGACCTCACAATTCAGTTGTATGATGATTCTTCAGGAAATTATTCATGATTCATTCACCATGAAATCTCAAATTTCACCATGATTTAATTCATTTTGATTATTTTGGTAGTGGTCTCACAAATGTGACTGGCAACAGTGAGATTACAACAGTGCAAAAAGCTTTTATGTTTAAAAATAGCCTAAAAGTTGGTCAAAAAAAGAAAACAAGCACATACAGTCGTATGCAAAAACCAGGACACCACTGCTGAAATGTTCTGTTGAGATCAGACGTCTGCACATTAATGATGCACTGTTACTTTTTAGTGATGAGGGGTATTATAAAACATAAATAGTGACCTGTATAAAAGTTATAGCACATATTAAGTTTTCTGTTATGTTAAACTCAGCAAAGAAATCTGCAGAATAATGCCCTATTTAGGATTGTTCCCTGGTGGTGGTGTGTTAACTTATTTCCCTTGGAAATTGATAAGGCATCCGGAATTTGACACAGTTGAGTTGGCACCTTCAGGCATATACTGTAAGCACCTATGGTCATCTGACATGTGTTGTTGATTGTATAAATATAAATAAGTGAACACGGCCTCAGACAGAGAACACATTTCTCTATGTTAATGGCAAACAAATTTAAGATATTGTGGGAAAAAATAAAACATAAAATGTGAACCTGTGCAAAGGTTATGGCACACTGTATCTTTTATGTTATATTATTAATTTCCCCCAACGTGTTCAACTCAACACAAAAACTAGAATTTTCAGGAAAAAAAAAGGTTTGCCATCTGTAGCGAATATATTTTCACTCAACATAAAAATCAACATATTTGAGCAGGTGTTCAACCTTTTGCATACAATTTTTACAGTACAAATGTCTATTTTTGTCTTGTTCCCGGGGACTAAGTGTGCTGTCTTAATTCCTCAGGCCTAAAATTACAGGAAATGGCTAATGGCCCCCATAAACTTTGCTTGTGTGATCAGGACAATGATGTTTTGTAAAGTTCTATATTTTCCAGAACATTTGCGATACATTCAGTGCTGAGTGCAAGTAGCTTCTGGAACTGTGAGAACTCTCCAGAAATTTATAGAATTTGAGAATTGGATGCCAGAATTTTTGTCGCTTAGATGCCAGAATTTTAGTTTGTAAATTTGCAATTCATTGAAGTTTAAAAGTGCTGTTATTAAGAAATGTGTACATTTTTTGATATTACCTTACTATATATATATATATATATATATATATATATATGAAGTAAATCAGATTTTTTCATTTTATTGTCCTGCTCACAGAAACAAAGTTTGTGATGAATATAGCTGTTTTTGTTTACATTTTACACATAAGCAACTGGTATATAACGCATAGAAGCCGGGAACAAGAATCTTGTTACGTAGTATTATAGATAATGGTAAGAAGACAAGTTCTTTTTTCCTGTTGCAAACAAAAATCTAGGATAAATATTCTCAGTTGGAATGGTTCCAGCACATGCTACATTACTGCAGTAAGCTACTCCCATCTGGGTTGTTGACATTTTACATTCACACAAAAAAAAAAAGGTATTTTAAGACTGTTTTGGGGGAAATAATGTATATGCAGTTGTTTCAGATAGAATTGTAACTATAAGTAACTTAGACTGGCAGTGTTGAGTTCATGACATGTATGAAATGTTGTAAGCAGCATATATTTGCGTTGCTATAGATGTACTGATATCTAGTGATTTTACTTCTAAAATTAAAGCTGATTTATTGCCTTCTGTTTCTAGTATATAGTTTCATTCACATGTACATTTATTTAGAGAGTTTACTTTCTCAGCTAGTGTCAAACTCAACCTTTGCTAACACAATTGTAATTACATGACGGTATCTCACTTTGAATAGAATTGTAGAGCTGTTAAGTTTTTAGGGCTTTCTCCACCGCTGCTTTCCCAAACCTTCGGGTGAACTGAGCTCAGAGTGAGTAGCCGTTTCTGTCCCTTGGTGCCATGTTCCACTGTGGAGGTGGAAGAATTTCCTCTATTGCCTTTTTCTTATTCCGTGCATCCCGCCAAGAGAGACAAACGCGTGGTCACACATACACACACATTCTAAAGCACTGGGGTTTTTTTGGGGGGGGGTTTGAGTTACTTGGCTTGTTCTTTCACCTGGGAAAAAGGGGCTTTATTTTCTCTCTTTTCTGTTTTCACTGCAATGTCATTTGTAAAAGAAACAGTTGGAAATTCCATCGACATTGTAACTTTCTTGTGCCACCATGTAGATTCAAACAACACACATAATAACACACAAAAATAACACACAGCATTTGTTCAATAGTATATAGTGTTTATTGTGTCCACTCTTTGCCTTTATTACTGCTTCCATTCTTTTCAGGAGATTCACTTTCAGTCTTTCAAAGAATCCTGCAGGGATATTTTCTACACCTCCCAAGTTCAGTTTTGGAAGCTGGTTGCATTTTCTGCTCTTGATGATCCCGGCAATCCCAAACATGTTTGGTAATGTTCAGGTCTGGACATTGTCAGTCCATTGTTCTGAGAGTACCAGCAGCTTCTTTATTTCATTTCCAAATGTTTGCTTTTCTCAGTGACCTTTCTTACCTCTCAAAAAATGACTAAAGAAAAATAATATACATGCCAAAAGACCTCATTGGTGCTGGAATTGTGTTTTTTTGCCTGTTAGCTTAACTGTTTCTCAAACATTCAATGAGGAACCCCAAGATATACAGTTACCGTCCAATACCTGGTTTATCTGATCCATCTTTAATAATAATATATCAGTGTGTTGCTAATGGAATTGTACAAATCCATGCAGTGGCTGGAGTACAGTGAGAAGTCAGGAACCAAACCTGGGTACCTAAAATGTCAGTAACCTTTTTAAGAAACAAGCACATTTAGTTCTGTCTTTCTTTATTCAAGTGTATTTGTACAATACCAGTCAATAATGTGGACACACCCAACTAAATGGATGATGAGGCTCACATTTAACACTTCCAACTGATGAGAATATCCTGATATACCACATATACTCTTGATGTGTCACAGTATAATGTTTTTGCCATGTCGCCATCGCTAATATTTATAGCACAGTTTAAAAGCTCCTCTTTCAGTTTAGTGATGGACAGACCAATAGAATTGGTCCAAAACTGCTCAGAAAAAATCTTGTTATATGAACCTCCACTGCAGCTTAAGAAAGCTGTTTCATCCTCCTGTAAAGTTCCATTTTGGAGGTTTTAAGGTGGACTGTATAATTCCATGAATGCTATTTTATAGTTTGATGTCTTCACTTTTATTTTACAGTAAAACTTTAAGATAAACATAAGGAGAACCTTCTATGAGTAGCCGTGTCTAAATTTGGGTGGTGGTGGACCTACGAACTTGTGTGGAGGCACCGTGGTCAGCACCAAGATAAACGGTTTGTCACATGTCACACGTCCAGAAGGCCTGGTGTCACTCCACCTCCACCCCTACTGCAAAATCTTCAGGAACTGTGTGAGAATATTCAAGCTTCATGGGATGGATTATCACAGGACACCATCAGGAACCTCTACCTCTTAGCAAACAAGACACTACTTCTGTATGTGTAGCTCAATAAATATTGCCCATATCATTCTAAATTTATCATCATTTATTGTTCCTGCTAACTTTTATCTTCCTTTCTAATAGCACTGCAGTCCCACCCTTCCTTCCTTCTGGGTGCAACTGCTCTTTTGGTGATGAGTGTATGATTAGCTGCATTAGTAGTGTTGAGATGAGCAATATTACTGTGTAGTCGGAGCTGCTGCTTGCCTTCCAGTAATTGACTACTATGAATTCAGTATGACAGCACATTTGCAGTGTGCACCTTGTTACTGGCTGCACTGGCCAGTGTAGTGTGTGTGTGTGTGTGTGTGTGTGTGTGTGTGTGTGTGTGTGTGCGGTGTGAGTGAAGATGACGGTAAAGATATGTGAGCACCAAGGTGTGAGGGTGTGTGAGAGAACACTTCATTTCTCTCTCTGGTGTCCTAAGTGAAGCCAACCCCCCCGGGCGGTTCTGTATGCATGACTACAGGCTGGACAGATATGGCCAAGGATACCGAAAGCAGCAACAGAGAGTTCCCATGGTGTGGAAGGAAGCGAAGAAAACAATGTGAGGAATGTTTGGTTAGGCAGTGTTGTAACCTGTGTGAAGAATGACCAGTTGAATGAACGCTCGTTCTGATACGGTCCAGTGCCCTGTACTTCAGCTTTCTCACTTTCCCTCTTAAGCACAAAGTAGTTCTTTGGAGAGGTGCCATAAAAGGTGCATGTTAATTAATGAGGTGTGCGGGTGTGAGGAACCTTTAAAAGGTTAACCTCTTTCTGCAGGCCCCTTCCTCAGGAGTGACTCTGAGAAATGGAATTTGATATGATTAATGTAATACTGTTCCCTGTAGCTCTGTTATCAGATGAACTAGGGCGTCGTTGGCTCACCGCGTGTGATATGTTGTGACTCTGTGTAGGTTTTAAGTGAGGCCGATCATTCTCTGAGTAGAGAGTGTAGGGCCTTTTTGTGCCATTTGTGTTTGAACCATTCGTGCATTTAACCATTCTTGAAGTGAAACACCAACATCCACACATGGGGGCAGTGAACACCCTTGCCCAGAGCGGTGGGCAGCCCTATCCACAGCACCCGTGGTGCAGTTGGAGGTTAGGTGCCTTGCTCAAGGGTACTTCAGTCGTTACTGTCGGTTCAGGCAATCGAACGAGCGATCCTCCAGTTACAAGGCTGGTTCCCTAACCTCCAGCCCACGACTGCCCCAAACAACATGCCCTAAACAAGGATGGGATTCGAAACCAGTCATACAGAGCACAACAGATTAGCAGTCCATCTCCTTAACCACTCGGCCACCACGTGCTCACATTAGATTTTCTTAAACAGGCAGCTGCAGACAAGTGCAACTTTCCTCATGTTAAACCATTGTGAACAACCACTGCAGCGACACTATGTAAGTTTTGGGGATTTGGCGACATCTCTGGTAGAACTGTGTAATTGCATGCAATGTGCGGAAGAACATTGTATCATGTGACCTAATGTCAAATAAACTTCAAGCCCCCAAGCAGATGAATGGCAAGCACACCAAAAAGAGAATTCAAACAGAGCTCACTCAAAACATGTATACTACTTCAGTCATCAGATCTTCACCATATCCTTAGCCCTATCTGGACAGGTTTAGTTTGATATGGGGAGGTGCAGTAAAGTCATTTTACTCCAGAACATCTGCAGAATTTATGACAGTATAAGAAATCTTGGCATAAATGACTGAGATGGGAGCGGCTACTCGATTTACACACTGGCTTCACCACAAAACACGCCCACCAACCAAGCCAGTCCACCAACCAAAACGATCCAGCCAACAGCGCCTATGACCCCTGATGAAGTAAAAGATGATAACCATGTATACCTTATACCATATACCTTATAACCCACATATATTCATAATAAAACTCCCTATAACCTACATATCGTTGCTGTCCAAAGAAAAACAGGTATCTCCAAAATGGCAACTTTACAGGAGAGGCCAAAAACCTCATTCAATTTGAATGGAAGTCAATGGAACCAGATCATGTGATCAAATGAGGTATAAAAGTAAAAATCAACAAAAATGGAGATACATGTTTTTCTTTGGACAGCAACGATATGTAGGTTATAGGGTACGCTACACAATGACTTACCTAAAGCTACCAGAAGCGTCACATCTCTAAAGAGCCCTTTGGCTCATCTTCTGGATGTGAATGTTGTACAACTTGAATGACCCGAGGCACCTGTGTCTTGCACAACTAAACTAAATGCCTTGAATCTGAATTTATTTAGCAGGCCTAGTATGAAGCATGATGAAGCATACACTGCAAAAATTGTTTCTCTGGAAGTGAAATAGACCAAATTCCAAACTGAAATTGTGTACGTTCCATTCTTTCTTTTTCTTTTTTTTTACTTTTCATCTTTTTTCCCTTTTTGTTACTTTTCTTTTTATAAATATATGATCTTAATTTATGTTTATTTAACATCTTTCTCTTATCTTTCTTTTTTTGGATTTGAGATATTCTGTCTTTATGTTACCTTATTGTTTCATGTGAGCAGGGAGTTGTCAAAGCGTTCCACTGCTAGTTGTACTGTGTATGACTATGCATGTGGCAAATAATCTTTGATTCGATTTGAATTGTAGTAAATATATCTATTATTGACTTTATATAAGATTGTTCATCTTTTTCTAGACCTTTGTTCTTGTTTTGAGTGATTATATCAAGTGAAAATATCCTGGCAGGTTATATATCTTTAAACAAGCAAAACGATCTGTCAGTACCGTGAGACCATTTCACTTGGTATCACCTAAAATAGATAAAGAAATGTCTAGCAATAAGATATTTAGTCTTTTAATAAAATAACAGCAAATAACCGCAATACTGTTTTCTTTTTTACTGTGTTTCAGACTTTTTTCCATTCGGGATATGTTTTTTCCTTCTGCAAAGCAATAACTTCGTAATTAAATATCTCCTCTTCTGCTTCTCAACGGAGGTTTGGTCTTGAGGTTGCAAAGTTTAGAATCTGAACTTTGTGCAGAATTTGTTGCACATTAGAAATAAGGAGTATCAAATTCCAGCATGCTTTTGCTTCACTGGCGAGAACTGTGACTCCTAAGGGTTAATCCTAAACCCCCGTCTGGAGGTCGTGGTGTTGGTTTAATGTGTTTGTGTTGGAATTGAGGAAGCTTGTTTTTCAGCACAGAGCCTATAAGATCACAGGGGAATAAATACCCAGTTCCCTCTGAACTGCGCTGTCTTGTCACTTTTCACCTCCACATTTGGTAAATACTCTGCAGCGTACTGAGTGATGAGCTCTGGATGCCTCCTCGGGTCGACAGCCAAGAGTTAAGGAGGTGACCTCTTTCTGGCCTTGGCTTTAAAAAAAGTCCTTGTTGAAGGGTTCGAACATGATGTTCCAATTAGTTTGTTTATGCAGAAACCTAATTAGCCGTTGTTCACGTTGCCAGATTTGCTGGTGGGCAGATTACAGGAGTTAGGCTATATGACTGTTGCTTAGTGTTCAGGCGGCTGGGGATCTTAGCTCTGGGAGTGATTTTTGGCGAGGCCTAGTTGTAAAGGTCTTTGCTCTGATGTCCTGTTTGAGATCACAGGTCTTGAAAGTCCAGTCCTGATAAATTCTTAACCCTTAGAAGTCTAGAGTAACTACTGTTCTGCTTCACTCCTATATGGAATGAATGGATTACATCCATACATACTGCACTACATCACCAGTTCATTTACTTTCAGTGTTGCTGTATTTGTATTTGATTCGGTTTTATCACCCCCCAAAATAAGACTTCATTTTTGCCATCCACATCCTATTCCCTGCTGTGATTCTGTGCTATGGACAACGGAATATGGATCGTATTCCCTGCTGTGACGTATTATGGATAACGCCCCCATTTAGGCTATTGTTTTTCGTCCATGGTGTTCACCCCTGCCTTACAGCAGTCCGCTGTCAATACACATTGGGGCGGATACATCCGGTTCTGAAATCTGATTGGTAGAGACGCGCCCAAAGTAAAATCAATTAGTGGTTAGTGCTGTTGCCTCACAGCAAGAAGGTCCTGGTTTCGATTCCCGGCTCGCGGCTTGGGAGTTTGCATGTTCTCCCTGGGTCCGCATGGGTTTCCTCCAGGTGCTCCGGTTTCCTCCCGCCATCCAAAGACATGCAGTCAGGTGAACTGGAGATAGTAAATTGCCCCCCTAGCTGTGAGTGTGTGTGTGTGTGTGTGTGTGTGTGTGTGTGTGAGTGTATGTCTGTGTGTCTGCGATGAACCAGTGACCTGTCCAGGGTGTTTCCTGCCTTGCTTTGCTGTCAGGTCCTCTTACTATCCAGAATTAAGGAGGAGGAAGGCTAACACACCTGCTAAAGGTTTGAGGAATGGAAACTGAAACTGGAAAGCACCGCAGCCCCCAAATTTAGAGGCGGTGAGAGATGGCTCCTGAGCGCGTTTAACACCAGTGTAATCTACATACAGTTATATAAGGAGAGATGCGTGTGTCGAACACTGACTCGTTTGCTAATGTTACATCATTATTATGCTGAAGCCCGGCAAACATGCCGTACTGTGCAGTGCCGTGCTGCATCATGCAGTAGAGCTGTAGTACTGTAGAACGCCGGCAGGGAGAGCCGATAAACACCAGTTTCATGTTCATTTTAACACCCTAGTAACATACAGTACCAGTCAAAAGTGTTTAGACATGGCTACTCATAGAAGGTTCTCCTTATGTTTATCTTAATGCTTTACTTCAGAATAAAAGTGAAGGCATCAAACTATAAAACAGCACTCATGGAATTATACAGTCCACCTTAAACACCTGGAACTTTACAGGAGGATAAAACAGCTCTATTAACCTGCAGTGGAGGTTCATATAACATAATGAAGAAATGTCTGAAGGCCTGCTTCCTTTCTCCATATAACCCATCTCAAGCCATGTGGCATCTGCTATAGCTTTCTGTGATCTCAGTATGGTTCTATTTTAAAGTAGCCATGGTAAAATACGATGTGGCATGCTGTGACACTCTGAGGAACTGAACAGCACTCGGAGTAGCTGAGCGCCGGTGGACATTGACATGGATCTCCATTAAAAACAATTGTTTAGGACGCTGCATGACACGATACGGCCTTCAGAGTCAGATACAGTGACACTGTGACACTGAGTATGTCAGTGTTTAATGCAGAAATGTTTTAATTTACATTGATTAGAAGCCTGTACTTATATGATTTACACCACTGCCAACGGGTTTTTGACAGCTTATAACATTAATTCATTGAATCATTCATTCATCTTCGGAGTCGCGTATCCTTCTAGCCCATCCCAGCATTCATCGGGCGGAAGGCAAAAAAACCCTCCGGACAGGCTGCTAGTCCATCGCAGGGCAGACACACAGACATACGCACAGCTTATAACACATACGTGCAGCGTGCAGTGTGTCTAAAAGATATATTTTAGAATTGGTATGCCCTAGAAATGAGCTAGAATTGACTTCTGAGAATATGCAGTGCAATGTTCTGTTAATGTGTTCAGCAGGAAGTTTTCTTTTGGTTCCCAGAATGTTCTTTCTAAAGGTAGGAGAACATTCTCTATAAAGATTCCGTCATCGCAGGTCTCATTAACATCCATAAAACATTTTCTGAATGTTGCGCTGAGAATGTTCTTCTATTTGTTATCACGTAACATAATCGGTGACTCCGAAAACATCTTCAGAACGTCCTCTGAATGTTGCGGTTTAACGGTTCTGTCATAGTTAATATTTAACCTTATAGGAACATTATCTGAGATTATAAACACCTTTCAAACGTTCTTTGAACATTAGATTACAACAGTTTCTTTAAAACCTCATATATGTAATGTTAGCCAAAGTTCTGGGAACGTTGCTAGCTGGAACGTTGCTGTTTTACAGAGACCTACAGGAAAGTTGAGCCTGAATGTGGTCATGACCTCTTGATGTTGTAGCTGATAAAAGTGCACACTCCTATGAATTTGACTGTAACTGTTTTGATGGTATGCGTCTAATATTTTGACCAGACTGTGTTTTCCTCTAAATTAATATTAACGCTGTATGTCTCTTCTTCTGCTTGCTTTGTGAATGTTTGACAGAACTTCTCAGAGTGAAGTACAAGTAGGAAATCTGTCTAATAACTTCACCGGAGTGAAACAGTCTCCTCCGCCATTAAGCCCTGGTTCTACCGTACTTTCCTTTATTCAGCAGAACGTACTGAGGTCTAGTGTTATGAGAGAAGCTAAGAGCTGCTTTCCAAAAAAACTAGCGGCGTGCATTAATGGCGGTAAAAAAAAATCTTGTGTTATTTTTAGGAATTTGATATTCGCTCCTACATGTACCGGCCCGGCAGCGTTCGGAAGCACTCCATGCAGGGCCCCAGTCTGAGTATTGCTGTGTAACCGAAATCCAATCCGGAAGACAGTTCGTCCACTCCCCTCCACTCGTCTCCACTTCTGCTCTCCCCAGCCCCCCTGGATCTATCCCTCCATCTTTCTTCCCTCATTAGCTCCTCAGATCAATAGATCACTTCCTCTCAGCTTGCCTCAAAGAAAAACAAGAGTTTAAAAGTCGGCGGTGGTCGTGTTTCCTTACCGGATGCAGATACGGCCAGCCACACACACACACACACACACACACACACACACACACACACACACACACACATACACACACTGTAGGACAAAACGTTTAAATGCAGATGCTTCATTTTCATTGTGTCTACGAATGTGCACATTGCTTAAGTATGAAAACAAGTCATTCGCATTTTACCCAAAGTCAAAGGACCAAGAACAATAGCTAGTCAGTAGAGCTGTACCGATACTGTAATCGTTTGTTGCATCGTGATATTATTTTTACAGTTTTGCAGTAATACTTCATATAACTGTGTTACTTTTACCTAGTTCAGTTCAGTTCAGTCATTGAGGACGCAGGGCCTTCTGAATGGCACGGCTAGATGACAGTAGGGGTTGCACTCTGTGATGAACGGCAACTCAGTGTCAACTAATCATACCACTAAAACCACAGGAGGACGGAATGCTTTAACAGACCCACTTTAACAGTCTAGAAAACACGCTTATCATCAAAAGAATAGCTGGCCCCAGAAGGAAGTGTGGGATTGCAGTGCTATTGGGAAGGAAGATAAAGGTTACCAGGAACAATAAATGATGATACATTTAGACTGATATGGGTAATATTTATTGAGCTACCCATACAGAAGTAGTGTCTCTCAGTATGGCGTCAGGCCGCCATCTTTGCTATTGAAACATGCCAGACGTCCCGGTATGGAGTTGTAGCGGTTCCTAATGGTGTCCTGTGATAATCCATCCCATGCGGTTTGAATATTCTCACACAGTTCCTGCAGATTTAGTGTATATGACAACAAATCATTGACAACCAACCAAGACAACACCCGTGACAACAAACCATTCATCTTGGTGCTGACCATGGTACCTCCACACACGGATTTGTTGGTCGTCTCCACCGAGACAAAAGCTCTGGACTTGTCACTGAAGATGACCCACTGAAGTCACTCCATGACAGTCTGGCACAACACCATTGCAGTCTTTGGTGATGCTGACGTGGTGTTAAGGGCAGTTGTTGTAAAGGTCTGCGTGCCTGCAGTCTTGCGTTGTGCAGCCGCCTGCCAATAAGGCCCATCCTTGCATATGCCACATGGACAGCCGAGTCTGAAACTTGAATCATTTGCATGTCTCATGCTATCAATCCTACCCACCGAGTTTCATTCCTGTCGGTTGATTCTTTCTGGGTGCAGCTACTTTTTGGGCAATGAGTGTACGACATGAAAGCAACACTACTGACTTTGAAGAAGCATTTTATTAAATGTGTCCTTTGTTTAAAGTTTAATAATATCATTATTTCAGCATGTAAAATTAATTTAATACGTTATAATGTATTGGATTTTGTTTCCTGAAGAATTCCGTCCTGTCAGCTAGTTGGCAATAGCCAGCCCTGCTAGTCAGCTAGTTTGCTGACATTTCAATAGACTTGAAGCATTTCAGTGGATTATGGGCTCGAAGGCCTGCGGGAAACCAATTAGCACATAGCCAAATTAGCTTACCGTGCTAATTCAGGGTTGCTATATGTGACTTGTGTGAATCTTCCCTGACTCGGCGATCAGTAACAAAGCGCCGTCAATCTTTGGAGACCCTCAACATTCAATTAGCTCCTGAGCACCAGAGTGGATCAATACAACAGCCTGACCTCCATTCAGCCTCAGGGCTCCCATGGCTGTGTTAGGTCCTGACCCCTGGTCACCCTCTAAGCACTTGATCAGCCTTTCTGTCTCGGTTTCTTTCTCCTTTTCTCTCTATACGTTTCACCTGCTTCACCCTGCTGGCAGACTGCAATCTAACCCCTGCAGCTAAATTGCATTTCCAATGATTTTCACTGCAGACATAAGGGTAACACACATGTCAAACGGTGTCCAGCCCTTAGTGTGTATGAGTAAATGTGTAATAAAGAGAGAGAGAGATTTCCCTGGTGACATGAGGGTTTCAGACACAGGTTAAAGTGTAGGAGCGTGTGAGTTGATCTGCATTGTCTAGCTAACCAGCAAGGTCGCCCAGACCACAGGTCGGCAGCTTTTTGTTGAAACGTGACCCGTCCCTTGTCCGTCAACCCTCCTGGCCTTTTTCTGTGATGACCACGGAACAAGCGATGCCAGTAAAAACAGAAGATCTTACAGTAAGGCACTAAAAGAAGACTCGTTTAGTAGCACTGAATCATTCACGCCGCTCTTGATGATATCCTAATGGCCTTTGAAATGATCGTAGCATCTTAGTGTCAACTGTAAAACTGTCTTTCCGTTTTCAGAGACGGCCACTTATTTTATTTCCTCTGTGATGAGGTATACGGTATTCTGGTAAATGCTTAGCAACATCATGTGTCATTGAACCAGCCATTGCTTCATGATAAATATCCCGGATTTCCGGCCGAGTTTGCTCAGATGTCGCTAGGCCTAATGCATCTGCACCTCAGCCGCGTTCTTCATCAAACTGATTGTGTTTGTGAGGTGGTCTGCCTGTTTTATGTGCTTCGGGAGGCTGTAGTCAAGGTTTGGCAAGGGAAAAAAATGCAAATTAATTTGTGTTTCCATCCACTACTGTTACGGCAACAAACTTTAGATGACATAGGCTACCATGATTAGGGGCTGCAAGATGGAAAAGATTCAACTCTGCTTTAAGTAGAGTTATCTTCATAGCCGTTTGACATCTTATTATCGCTGTGTTGTTTGGAGCTCAGAGACAGCGGGCAGGACGAGTCACGGCCCACCTAAGGAGGGCTGAAATCTCTGTGCCACCCTGACAGTGTCCACCTTGACAGCTGACTTGGCTTCTTACTCAAATTTCCCATTCCATCTTACATGGAACAGTAGATTTCTGCACATAGTCCACCTTGTTGCTGTTGCTCTGTTGTCATATGAAATTTTCAGGCATGTAAATATTAATGACCCAAGACTGTTACATAACAGTCTAGGATTTTGGAATCGGCCTGTTTAACTGACTTTTGCGAATGCAGGACTTGTACTTGAAGGAGGAACAACAGTGTTGGGCTCTCTGTTCGTGTCCTGTCAGTTCAGGGAATCCAACCGGCGACCTTCCAGTCACAAGGCAGCTTTCCTAACCTCCAGTTCACAACTGCACAACTCCAGCCCAAGATGGCCACTTGAAAATCCTTTTCCAACACCCTTTTCCCTTTAGTGAACTTTTCCACCTAATCTTGGAGTAAAAACTCTTTTTGCAACATTCAGGTGTTTACCGAGCTTCCATCTGCAAAAAATTGGTGGATGGAAACCCACTTGTGACAGTGATGGTTCATTAATAAGACTGTGTTCCAAAAATTAGGCTTCAAAATTGCTACTATTTGTAGCTATGCAACATATATTTAATGTGACTCTTCAGCTCTGAGTGTGTTCTAGTAAAACCTGAAGCCTTGGAGTGGGTGACCACCAATCCGGCACTTTGCTGGAAAGGGTCAAAAATTAAGGCATCCCAAAAAAAGTCTGACTTCAGATTCTCAAGAGAAATGAATAGTCCTTCTGGTCGTTTCTTTCTTCTGTAGTGTGTGACTGAATTGCTGTGCAGCTTTGTTATGTACCCTGCTAGAAAAACCAGCATAGACTGGCATGGTTGGTTGTCGGCACAACCTTGTTTTTGATGCTGGTATGTCGGCCAGTTAAACTGTCCATGCTGATTGACCAGCTAAACCAGCACCAGACCAGCACTATACCAGCTTAAACTGATGCTAGTTACACCCACAAGCTAGCTATCCCCCATTCACACAGTGCTACCAAGCTGATACGGTAATGGCTGGCATGTGCATTTTCTGAGATACGTGAGGCGTCACTACATTCTCTCCAACTGCTGATAACACATCTTGATTGGACAGCTTAACACGCTTGGAGGAGAATGCTAACTGACAATACTGTTACATCATCTAACGGAGAACTGTGTTGGCTTGCATCACGCTTTGTATACAGTATATAATTACAAACGAAACTGAACTCTTTTTTTTAAAACATAAAACGTTATTGTAACTAGCCAGAGTACATTCAATACATGGTTCAAAGTTTGGAGAAAGACTGGATGTTCATCATGCTTGAGTTATTAGATCTTTAAGGTTATAACTTTTAGGGTTATTGTCCAATCTTCCTAACCCATATGTGTTCACAGACTGTCAGTGATTTCTGAGAAGATGACTGTCTTTGACCTTAATGTTTGTGCAGCTTTAGCTAGTGTTTCTGACGGTATGTAATGAGCACTTATCCCTTTCTGTATTACCGGTAATTATCACATCAGTCTACCTACATTCTGAAGCTGAACAGGTCTTCCTGTGGGGCGGCAGCGTGGGTTATAGAGGCCAGTGTTGCCAATGGTCCGTCTTTATGGTGATGTTGTGTCGTTACCTGATGACAGGTCACTCCCGGGGGAAGCTCAGGCAAAACATGCTCTCCGGATTATCGCTGACTGGAGCCTAAGGAATGTTTTCTTGTTACTGTCGCTGTCATCACGTCCTTAAAGAGGGCCTGACAGGGGCTGAGGAGGTTGTTTCGGGGTTACTGAGGGACGCTACCCAGTGCTACTACTAGTATTGCCCTGCTTTGATATAACTGAAGGCTTAGCGTCCACAGACCTCACTTGCAGCTCAGGAGGTCATGAGTTCAACTCTAGCTAATGGTTTTTACCATTCTGGCTTTTACCAGGTCTGATAATCAACCTGAGCCAGACAGGGCCCGATAAAATACTGAGGTTCGGGATGAATATTGGAATGTTGAATATTGGAAGAGAATCAAAGTTTTGTTCAAGATTGGAATGAAAAAGGAAGCTCACTAAGGGGGTGCTGCTTTAAGACCCAGATCCCAAGGCAGATGTGTCATTTTGCATGCTCAGTTTGGAACCTTTGGAGGTCATGGGGTATTGAGTGCCTTACTCAAAGGCCCAACTAGGTATACCTAGTCAGTCTGGGGTTCTGAACCTGCCACCATCCAGGCACTGGTTGCTGGTTCAGGTCAGTGTAGCCATGCTAACAGGAGAACGTAGGACGTTTTCTCTTGACTGACACATTTACCATGTGTCAGTCCACAGCAGCTACTGGCCAGGAACAAATTCCGGTGCCAGAGTTTTTCCTCACACCGCTTAAGTCAGTGTCAGCTATAGCAAAAGATCAGCTTTCAGATTACTGTGGAGGTTTTTCTTTTAATGCAAAGCACTTCAGGGACCTGGCTTGTAAATCTGTTAGCAAGTCAGTCGCTCACTCCCTCACTCCATCGCACTTAAAGGTGCCATAGAATGGAAAAGCGGATTTACCCTGGCATAGTTGAATAAGGAGAATAAGGTAAATGGAACAAACATACTGTGAAGCTCAAACACTGTTGTTCCTCCTTCAAATACAAATCCCACATTCGCAAAAGAGGCAGTCGAACAGGCCAATTCCAAAATCCTAGACTGTTACCCAACAGTCTTGGCTCATTAATATTTACACCCCTAAATTTACATATCATCGCTGTCCCAAGAAAAACCTGTATCAAAACATGGAACAATATTTAGTTTTATTTATCGTTTGATCACACGAGCTGCTGTTTGCACTGTGTGAAAATTTCATGATGAATGGACCAACAGAAATGGCCCAAAAGTGCTTGGAAAAAAGTCTGGTTCCATTGACTTCCATTACAGTTACATTAGGTTTTTGCCCTCTCTTGTAAAGTTGCCATTTTGGAGATACTTGTTCTTTGGACAGCAACGATATGACAGCAGAGCAACAGCAGCAAAAAAAGTGGGCTGTGTGCAGAAATCTACTGTTCCAGAGTGTGACGGTGAAGTCAGCACTTTTCATAACCTTTCCAAGGAACCCAAACTTCCATTGGGCACGCTCATCTTTAAACAAGGCTAAAGTTGGCTTGCAGCTTCTTAATTGAATGTCCTGTTCTCCCTTAAATGCTAAAGCTTGAACAGGCAGCAGAACATAAATGCAGCCCCATTTAAGGTGGAATGGAAAACAAGCTGGTGAGTAGGAAGCCAACTTCATCTTTAACAAGATCCTCCTGGAGAACGTTAATTCAAAGTTGCACATTTCTCCCTTTGGACAGTTTCTCAAACCTTAGACAATTTCGACCAGCTCTGCTCAGCACTGACTGATCTTCTCTCTAAGTATGAGCACTGGCTTGGGATAACTAGGAAGTGCAGTTCTGCTGTATTTAACTCTGTATTCTTCCTTCTAGGTAACCTTGTTTGGGCAGCATCTGAGCTCAAGGGGAGTTTAAACTCTAACCTATTTGTTCTAGCTAGGATACATTCTCTGGCTAAGCGCTTTCGTAAGTCACTCTGGATAGGAGCGTCTGCTAAATGCCATAAATGTAAATGTAAGAGACTTAAGAGAGGAGCGGCTCCAGCATTTACTCAAGCATTAAGCAACAAAGCAAAGCATTAGAAAAAGATAGAATCTCTTTATTGTCATTGTACTTGCATACAATGAAATTTAGTGCGACCCTCTCCAACAAGAAACAATAAACAATAAAAAGCAGTAATATAGAATATAGATAGTTAAGATATTTACATATGGACAGTGCACTCAATGTGAGAATGAGTGAAACAGTAACAGTTACAGTATAAATAAATAAGTTAGGAATGTGTAAAGTGACTGTGCATGGATGTGCAAAATATGCAGAATGTACAGGTGACAGTATATGGAGGTAGAATTACACTATGGATCATATGTATGACATAAGGTGACTGTACATAAATGTGCATAATGTCCAGAGTGAACAAGATCTAGTCCAGAGGTAGTAAACAGTTAGTCAGTGAGGTGTTGTGGAGGCCACAGCCATTGGGAAGAAGCTGCCTGTGATATTCTATCTGTGCTCATTTCTGTGTGTGCATGTGTGCAAGTGGATTCGGATGGGGTTTCGGATTTAGCAGTTTGCGCCTGGTCGGTTCAGGTCTGAATGTCTGTTACAGGTCAGGTAAAGGCATCAGTTTTATCCCAATGCAGATCTAAAATCACTGCGGTGCTGAATTAGCCTTTTATTGCCACTGTTTTGTAAGTGTTGGTTGTTTTGAGAGACCATTTGGTCTTTCAGGTCATGAAGCAAGATACACATATGCTTATAATAGCCTTAATCAGCTATCAGTATACTGGGCAAGCTCTTCTGAGCACTGCAAGTGCTGGTGTGCTCTTGTGTGTTCTGTTTTTGTGGGGATCAAGTGTCCCCTGAGTGATCAAAACATGAACGTTTTGAGGTTGTGGGGACATCTGGCTGCTCTTCATGAGGAAAAAGGGTTTTTTATATATATACAAAAGCTGAAACTTTTATTGCGCATTGTATGTTACGTATTATACATGATTACAGATGACAGGAGTGCACAGAGTTGCACTGGGAGATCAATGGAGAGGTTAGCTTTAGGGCTTAGGTGTAGGGTTAGTGCATTACCACATTGCTGGACTCTGTGTAGGACCCCACAAGTGTAGTATTGCTTGCCCGTGTGTGGAAGACAGTTGCTGTATTGTTTTTGTTCCTCTGTTCCAAGAACAGCTTGGGGAAAAAAAGACCTTTCTCACATTGTCCTCCAGTCATGAGCAGTTCCAGTCATAGATCTATTACTGAGAAATACTAAAAATGTTGCAACATCACTCTTTTCTTCAATGAATGACTCACTCGTTCAGACTGTACTGTTGTGGTGAAGTAGCTGGTTTAAAAAAAAACAAAAAAAAACAACAACATGACCCATTGAGGACCAACACCCACTTGATTTCATGTCTTCCAAAATATCCAAACCCAGAAAGTGAGATAATGGTGGGAATCCAGGAGAAAGTTTATGACTCTGAAAGTCAGGGAGGGTTCAGCACTAATCTAAGGCTGCTACGATGCTAAGAGTAATAGCACAAGACCATTCCAATACTATGGCAGTCAGTTTAAAACACTTGCCAGCATTACTGCATTCAGTTTGCTTAACCTCTCTAATGAAATTCAGTCTCTTTATTAATCAGATCAAATCAAATCACATTCTTTGTCATGTCACATTTACACAGGTGTGAAGCTGTGTGAAAGTCTTACGCGCGTAGTTCCTTGCAGTACTTAAATACATAATATATACACAATATTAAACACCAGAATAGCTCAGTTTATCCAAATATACCGATTTATATAACGGTAATATAAAGTTATGACTATAACTATGTATGCAGTTGTACACATTATCCAGAAGGAAGTGTCGAACAATAAATGATGATAAATTTAGACTGATATGGACCATATTTATTGAGCTACACATACAGAAGTAGTGTCTTTCAGTTTGGCGTCGGGCCACCGTGTTTGCTAACCCAACATGCCAGACGTCTCGGCATGGAGTTGTATAGGTTCCTAATGGTGTCCTGTGATAATCCATCCCATGCAGCTTGAATATTCTCACACAGCTCCTGCAGATGTAGGGGTGGAGTAGGAGTGACACCAGGCCTTCTGGACATGTGACAACAAACCGTTCATCTTGGCACTGACCAACGGTTCCTCCACACACGGATTCGTTGGTCGTCTCAGTTTATCAGTTATTAGTTAATCAGTTATCAGTTATCAATAAATCTTTTCAATATTACAGGCACAGCCAGTAAATGGGTCTGAAAATCAGTGTGTTAACATTAAAAACTGTCTGGGTACCGACCTTATGTACTGATTTTTTAGTGTGTTTTAATAATAATACTCATGTGTGTTCTTCAGTTCAAAGCTGTATATCATATGTTGTATGTTCTGGCTTGCAACATGATCTATAATAAACATAGTTAAGGGTTTAATCTAAAGGTCAGCTCCAAGTGGATTTCCCGTTCTGACTTTGAACCAGCTCAGAAGTATGATCCATATACCTATAACATATACCTATAACATATAACATAAAACGGCGACTCTACAGGAGAGGGCAAAACCTTGTTTAACTGTAATGTAAGTCAGAGGAACTGGACTTCATTTCCGAGCAGTTTTGGACCATTTCTGTTGGTCCATTCATCATGAAATTTTCACACAGTGTAAACAGCAGCTGCTGAGCTCAAATGATGCATAAAAGTAAAAATCAACAAAAAAGGAGATACATGTTTTTCATTTGACAGCAACAATATATATATGTTGTCCCTGTTTTTTGTTTTTCATTTTTTGTTGCATCATATTAAATCTCATAATGTATGCACCAACAGAAATAGTCCAAAATTACTGAAAGTATAATTTAAGTAAAGAACTGAAAGTAGACTGGGAATTGAATTGAACTGACGAACCTCGCTGTGAGCTTTGAGACAAATGTGCTCCAGTTAGACTCACTGACTGATTACTGCCATAACTCATCCCTTCCGATTCCGTCCAATACAGTACACAAAGGATGCAGCCAGTGGGAATTCTGAGCACATTTCCACAGTGTGTGCTGGTTTTCCTTCACTTCTTGATTGTTACAAAAAATGCGATTACAAAAGATGTTTGTGCCGTTATGTGGGACGAGCCTCCTCTGCTGCTTCTGCTACCGTTCGGCTAGTTTTTGAGCCAGTGTTGGAAACAAGATTTATCAGATGGGCTGAGCAATGTGCAAGGCATTAAAAGACCACTCCAGGGAGGTTCGTTAGGTCACTGAGATGAAGAAAAAAAGAAAGAAAGAAAGAAAGAAAGATCTCCCTCTCCGAGATGTTATCAGCCAATCCAGCGTGTTTGTCTTGGGACAGAAAGAGGGAAGTCCTACACAGGCTAACCTCCTTTTTCTGAATGTGAACTTTAGTCACACATCCTAATATTCAGTTCAGTTCATCCTTATCTATATAGCACTTTCAGAAGACCCCTAATGAGCAGAAGACCACTATGGTGATAGTGGCAGGAGAAATACTCCCTTAGTGTGAAGATATGTGAGGTAATCTACCAGAAGACTGTCAGGAAAGACCTGGAGGACCAACAGTTACCTGCATGTTATGCATGAGAACACACAGTACATACTCTGTGCTAATCCTAATAATATGTGTTCGGCAGGCTAGTACACACATTGGTTGGGTGCAAGTTTACTCATGTACTAAATCTACCTAAAAGTGTATGTAGTATGCAGTACACGACCAAACTGAAGATCTGTAGTGCCCTGGAGATACCCGGATGGTGTTCTAACTTTCAAGTATAAATGTGGGTGTAGTGATTGTAGTGGGGTATGTTTTCATCAGAATGAGCCTCAGAAAGTTAAAATATACAGGTCTGAAGATTAATAAAAGATGTACTCGCATTAGAGGATCAGTTTTAGAGTGAAATAGCTGAGGGTAGCTAACAGCTAGGCTAAACGTATTTTGGGTGAACTGAGCAGCGTTAGCAGCAGCTATCTCTAAACAGTATACAGTAATAACAGCTCTGAGGTAAATGTGAGGTAACTGGTCATGCGACTGTATTAGTATACTACACTGTAGGTCAGAACTTGTTACTGTACTGTATACTACACACAGGGGCATATACAGTATACAGTACATACTACTGTAGTATGCAGTGTGCAGTATAGTAACGTGCCATGTCAAATAGAGCCAATGTTAGCATAATACATCGTTTATCACTAACAGGAAGTGATGAACCACTATGACAGCGTTCATCATACTAAGCTGGGCTATGAAGGCTGCTTTGGCAGAGGGTTTCATACAAAACTTTATATAAATAAATAAATAAATAAATACTTAATCAGTTAGAATAGATTTTTTATATTTGTTTTGACTGATTTGGTTTGAACTCACATTCATACACCATTTCCAGCCCCTCATCACCATCCGTCATTATTTCAAACTTTTCCAAACATAAGAAGCGCACTCTTTTCCATTTCCTATGGGATAGTGGGACAATAGTGTCCATCATCACCATACTCAAAAATCAACTGGTTCTAATGTTCAGCCTGCCACCCCAAATCCAATTTTTGGCGTATCCATATTTTTGCAAATCGGATCCAAACCACATCTGAAAGTGTTTGTGAATCCCATCAGATTTTTTTATTTATGGATGTGTCTCAGTTTCCAAAGTGTCTTTAGTGTCACTAGCAACACGGCAAACAATGATGATGCCTATTCCAGAGTTATGGAAGTGTTGGGTGATTCAAGTGATTCAAGAAGAGCGTTGTTGTGAACCATGTCTTGACTGGAGACTGAATTGATGCACCTCCTACATCTGCGTGCGAAAGCTACGTCACCAGCATGGCTACGTAGTAACTGATGCTGACATCAGTACCCCAGCAGCTCATGCAGATAGATCTGTGATGTCTGGACGCACAAAACCGAACTGATCCCTTACAAATCACAGTTCGGACAGCCTCACAAGATCTGATATGAGAATCAAATCCGATCTGCCTGCAGTCTGAACACAGCCAGGGCATGCATTGTGGATTCTTGAGTATACTCAACTATTAGGGCAAGGCATTAATGGGTGAATAGGTTACTACTGGAGATCACCATGAAACTACTCCAGTTGATTATCTGCATGAAGACAATTCTTTTTTGCATTGCAAGTTGTCTGAAATTGTATGTTTAAATAGGCAATGCATACTTAAGTATGCACTAATTTGGATACATTTCAAGAACAAAAATCTGAACTGTGGATAAAGTCAGGTTCAAAATTTGTGTTTTCATTTTTCTGAGCTATTAGAATCAAAGGTTTTTACAGAGGGAATTTTAGATCTCTCTTTTTATCACTTTATGTATGATAATATCATTTATAAATAAACCATTTTCTCCATGTTTTTAAGCATAAAATGTTATATAATCAATCCCCTCTGTAAAAACCTTCAGAATATAGATATGGATACAACTGGAACATTTGGTGTACGTAAGTGGAGATGTTTGGCTCAGAATGTGAGAAATATCATAACCTTAGCAAAAACAATATAGAACATCTGTAATAATAAAAATGACGTTGGTGTCATAAAAGAAAATGTTAGAAGTCGTTAGAGAAGACGAGTCTCGATGACTAGCATTCCTAATGACTAGCTTTCATGATGACTAGCATTCATATCCGTATCCAATGTAAAACAAACCAGCAGGAGAGCTCCCTTAGGGCCTGTCCTCCTCAGTTCAGACCATGTAAGCAGCTGTATCGTGAGAGCATGACAAAGACACTCGAGTCGTTTCATTTTATGGGGGATTTACGAGCCTCTTTAATCCTTTATCTTCTCTTTGTTCTTTACTCACTTCTCCTCCTCAGGGCCATCGTCGGTCATTAGCAACGATGACGACTCGGCTAGCCCTCTCCACCACGTGTCGAACGGCTCCAACACGCCATCGTCCTCCGACATGAACACGGATGCCGTCATCATCGGTATGACCAAGATCCCGGTCATAGAGAACCCCCAGTACTTCCGCAGCACCAGCAGTCTGCTCAAATCAGACACCTGTGAGTAGACTTGTTCATTCTAGGCATATTTACCGTTCATATGCACGACCTGCCCAAAAATGAGTCGCCGTTGGGACTTAAATGAGCAAATAATTAAGAGCATTTGATTGGATAATTCATGCAGTGATTCATATGGCTCAGCTGGCTACAGCTCTTTCAACCCTTACTGATGCAGTGAGTAGCTTCTCAGTTCTTAAGCAGCTATGTGGGAAGTCGTATCTTGTGGTCGTGGAAAAGATGTGACTGTGTTTCGGAAACAGGTACAATAATTGGTTTAAATCAAGCAAAGAAGACAACAAAGGAGAAGACGAAATGACAACTGGAACTGGGTTAAGAACTGTCCAACATGTTTTAATAGAACCTGGAAGGACAGTGGAGAACCAGCTTCCCAGAAGGAATGTGTTTGGACAAAATCTTGAACAACTGTGATTGGAGGTCAAATCGAATGGTAAACAATGGACAGTAGAACTCACGGCTGTGCATAATAGTGAAAGTAAGATCATTTCCAGTGCACTGTTAGTGAGGCTAATTGGATCAAGTGACTCAAAGTTGTTAAGAGCATAAAGGCTAGAGAAATGGAAAAAGGTCATGTGGTTTGATGAGTCCAGATTGACCATATTCCAGAGTGATGGGCAAGAAGTGAAGTACATGAAGTGATGCTCCCATCCTAGATAGTGCCTGCTGTACTGGCCTCTGGAGGCAGTGTTATGATCTGGGGTTGCTTCAGTTGGTCAGGTCAAGGCTCAGTAACATTATATGGCAATAAAATAAAGTCAGCTGACCACGTGGCTGAATTCACAGATTGACCAGATTATCCAGTCAATGGACTTCTTCTTCCCTGATGGCACAACCATATTCCAGGATGACAATGCTAATATTCGTTGGGCTCAGATTGTGGAAGAGTGGACGAGGAATCATACTCACACATGAATTGGCAACCAGTTGGTCCTGAACCTGGTCCTTGGTCCTTAACCCCATAGTAAGTCTGTGGGATGTGCTGGAGCAGACTTTACGGAGTGGTTCTGTCATCTATAGATAAGATCTCGGCCAAAAATGGATTCAACATTGAATGGCAATAAATGTTGTAACAATTGCATGTCATGGTGAATGATCATCGTAATCAAAGCTAACAGTGGTCTGACAAAATATTAGAATGTGTCAGTTTTTTTGGCCGGGTGGTGTATCTATTAAAAGCAATGTCCAACATTTGCTTGCTTATGTAAGATTATGAATACCTGAGCGTTCAATTGACTGACTGATTTATCTTTATGTTGTGAGCACATGTGATTTAACACACTATGCATTGATTAGCATATATTCGACTCTAACTTTGCACTGCATACGTTTGTCTTGTTTTTGAAATAGCTGTATACATAGCTCTATTTACAAACCTAAATTCCAAAAAACTACACAGTTGTAAGTTCACTTTGACCCATTAACAGTACAAAGACTAGACATTTTGCCTAAAAACTTTATTACTTTTTGTTAATATACACGCATTCTGAAATTCATGCCTGCAGCATGTTCCAAATAAGTTGGGACAGGGGCTATTCAAGACTAGCAACATTGTAAATTGATAGTGCTCAGGTGATGCAGTTGTGCTTGGGTATAGGAGTGTAGCATGTAGGAAAGGCTGAGTCCTGTATGAGCAAGGATGGGTAAAGGCTCACTGCTTTGCTATGCAATGTCTCAGCAAATGACATTTGATGATTTATGAACAATGTTCCTTTACCTTATAATATCATCTAAACATTGAGAGAACTGGGAGAAATCTTTGTCCGTAAAGAAACCACAGCTGAATCCCTCAAAAGGACGCTGCATTAAAACACAGCCATGTTTCCGTAATGGATATCACCACATTGGCTCGGGAATATTTTTGGTAAACCGCTGTCCTTAAACACCATTTGTTCCTGCGTCCACAAAGGCAAGTTACGACTGCACTATGGACGGCATATGTCAACAACACCCAGAAACGCTGCTGACTTTTCTGGCTTCTCAAGTTCCTCTGAAATGGACTGATGCACAGTGGAAAGATGTAAAGCGCTCTGATGAGTCAGTCTTTCAGATTGTTTATGGAAATATTGGGTGTCGTGTTCTCCCGGTCAAAGAAGGGTAGGGTTGTTGCCAGCATAACCAAATTCAACAGTATGTCCAAGTTTATAGTATGTGGGTGCATTAGTGCCCATAGCATAGATAACTGACACATCAGTAACAGACTTAACAACCCAGAGATATACAATACACACACCCAACCCAACTCTACAGGCTTACACATAACAGTTCCAACTGATGAGAATATCCTGAAATACCACATATACTTTTGATGTATCACAATATTATATTTCTGCCATATCGCCACCTCTAATACATATTTTGTTGCACAAGTTCCCCTTTCAGTTTAGTGAATGTTCATGGTGGACAGACCGATAGAATTGGTCCAAAACAACCCCCATTGCAAGCTGTGTGTTTTGCCATTTTGGAGGTTTTTAAGGTGGACTGTATAATTCCATGAGTGCTATTTTATAGTTTGATGTCTTCACTTTTATTCTAAAGTAAAGCATTAACATAAACTTAAGGAGAACCTTCTATGAATAGCCGTGTCTAAACTTTTGCCTGGTGCTGTATAGACATTTTGAAGCAACATATGCTTTTTCAGAGCCGTCCATGCTTTTTTTACCAGCACCAAGTCACTTGATGAAGTGCTAAATGACCTTGTTGTACAACTCAAAACAGTCCTCAAACCGTATTCCGTTTGTTGAAGGAAAGATGGTGTAACTCAGTGGTAAACATACTCCTGTCCCAACTCCTTTGGAACACGTTGCAGGCATGAGCGAATGTTTCCGATAAGCTTCCCAAGGTAAAACATCACATATTGTGTTTTTGCAGTTTCTAATTTAACACAGGTCAAATACAATGTACTAATCGTGGGCATCATCTTTTTTGAGATGCAATATCATATGTTTGTGTTACTGCGTTCTCATGTAGTGCTGTATCATACGCTGCGTGTATATATAAAAGGCTTATTTACAATGACAAGATAACGCACGACTTCTAATAATTTACTCATAATTAACATGTCTTAACATGCAAGGTTGAATTTAGATGTCCGTATCTTGAAATAAGCACAACTTTCACTACTTTCACTCCTCACACTGTCTGTCTCCGGGCCTGTCTGTCTGCCCCTCTTAATCCAATGTATGTCTCTGTGTTCTGCTATTTGTGTCTGCCTATAGATAGCCATCTGAAAATATCCTCAGAGTAACGCACATCTGCCTGCACGCATACACACTCCCTTTTTACACCCTCATATTTCACCGGCCTCTTTATTCTCCTCTCCCCCCTCCTCTTCCTCCTCCTCTCTGTCTCTCTGTACTTTCTTCCCCACTCTGGTTCCTTTTAATATTGGGTTATGGTGTGCAGTGAGTTACTGAAGATCGATGCAGCCTCATCATCTAGACCTCGCTAATGTAATCGGCTGACTGGCTAGTTTTTCTTCAAAAGCATTTCTTAATCACATCAGGGATAAATCTCGGAGAGCTGCGTTCTCTCTCCCTCTCTCTCGTGCGCTCTCTCTCATTCTCTCTCGCTAGCACAGCGCACTAAACGGCTGATTAATCTCCTCTTATCTCCACACTGTCCTCACTCTGTTAGGGGACGTCTGAGTTCAGTTAGCACTATGAGGCATCTTCATTCGTCCCAAACCGAGAACCTGTTTCACACATTTGAAAGCTCATTATTGCGCATTTCTCAACACTTCTCTGTGCCTTCATGTTTTATTCAAATGTGTAGTGTTTATTTTATGAATAGCATCAGTGGAGATGTAGCTTTAAGACTAGCAAAGTGCAGGCCGTAAGCCTCACATTCTAAACTGGCTAAATACAGTCACTGTCAAAAGAATAGTTGCATCCACAAGGTGTGGGATCGCAATGATGTTGGGAAGGAAGATAAAGGTTACCAGGAACAATAAATGGTGATAAATTTAGACTGATATGGACAATATTTATTGATCTACACATACAGGAGTAGTGTCTCTCAGTATGGCGTCCGGCCACCAATGTTTGATAACCCACCGTGCCAGACGTCTCGGCATGGAGCTGTAGAGGTTCCTAATGGTGTCCTGTGATAATCCATCCCACACAACTTGAATATTCTCACACAGCTCCTGCAGATTGTGTGGGAGGGGTGGAGGTGGAGTGACACCAGGCCTTCTGGACATGTGACGCGTGACAACAAACTGTTCATCCTGGCACTGACCACGGTGCCTCCACACACGGATTCATTGGTCGTTTCCACCAAGACAAAAGTGGGACTCGTCACTGAAGATGACCCGCTGCCATTCTGAGTCACTCCATGACAGTCTGGCACGACACCATTTCAGTCTTTGGCAACTCTGACGTGGTGTTAAGAGCAGTTGTCTGCGTGCATGTAGTCCTACATCATGCAACCATCTACCAATAGAGCTGGTGCCAGAAACATCAGCTTCAATAGATTTCTGTTTGCGTGTTTGTCAACCAGGATCTTATTTTCAACCGTCCAATATAGCATCTTTTGTTTTTGTCAGATGAATCCCTTGAAATCAGTTGTTTGACATGATGTTGACCACACATCTGTATTTCAACTGGTGGTTTCATGTAGGTTTCAAGCAACTCTCATTGCTTGCAACCTTGCTCGTGTAAAGCCAGCCTAAAGAAATGTCTATGGATGTGTGTTTTCAGTTGTCCAGCACATTAAGAGGCACAACATTGTCCTGAAGAGGGAGCTGGGTGAAGGAGCCTTCGGGAAAGTGTTCCTAGCTGAATGCTACAACCTCTCGCCTGACCAGGAGAAGATCCTTGTGGCTGTAAAGGTATATCCACTCACAATACGTAAAGCTCATTGTATTGGCTTGGTAGAGAGCAGCTGTCTCTGTTAGCTTCAGTATGTCAGTTCTAAGACCGAATTCAGCCGTATGTAAATCAAGTAAACAGTCTTACTGACGGTGTATGATCTGTGAGAGTAAAGTTGAGCGAGGACTGGAAGTGTGTTATGGAACTTATTGTAGTATACTAATTATGCCATTGATTAATAATGTTAATAATGGTATTTCCTCACACTTCCAGTTTGAAGTTTGAGCTATATTTTGAGTCTTTTTTTGGCATCTAATTTGAGAAAAAATATTGATTCAATTGTTCTGGCAACCCGATTAAAAATACTAAATCTATCCCAAAAATAATAATAGTGTAGTGGCATGCAGTAGTTTGAAAACCCCTGGTTATATCCCTAATTGAGAACAACATTAAATATGGTATTGTTCTGCTAATGTTAATGTACAGTTTATTGCTATTTATTAGTAGTACTTTAATGCACTGTTTATTTAATGGGTTTTAACATATTGGAAAACAAAAGAACTTTTGCACATTGTATGTTTTCTGTTTTCCAGTATGGGGGACCAATATGTTAGCAGTTGTACACTTTCCCTTAGATAATCAGCCATACATGTAATATACTCAGCGGTGCGCAAACATTTGCATATGACTGAATGTGACTTGATCATTTGCCAAAGTCAGATTCATACATTCAGTGCTGAGCGGACTTCATGTAGCTTCTGGAACTGTGAGAACTCTCCAGAAGTTTTCATGAATTGTTTAGAACTTTCTAAAACTGTCTGGGACTGTCCAGTAGTACACACAGCAGTATGAATACAGGTGCATTAAAACAGCCAAACACAGAGTGAGTGGATATTGGATACAGAGCACATTTAATTTAGAGGGCATCAAGAGGCTGCAGCATCCGGCAGACGCATTCTGCTACGTCTGTGACCAGTTTATCAAGACAGGAGTGAAAAAGCACTCGGTGAAAGCATCTGCTAAGATGTGCGAGGCCTACAAAGCATACTTCAGCATGCATGTCAGGGATCAAAACAAACCGTGGGCACCTCATTTCATGTGCGAGCACTGCAAGAAAACTGGCAAGGTGGACCATTACTGTTCGCTTATTAGAGTTTTATTCTGCAAACTTTAAAAGTCGATGTTCTAGCAAAATATATCTTATATTACAATGTAATGTTTTAAGCGCTTTGTTAATATTGTATATATCTAACACATTGTGTGTGTGTGTGTGTGTGTGTGTGTGTGTGTGTGTGTGTGTGTGTAGACCCTGAAGGAAGCCAGTGAGAATGCACGTAAAGACTTCCATCGTGAGGCTGAGCTGCTGACCAACCTGCAGCACGAACACATCGTCACCTTCTACGGCGTGTGTGTGGAGAGTGACCCGCTCATCATGGTGTTCGAGTACATGAAGCATGGAGATCTCAACAAGTTCCTCAGGTGTGTGGATAAGACCTGCTTTCTCACACACCTTCGTCTGTGTCCCTCTTTCTGTGAGCTGTTCTCTTATGAAACCTGTTATGAATCTTTTTCTCTCTCTCCTGTCTCTCTTTCTTTCTCTGTTTTTCTGTCTCTCTTTCTCACTCTTTTTTGCCTCTTTTCTTTTCTTTACCTTTCTCTTTATCTCTACTTTGTGTCTCGTTCCCTTTCACTGTCTCTCTCCTCTGTCTGTCTCACTCTCTTGTGCTTGCTCTTTGTCTCTCTCTTTCTCTCTCCTTTCTGTCTCTCCTTTTCTTTCTCTCTCTACATCTTCCCTCTCTCAATGTATTTCTCTACTGTCTCCCTTGCTCTCCTGCTTGTTTATCTCTTGTTTTCCTCTATCTATTTATCTCTCTCTGTCTCTTTACCTATTTCTTTTTACTCTCTGTCCATCTCCTCCCATATCTCTTTGTCTTTCTCTTTTTGTATTCTTTCTCTCTCTCCCTCCATCTGTGTGTATCTCTCTCTGTATCTTTGTATCTCTCTCTGTGTATCTCTGTTTTTCCCTCTCTGTACCTCTGTATCTCTCTCCCTCTCTCTCTCTCTCTCTGTCTCTCTCTCTCTGTTTCTGTATCTCTGTATCTTGTGTCTCTCTCCCTCTCTCTCTCTCTCTCTCTCTCTTTGTCTCTCTCTCTCTCTCTGTCTCTCTCCCTCCCTCTCTCTCTCTCTTTCTGTGTCTCTCTCTCTGTTTCTGTATCTCTGTATCTCTGTATCTCTCTCTCTCTCTCTCTTTGCCTCTCTCTCTCTCTGTCTCTCTCCCTCCCTCTCTCTCTCTCTCTCTGTACCTCTCTCTCTCTGTCTCTGTAGGGCTCATGGTCCTGATGCGGTGTTGATGGCAGATGGTCAGGTGCAGCAGCAGGCTGAGCTGACTCAGTCTCAGATGCTGCACATTGCTCAACAGATCGCAGCAGGGATGGTCTATCTGGCCTCGCAGCACTTCGTGCACAGAGATCTGGCCACAAGGAACTGCCTGGTGGGCGAGAACCTGCTGGTGAAGATTGGAGACTTCGGCATGTCACGCGACGTCTACAGCACAGATTACTACCGGGTGAGGGCTCTCACCCGTCTCCTCCTGTCACTTCCTGTCTCTCTTTATCTCTCTCTGTTTCTCTCTATCTTTCTGTAATCAGTTCAGTTTTATTGTTAGGAGAAGAAGGAGTGTTTTACAGTTCAACAGTTTGTTGCTGGACATATTAGTAACGTTAATAACAGCAGCAGCAACACACCCAGCACTACAACAACAGCAACAATCATAAAAGGCATCTACTCCAGCAGCACTGCAGTGTCTGATCCACTCACACACCACCACCACATCAGTGTCACTGCTGTGATGAGAATGATCCACCACCCACATACTACCTGCCCTGTGGTGGTCCTGTGGGGGTTTGACCTACAGGGTGAAAGGGGATTACCTAGGTCCGTAGAGATACAGATGGACGACAGTGCTCCTATAGGGTACGAGGAGCCAATAACAGACAATAGACAATGAGTGTAGATACAAGGAGGTGTACTTAACAAAGTGTATATCAGAAGGTCCCAAACTTTCATGGCCAGGAGCCACATGTAGAGGTAGTGACCTTGTACTCATTAGCAGGGAAATTCAGCTCTGCAGAAGAAAACTGGAGTGTTTTCAACAGGAACATGAACTTGTGGTGCACTGGGACTGAAAGCTCTGAGATTAAAACCCAGGGACACAAGTAATCCCTGCAGAATGATCCGGTTCATTGAGATCAGCATCCAAATACTATAAGCTATGCTGCTCTCCTGGGGTTTTGCCTTATTTGTTGCTCAGCATACCAAAGTCAGATGATCATTCTGGTGGGAATCGTCTCTAGAAACTCCTCATTGACAATCATTATAAATAGAGGCTTTTCCAAAAGCTCTGAATGGGCATCAGTGTGTTCTAGCTAATGAATGGCCTGTATTGGTTTCTGTTGGTTTCATATAGAGGGTATGCATGTGATGTCACAGTTGGCTGGGGTCACTGTAGTTACTCTCACTGAGTGGCAGAAAGACTAATTGAGTGGTAGCTTTAGTGTGAATGCCCTGAATGTGCAATTGACTGTACAAATAGATTCAGCAAGAATTCTGATCTTTTCACAGACTGTCGAAAGCTAAAGAAAAGAAGGAGTAAATGGACAACACGAGACTGGATTCAGCTTTCTGTTTGCCACCTTAAATGGTGCAGCAGTTACATTTTGGTGCCTCAGATTGTAATTGCTGCCCCATTTAAGGTGGTATGGTAAACAGGGGTTAGCCACCTTTTCTGCCCCAAGGCCCACCTGATAAAAACTATAGAGCTGCTTAGCGACCACCACAGAACTAAAATCAACTTTTACAAATACAGTTTGTCTAAGGATTTATACTATGTTGTCTCAAACTGAGGACGTTTAATTAGGCTGCTACTTCTAATTTGTACATGTGTATATTAATAGCCATGTATTTATACTGTATTAATGTACTTAAAATAACACTAATATGGTTATATATAACTACTACATCCACCTGAGTACAAGCCCACGGACCACTAGAGGGTACTTCATGGCCCACTGGTGGTCTGCAGCCCTGCGGTAAAATTTAAACAAGAAGCTGCCAACTACAGCATACTGATTGATGCAATTTACTAATGCAACTGGAATCCAGGCAACGAAACCTCCAGCTGCCTTAATAAGACTAATTTAAGCAGATACGTTCATTGCTTCATTCCTGGTTTCGCTGTTTCCCCAAATAAACGCTGAATGCCTTGCCACTCAGTCGAACTGAGGGGGTGTATTCCGGCGGGAAGGTGATGTCAGTTCATATTCCCTATTGATGCTTGGACTCGTGCTTGGAGTGCAGTGATCTTAACTTGTAGATGACCCCTTACAGCTCTTAGTGGTACAAAATGTACACTTTAACTGCATCTTGCAACATCCACTAACCCCTAAACACATTCACTGGAACATTCAACAGTCACAAATTCAACAGGGAGTTCATCCTAATAGTACAAGTTCAATTCTTAATTAAAGGTTATAGGGGCTATTTGGGACTCAAATTGTCACAATCACCCACCACATTCTGAACCTTCTACTGCTTTCACCCTTGACTCCCTCACTTTTAAAAGCTGCCATTGTAGCAATGAAAGAAGTAGCATTACTGAACCAGGAGAGCACAAAATCAACATTATAATGATGAAAATCTGATGACAATGGAAGATAATTCACTTACACACGCTCTTTGAATGTTCCCTTGAATGCTCTTGTTCTCAAATAAGATTCATCCACTTGGGAAGAAAGTCCAAAGTTACAAAAGCTTCCTCTGCCCTTTGTGTGCAGTTACACATTTCTACCAGAGGGGTCTCCAAATCCTCAAAACTGACATAGTGCAGCTTTAATGAGCTGATTAGTTGGAACAGGTGTGTTTGAGAGTAGAGAAAACACTAAAACATGCAGGAGAACACTCGGGAACCACTGACCATTGGCCACAGGTGAACTATGGATGGCCTCTGTGTTGGGAACCCATGTAGAGGTCATGGTGAAGAACATGAGAAACCTGAGTATTTTACCTGGTAGCTTCTCAGACTCATGAATCTCATGAGAGTCCGCGTCTGTAGATTATGAGCATACAGGAGGAAGCCACAGAATCTATAGGCTTTACCGAGAGGACGAGCGCTGGAACATTAGATCCAGTCATTCTGAAAATAAGTCCAGATCAATATGTCCTCCATATTCCGTTCCCCACATTTATCGAGCCAGGCGAACAGGCTGGGGAAGTGTCCTGACTGTACCCAGTCCCCTCCGTGATGTCAGCAGTGTTTATGTGCGTGAGCATGAGCGTGTGTGTGGCCTCACATTCACCGTCAGTAAGTCTCTCTCAGATTAAAGGGGAAGGGGGGGGTGGGGGGAGTGGA
>CM067484.1:28390654-28418068 GCA_034552555.1 Semaprochilodus insignis
GGGGCATGGAGAAGTAGAGGCACTAGAAAGGGAAGAGATGGTAAAAGTAAAGTGAGGAGGAGAGATGGGAAAAGGGAGAAATGAAGAAAGCGGGGGAGTGGAGAGAAAGAAACAGGCCCGTTGTGAGGGTTATACATTGAGTTTTGGATCCACCTCGTTTAACCATCGTCGTTTAAAAGGGCCTTTATCATGGAAACCCAAACCCCAAGGTATTTTTATTGTCAACACTGTTAAAGCTTCAAAACGTACCTTTCACTCAGCCCGTATACTGGAGTGGCTTGTTTACGCCACTTGAAAAAGAAGGCCATCTAGGATGTCATAATCATGAGAAAGGTTCCCTATAATTATGACTTACTGTTTCATAAATGTGACTTAGTATCTCATAATAATGACTTAAGATCTCATCATAATAACGAGAACATTCTTAGTAAAAGACATTGAGTCATAATCATTGTATACTCACTCACTCATCTTCTATACTGCTTTTATCCTTCGGGGATGCAGGGGGTGCTGGAGCCTATCCCAGGGTTCAATAGGCGGAAGGCAGGAAACACCCGGGACAGGGTGCCAGTCCATTGCAGGGCAGACACACAGACATACACATTCACACACATGCACACATCAAAGGGGGCAATTTAGCATCTCCACCTGACTGCATGTCTTCGGACTGTGGGAGGAAACCAGAGCCCCCGGAAGAGACCCACTCAGACACGGGGAGAACATGCACACTCCACAAAGAAATACGCAGTCGTAATTTTGAAATAGCAAGTCGTAATTATGACATAGTAAGTTAGCATGAGATGCTAGGTCACAGTTATGACATTGTAAGTCAGAATTACAACATAATAAGTCTTTATTATGAGAGACTAAGCAATAATTAATGGCTATCATCTCATTAATAAGTGATGATGTGTCATGATAACAGGAAACGTTTTTCGTATTATGACCTGCTAAATGGCTAAATTTACAGTGGCAAAAAAATGGTTGTGATGTCACAACCACAAGCACACTTTAATATGACTTTCCGTTCAGCCTGCAGTACTTTAGGCCTGCCCCGTTCATATCGAAGTGATGCACTGAAGAACGAGAGGAAACGTTGTGATGTTCATGGCTGTCAGGTGGCATCATCCATCATATCAGCCTTCTAAGACATATGAGCCTTAACAGTTTGTTCTGTGCATTTCAGCCTGGACCGTTTTGAAAGCCACACAATACAGGACGGCCAATCATTACAGGGGTCATTTGCGTACATCAGTCTTAAAAGCGCAGTATCAAGAACATTCTAATTGTTCCGAGATGCTTCAGAGATGCTGTGCAACTAGAGTGCAAGAGAATTGTGGAATAGAGGCCCTTTAAAGCGTCAGAAGTGACGCCTTGCCGGTAAGTTTACTGAAGTTCAAGCATTTCTAGGGGGCCGATCACGTGATCACACACTCCAGCTCATGAGTCAAGAGCCGAACCCGGCCCCTTCTGTAATTGTAATGCAAGTCAGAAGAGTGTGTGTGTGTGTTGCGGCCTCAGGCGCAGAATTGATTAGCCCTATAGAACATCAGTTTCCATAGAAACAGCTGCCGTGAAAAGCCAGCGGCTGAGGGGCGGAGCCTGGCTGTGAAAGCCGGTTGTGTAATGCAGGAATCTGGCGCTGAATGACATTTTTACAGAGCCTTGTAGATCGCTGCTGCTGACCTTATGAAACTTCACAGACCTCTGTAAGTGAGTTTATGAAGCTTTATAAAGCACCACCGTTCACACTTCAGGCTCTTATTACTGACGTTACTGAGAAGCATCAGTCCTGGCCTGCCATGGTGCAGCTTTTGTGCCATTCAGCACGGTGGCTATCAAACTTCATAAACCTCATAAAGCTTTTAAAGCTGAGCAATGGATCTGTAAATGCCAGGCATGGATGCTGGAGGACACCTGCTGAGTCAGCATAGTCACCATGTTAGCTGATAGCCATCCCGTGGCAGTGTTTTTTTGATGAATCATGTATGTCATGTACTGGGTTCACAAATACACATACTCACAGCGCTAAAGAAACCCCATCAGTTACAATGCACCGAAGAGGAAGTCATTTCATTACTTTGAGGGAGTTACATTGCACACCGCCCATAAAACCTAACATGGTGCTAACATGGCTAGCTGTAAATGGAGGCTAATGGGGGTTGCTCAGCAGGAACTAATCTGCATAATGCATTCCAGTCCTGACAAGCCATCATTCGTTGTTATCAGCTTTAGCATTTCTGATTGCATGAATTACACATTGAGTGGGCTCTTTATTAGAGACCCCTAATAAATAATTAGTAGCGCCACCTGGCTGGTGTACAGTTAATAAGGGTGAAAAGAACGTAATATCAGAAAATAGAAAACATTCTTGACGTTGAATGTTGACAATTGAATCTAAAATCGAATCAAATTCTGAAATCAGTATCAAAAATTGAATCGCACCTACAAAAATACACTCATCATCAAGTGTACTGCTGTGTACACAGAACGAAGGAAGTGTGGGATTGCAGGGCTATTGGGAAGGAAGATAAAGGTTACCAGGAACAATAAATGATGATAAATTTAGACTGATATGGGTAATATTTATTGAGCTACACATATAGAAGTAGTGTCTCTCAGTGTGGCGTTGGGTTGCCATGTTTGCTAATGCAACATGCCAGACGTCTCGGCATGGAGTTGTAGAGGTTCCTAATGGTGTCCTGTGATAATCCATCCCATGCAGCTTAAATATCCTCACACAGTTCCTGCAGATTGCGCGGTAGGGGTGGAGGTGGAGTGACACCAGGCCTTCTGGACGTGTGACACGTGACAACAAACTATTCATCTTGGTGCTGTCCACGGTGCCTCCACACACGGACTCGTTGGTCGTCTTCAAAAAGACAAAAGCGGGACTCGTCACTGAAGACGACCCGCTGCCATTCTGAGTCACTCCGTGACAGTCTGGCACGACACCATTATAGTCTTTGGTGATGTTGACGTGGTGTTAAGGGCAGTTGTTGTAACGGTCTGCATGCATGTAGTCCTGCGTCGTGCAGCCGTCTACCAGTGGTGCTGAATGTTGGTAATCGTGGCTGTTGGGTCAGTCAGATACAGCAATATCTGTGAGTGGTTCTTCACTGTATATCTGACTTTTTAATCTGTTCTCTGCATGTCTGGCCTTTGGAACCTAATGTTTAAAGCAAACTTGTGACAGTTAAGACATATAGGCCTAACTATGGAATACATGTCCAATACCATTCAGATATGGTGTGTTTCCGAGCAAAAGACTTTATTTATTATTATAAACAGTCAAAATCCTTCTACTAGTAAGCGGCCGTTTTTGCTACATTGAATAGTTGTTCTCTCTCGTATCCACTGAGCAAGGAAAAGCAAACTAACTCTAATCTCATTTAACTGTAATATCTCGTTCAGCCTTTCCAACTGTAGCTAGAGCATGACATCACTCATGAAAAAGACTTTTTCCACTTCACCACAATGTGACAATGGTGCCCTACGTGTAGAGGAACTTGGACTATGTGATGTGTTTTGAGTATTGGACATGTACACTGTTTTACTAAGTCTCAGCAGTCAGAGGCTCCATTCAGAATAGGGCTACAGTCACATTACCAGACAACTGCGGCACAAATCTAATGTGACACAGATCTGATATTGTCAGTGCTGTGTGAACACGCAAATCTGATCTTTTCAAATGCGACCTGAGCCACTTTCATATGTGGTTCTAGATCCGATACACATCCCATTATGACCATGTGACCCTAAGGAGAACAGCCAGACTGAAATTCATGTATTTTGAGCATGAGTGGCTGAGAGCTTCTTCATGGTGAAGACATGTTCAGCTGCTTAGTTTGTTTGCTGTTTAGTGATTCATTCACATGATGTAACTTATTAGGATCTGTGCGTGCGTTAATGACAGATTTGAGTCACTTACCTTCACAAAACTGAACCAGCATGCTTGTAATGTGAACGTAGCCTAAGCGTCCGTTGCGATTGCACGTCCCTCGCTCGTTCTGTCCTACAAGCATTGCAAGTTCATCGTGGACTGCATCCGTTTGCCTCTCTGTAATAATTTTCCGCATTCGGATCCATTTGGATTTCAAAGGAATCATGTTCTGTGATGTTTTTTGATTGGCTGCTTCATGGAATTTCTTTCAAGTAGTTGCAAGTGAGTTGCTGAAGACGTTCAATTATGCAACTCATGTGAAATTTAGTTTAAAATAAACTGCCTAACAACTAAAGGTGCATCAGAATTATGTACCAGCTTTAGTCGCACTTTTAGTGGTCAGTTTTTAGTTGTCAGTTTTTAGTTCACTGTCTAAAAATAATATCTGGTTAACAGTGGACATGTAATCTGAAGCTGACCAGTGGATTAGACCAGTGGGTGTATAACAATGATCTATAACTGTACATATCTAGTAGTGGACCTACAATGGCCAGCTGCTGTATGGTCCTCTCCTTCATAATCCAGTGCCTTACAAAACCTCCATACCAATCCACAGTGTGGTAAGGTCTATAATCTAAATATACAACAATAAAAGGCTTGACTGGTGTCTTTATGAGTGTGTCAGACATGGAGACAGTGAGCTTCCTCGTAGTAGTGGTCTAGTAGACTGCTTTTCTGGAGATTCTCCCACTCGATAGAGCTTCTAGGCTCTGTGGGACTGAAGAAGAAGCCTAAAAGCTTTGGCCCTTAATATTTGATGAGTCCAGTATGTTAAAACAATTAATATGAGGCTAATCCACATACTGCACTACAAATACGTAATTAATATTTCAGTGCGAGCGCATTATGGAAAAGCTAGTAAATGAAGCGATGGGTTTTGGGGTTGAGGCTTAGGTCAGTCCAATTCCCCTGGAGCCCAGAGCGTTCAGAAAGTTGCTGTATTGTTGCTCCAGCGTTGTAAATACAATGGAATTTTATCTACAAAGTCTTAGCGATGTTTTCATTGATAAATACAAAGAGAAAATGTTGGAAATGACTTCAAAACAAAGGCCTTAATCATTATTCAGATTTCATTGTGCATCGCATAGACCGCTCCAGCTCCACTAAAGCTCCAGAATGCCAAGGCAAAACATCATAAAGTTCATCTGGTGTGAAAATTATGTTTTCTTCCAAAGGAAATGTACAGTCTACACTTTTCTCAGGGGTCAATGCATCACTTCAAAGCCAAGATTTTAGACTGCGGACAGTTCGTTCTACTGCTAAAAACAAAACGACTGGTAAATTGGTGGTTGGCAGTACTTCAGAATACTTGAGTACGCCAAACATGATTTCTGTTAGCTGCTAAATGCTGGTATTTGGCATTAAAGGTGTGAAAAAAGGCTGGCAAACCGAAATAATTATCCAAAGTGCGTCAAAAATCCTGAGACAATGGGAAAAGATGGGATGGGGGGCACTGGTAACAGTACAAAATTATACATCTTTCATAATGAATGTTGTTGTTGAAATGTTGTAGCAAGTCTGGTGATAGCTTGTATGGCTTAGTACTGAAAGCTATGCTCAAAAGTCGAAATACACTTTATTTGGTCATTTATGATTGGAAAATCATGTTTATAGTACTCTGAAAGTTAGTAAGGATATTTACTAGTCATCCAACTAAAATGCAGGGTGATAAATGCTGCTTAGAAATTGTATCAAACCTACAAAACTATGTGCATCATTATGCCCATGTAGATATTCTAGCTAAGCTGTTGAATGTCAGTTTTTGTTAGACTGGCTTTTCTTGGTGACACTTCCATTCAGCTAGTTCCATGTTGTAGTATTGAGTTATCGAGTTACATGGAAAATAATTTCCAGTTGCAATTCAAAGCAATTCAAACCCAGTAGAAGTTGCATGCAACTGCTCATGAAGAGATATTTAAATACATCACTATGAGCCAAATGAAATACATCACTAATTGTGGCTTGGTACTAAAAGAAAAGAGCATTGCTCAAAAGCCTAAATATACTTTATTTGATCATTTACAAGTGGAAAATCATGTTTATAGTACTCTGAGAGTTAATACAGAAATAGAAATACAGAATAGCATTGCTCCAGTTTTCAATTGTAGAAGGTTAGATCTCCAAGCGAAACGTTTTTACTAGCCTATCACACCCTGTAATAACACAACCTGTTTTTGTGAAACAGCTAATATATATTTGTCCAGCAATCATATATATCATATATGCAGTACCAGTCAAAAGTTTAGGCACAGCTACTCATAGAAGGTTCTCCTTTTGTTTATCTTAATGCTTTACTTCAGAATAAAGGTGAGGACATTAGCCTATAAAATAGCACTCATGGAATTATACAGTCCACCTTAAAAACCTCCATAATGGAACATTACAGGAGGATAAAACAGCTCTCTTAACTTGCAGTGGTGGTTCATATAACAAGACCAATTTTGGACCAATTCTATTGGTCTGTCCATCATGAATATTCACTAAACTGAAAGTGTAACTAGATCGCAGCAAAATATATATTAGAGGTGGCGATAAGGCAAAAATATATTACTGTGATACATCAGTTGGAACTGTTGAGTCTTTAGGATCACCAACAACATCCATTTAGTTTGGTGTGTCTAAACTTTTGACTGGTACTGTATATGTTGTCCAGGAGTCATGTGCAGGCATCCTTAGTGTTCAGCTTTCTTAATGGAAGCTCTGATATGTTTTATTTGTATTATTTTTATTAAGTTTTATGTATTGTGTATTTTTGACTCATTGGATCTTTTGAATGTTCTTTATAAAGGTGGGCGGTCACACCATGTTGCCGATCCGTTGGATGCCCCCAGAAAGCATCATGTACAGGAAGTTCACCACCGAGAGCGACGTCTGGAGTCTGGGAGTGGTGCTCTGGGAAATATTCACCTACGGGAAACAGCCCTGGTATCAGCTCTCCAACAATGAGGTATACACACACACACACACAGGCGTACACTCCCACTCGCTAGCTCTACAGGCAGAAGCACTCTGTTGAGTGGATTGTTCATAATTCGTTATCTATGCCGCACTGTGCTGAGTGCTTTGTTACGTGCTGTGCAGAAAAGAACATTCCCATTAGGATTAGTTTTAGGGCCTGGCTGAAACTGTGTGGTGATAACTACACTGATTTTAAAAGAGCTAAAACAATTCTCAAAATATCATACTACAGTAAATTAGCTGAAATAATGTTGTATTTATCATTTTTGATTCTATTAGTAGTTTTAGCTGAACTGTGATGATGTATACTCAGTTCTTACATGTTTAATAAACCGCAGAAACTCAGTTTTGAGTGAAATAAATATTGTACTAATATTGTAATACAGCCACGCATAATTCTTTGCCATACATAATTCTTATTATGTATGAAGACAAATATTAAAAACTATATATATATATATATATATATATATATATATATATATATATATATATATATAGTTTTTAATATTTGTCTTCATACATAATAAGAATTATGTATGGCAAAGAATTATGCGTGGCTGTATTACAATATTAGTACAATATTTATTTCACTCAAAACTGAGTTTCTGCGGTTTATTAAACATGTAAGAACTGAGTATACATCATCACAGTTCAGCTAAAACTACTAATAGAATCAAAAATGATAAATACAACATTATTTCAGCTAATTTACTGTAGTATGATATTTTGAGAATTGTTTTAGCTCTTTTAAAATCAGTGTAGTTATCACCACACAGTTTCAGCCAGGCCCTAAAACTAATCCTAATGGGAATGTTCTTTTCTGCACAGCACGTAACAAAGCACTCAGCACAGTGCGGCATAGATAACGAATTATGAACAATCCACTCAACAGAGTGCTTCTGCCTGTAGAGCTAGCGAGTGGGAGTGTACGCCTGTGTGTGTGTGTGTGTATACCTCATTGTTGGAGAGCTGATACCAGGGCTGTTTCCCGTAGGTGAATATTTCCCAGAGCACCACTCCCAGACTCCAGACGTCGCTCTCGGTGGTGAACTTCCTGTACATGATGCTTTCTGGGGGCATCCAACGGATCGGCAACATGGTGTGACCGCCCACCTTTATAAAGAACATTCAAAAGATCCAATGAGTCAAAAATACACAATACATAAAACTTAATAAAAATAATACAAATAAAACATATCAGAGCTTCCATTAAGAAAGCTGAACACTAAGGATGCCTGCACATGACTCCTGGACAACATATACAGTACCAGTCAAAAGTTTAGACCAAACTAAATGGATGTTGTTGGTGATCCTAAAGACTCAACAGTTCCAACTGATGTATCACAGTAATATATTTTTGCCTTATCGCCACCTCTAATATATATTTTGCTGCGATCTAGTTACACTTTCAGTTTAGTGAATATTCATGATGGACAGACCAATAGAATTGGTCCAAAATTGGTCTTGTTATATGAACCACCACTGCAAGTTAAGAGAGCTGTTTTATCCTCCTGTAATGTTCCATTATGGAGGTTTTTAAGGTGGACTGTATAATTCCATGAGTGCTATTTTATAGGCTAATGTCCTCACCTTTATTCTGAAGTAAAGCATTAAGATAAACAAAAGGAGAACCTTCTATGAGTAGCTGTGCCTAAACTTTTGACTGGTACTGCATATATGATATATATGATTGCTGGACAAATATATATTAGCTGTTTCACAAAAACAGGTTGTGTTATTACAGGGTGTGATAGGCTAGTAAAAACGTTTCGCTTGGAGATCTAACCTTCTACAATTGAAAACTGGAGCAATGCTATTCTGTATTTCTATTTCTGTATTAACTCTCAGAGTACTATAAACATGATTTTCCACTTGTAAATGATCAAATAAAGTATATTTAGGCTTTTGAGCAATGCTCTTTTCTTTTAGTACCAAGCCACAATTAGTGATGTATTTCATTTGGCTCATAGTGATGTATTTAAATATCTCTTCATGAGCAGTTGCATGCAACTTCTACTGGGTTTGAATTGCTTTGAATTGCAACTGGAAATTATTTTCCATGTAACTCGATAACTCAATACTACAACATGGAACTAGCTGAATGGAAGTGTCACCAAGAAAAGCCAGTCTAACAAAAACTGACATTCAACAGCTTAGCTAGAATATCTACATGGGCATAATGATGCACATAGTTTTGTAGGTTTGATACAATTTCTAAGCAGCATTTATCACCCTGCATTTTAGTTGGATGACTAGTAAATATCCTTACTAACTTTCAGAGTACTATAAACATGATTTTCCAATCATAAATGACCAAATAAAGTGTATTTCGACTTTTGAGCATAGCTTTCAGTACTAAGCCATACAAGCTATCACCAGACTTGCTACAACATTTCAACAACAACATTCATTATGAAAGATGTATAATTTTGTACTGTTACCAGTGCCCCCCATCCCATCTTTTCCCATTGTCTCAGGATTTTTGACGCACTTTGGATAATTATTTCGATTTGCCAGCCTTTTTTCACACCTTTAATGCCAAATACCAGCATTTAGCAGCTAACAGAAATCATGTTTGGCGTACTCAAGTATTCTGAAGTACTGCCAACCACCAATTTACCAGTCGTTTTGTTTTTAGCAGTAGAACGAACTGTCCGCAGTCTAAAATCTTGGCTTTGAAGTGATGCATTGACCCCTGAGAAAAGTGTAGACTGTACATTTCCTTTGGAAGAAAACATAATTTTCACACCAGATGAACTTTATGATGTTTTGCCTTGGCATTCTGGAGCTTTAGTGGAGCTGGAGCGGTCTATGCGATGCACAATGAAATCTGAATAATGANTGACCAAACTAACTATTGTCCGGTCCGCTGTGCGCCCGGGCCTGGCGCTACATGTTGGGTTGCAGGATTCGTTCATTTTTGGACGTGACTGCTTCGACTTATTGCATGTGCTGAAAGCATCATAAAAAACACATGTCCCAAGGTGGACAATAATGAAAAGCAGCAACCATGTCCACCTACGTGCATAATAGTGACTTATCAAACTGCGTAATCGATCTACGGATTTCTTGAGCGTGAAAGCCAAACCAGAGATACTGAACCCCTGCCCGAAACGAGCCCAGAATCTTATATGTGAAAATGCCATTTTATGACGATGGCAGATCGATCAACCTCCTTCTGCAAGTTTTGATTGAGCTTGGGGAAGAAGTCAAAACCCATGCTACAAAATGTATTTCCACATGTTGTGTGCAATTACTTTTCAAATACAAACATATTGAAGCTTTATCCTTGAATGAAGGTTGACAAAGCAAGTTTTTTCCAAGTAATTCTGGAGCATTTCTGTTGGTCCATTACAGAGGAAATGTTAACACAGTGTAAATGGGAGCTGTCATTTCTCAAATTCTGTAAAAATAGGGATGAAAAGCTTTGATCCGAATGTTGAATGATGAAGAAATAAGCTTACCGTACAAAAATGAGGCACCTTGCACATTTAAGGTGGTGCTAACTTCAGGCTCCTGCAGATGGCGCTACATGATGATGGGGGTATAAATACCTGCGGGGTGTGAGTGACAGGATCCATAGATTGAGAAGAGGTGGTACAGTGCAGTGAATGTCTCGTTCCATGTGTGGAAAATGGCTCCAGAGCAGATGTTAATGCTTGGCTAAAAGGAGTGACTGCATTTGGGTGTGCCAAAGACCACGGTGTGAAGGAAGTAGCTGAATCTGCAGGTGTATGGAAGCGTACAGTCATACGGGTCTACCAGCAGTGACTAAAATCCCAGTCTACAGGACATTCACCTCAGAATTGTGCCAGGGAAGGCATCCACCAAATCTGACCCAAATCTGTACAATTCTATGAAGCTAGAGTGGCTAAACATCGATGTGGCCTACATCCAGAAACTTATCCAGTTCATGCCAAATCCAATCACAGCTGTTCTTCATGCTTGTGCTCGCTATTAGGTACCTTTCAGTCACAGATGACTCATTGTTTGTCTGGTGAGCTTAGATGTTGCGATTACAGTGTTAGTAATAATGTCCAGCCCTGGCCGGTCATGTAACTGCCTATCATGCCTCTTCTTTGTGACTGACCACATACTGACCATATGCACTTTCGCCCCCACCCCGCAGGTGATTGAGTGTATCACTCAGGGTCGTGTACTGCAGCGGCCACGTACCTGCCCAAAGGAGGTGTACGACCTGATGCTGGGCTGCTGGCAGCGAGAGCCTCACACTCGCCTCAACATCAAAGAGATCCACAACCTGCTGCTCAACCTGGCCAAGGCCTCGCCCGTCTATCTGGACATCCTGGGCTAAGAGAGAAAGAGAGAGAGAGAGAGAGAGAGAGGCAGAGCGCCTGTATGTGTGTGTCTGTATGTGTGTGCTTGGATCCCAAAACTGCCTCTGTTACCCGTGTCCCTCTCTTCTTCTCTCATGTTCCTCCCTTCCCCTCCCTCTTGTCCTGCTCCTGTCATTCTAAATGTGTAGCGTGGTAGGCAGCAGGAGCCACATCTATCATTATTAGGAGCAGGGAGTGAAAGACGACATCTATAGAGATTTTGGGGTTTTTTTTTTCGTTTTCGCGTTACCCGATCTCTTCTCCACGCTGACGGAGCGGATACTCGCTGTATGGTCACAGTGCCGCTGTAAATATTGTCTGCTCTCGACATGCGTACTTGTCTCCAGGACTTCAGGAAAAGCACGGTCCATCCTCTGGAACTGGAAAAGATGAAGTAACTGTATAATATGTACCATGACTGTGACCGATGGGGGAGTGCAGTCTTGTGTTCCTCCTCCTTCTCATCCTACCTTTTCCCCTTCTGCCCATGCACATACATAAACGTGACGGTGAAGCGAAGAGTGCAACAGTAGCATGGTGATATACGGCACATATGCAGACTTTGGAGGGAAAGAATGGGATGAGTAGGGTTTCACATTTTAGAGACTTTAATGGAACTGTACGCATTAGCTGCTGACCAAATGTCATACGGCAAATGACGCCCCATCCCCACCCCCCCACCCCCTACCACTACAGCACCAGGAGCCTTCAAGGCAGTGGCGTTCCTAATAGCACACTACTGAAGGGGATATTGAGTCATTTGAGACGAGGCCCTGCCCATGTTTCAATACTGTAAGTGTGCATTTAGGACAGGAGCCCAATTACCCTGAGTGGTTGATTATGATGGGGTAGGCTAAATTATGGCCTGCTTCTCTCTCTCTCTCTCTCTCTCTCTCTCTCTCTCACTCTCACTCTCACTCTCTCTCTCACTCTCACTCTCTCTCTCTCCTGTCCTGATTTACCACTCAGTTGAAGCAGAGATGTAGTACTCAAGCCAGGGGTTACGCAGCTGTTATGGTGTAATATATATTTCATTACAGTACTAATGTCTGCTATTAGCACCTATTCCCCAAAGACCCATATGGAACGCAGAGGATAAAGGAAGAAAACACGAAAGCAAAAGGATGGAAAATGGGAATATGAAACGATTTCCAAAAACTCAGCCCGTTTAACTACTTCATTTATTGTATCCACAGACTTCGGCGATGCACTTTTTAATAACAACAGTAACCACATAAAGCAACACAGAACTCTTGAGACTTGGGGCACACGAATTCCGCGTTTTCCATCCCTGCTTAGTTATCCGAGTTAGTTGATATAAGTGTGCACATTCGTACATAAGCGCAGTTGTAGTCAGCCTCTGAAGACATGTAATATCATGTAAGATTAGCTTTAGACATTCAAAGTCTCTTTATTTATTTATTTATTTATTTATTTAAGGTGGAATTCCAAGGTTTTTTTTTAAGATTTCTGGGTAACACTTTACATTAAGTATTGACTAACTAACATAAAGTAATACATTAATGATGGTTAACTAATGTTAAGAAAACATGTAACAGGTAGTCGTTATATATGTTTACTTAACATTAGTAAACCATTGTAACCATTGTTAATGCATTACTTCATGTTAGTTCATCAGTACTTAATGTAAAGTGTTACTGATTTCTGCATAATTACATTTCTTTGATGTTAAGAAAGTGATTAAGTGGTTTGATGTGAAATACTTCATTCTAGAGGAGTCAGAATCGTGGCGGTGATAGGAATCAGACGTCTGAAGAGTTTTAAAATCTCTTTACAGAAAGTTTTTAACATGAAGTGATCATAAGTAGAAAGTCTTTGGCTTAAAAAGTATTGTGGCGTCGACATAGTGTAAGAGATAAGGGAAGTAGTGGAAATGGTTTAGATAAAAGCCTTTTTATTGAACATGGCAGCAGTGGAGACCGCCGCTCAGCGCTACTAAACAGCCAGGATAGCAGGCAGGTCATCAACCAACACTGCACACTACAAGAGTGTGAAACACCTCCGTGTGAAGGCCCACGTTGGCTGGCTGCTATTTTGCTTGCCATAGCAGTGCTGATGCCATAGCAGAACTTCAGTGGTAACAGTATGATGCGTTTAACAGCTCTTCTTCTGGCAATGGTCTTTCCTGGTTTGGAAGGTCTTCCCCACGCGAACTCAGATCTCGTTCATCTCCTCTTTTTGTGTCCGGTTTAATAAGTGACAGTTTATTAAACCAGACATAATCGACCCCAGACTCGGCTTCTTAAAACATTCAGGGGTCCAAGAGGTTAATTAGGGGGTCCCAGTCCCAGACCCCCCAGGACTTACTGTATTTCACATCTTAATTAAAGAACCTTACAGGCCAGTACAGCATAGCACAAGCAACGCCTCCATACATATTTGACACAGTCACAACTATTTACAGGTATTAAGACTTTCTTACCCTGGCGCTAATGATGGTGCTCTGCATTCGCTTCCCTGCACGGCCACGGCTCCCTGGCCTGTCCCAGTATTTCATAAAAAACATTCATGGTATAGAGGTGTATCATTTCATGGTAGAAGTAGGGGTGGGCAAAATGGCAAATCTACCAAATATACCATATTTATTTATTTATTTATTTATTTTAATTGAAGTACAAACTGCACTACACTTAATCATCTTAATTGTATCACAATAATGATAAAATATCGTCACATTGCCCACCCCCACTTATGAGGCATATTTTAATACATACACCACTAATTTGCCATCAGCAACGTTACGAATAAAAGCTCAGGAGATTTGTGTAGGTTCATTGTTTCAGAAAGTAGAAGCAATGGCTATATTCGGGCTGTAGACATTGTGACCCCCCAAGAAATCCAGAAATCCAGGTTTCTCTACAGTAACCCAGTTCACATCAGACCACTGTGAATAACTTTGTTTACATCTTGGAGTTCCACCTTAACGTGATGCACTTTTGTATTTTTCGAGGTTTCCGTCTGTTAATCATTTTATGTATTTATCAGAGTGAATGTATGACTGGATTCCTGTTGTGGGTACGGGTGAAAACTGGAAGCGAACTTGAAAGGAATCGTTTGACCAAAAAACGTTAACAATGCTAACAATGAATGATTCCAGTAGGATCGTTAGCATGACCTCATGCTAACTGGTGGAAATGCTAACTGGTGGAACCCGGTTTGATTCAGTTAGCCAAAAGCAGGTAAGGCCAAAACGGTTGCCATTTTTGGTCAAACATTTGTTCCAGAACAATGCTAACAGTTGTTAGCATTTGGGCTCAGGAGTCTGACTTCAAAAGTTTTAGCCTTGTTAGCATTTCTGGTCAGTCTTTTCCTGTAGGCATATCCTGAGTGAAAAGACCACTGAAGCTGGTAACGTATGAAGATAAAAGACTGACAGTTAAGCTTGCCTTATGTTAAACTCGATATTTGACTTCTATATTGGAACAGAAAACTGTGAGAAACATATCGACCAACCATCTGGAACTTTTAGGCCATTCTCCTCTAAGTGTCTATAAGCTACTCCACTGTCCATACTCAGGCCATCTGGCGGCAAGCTGTGGGCCTTCTACTCTCCAACCCTGAGGACGTATCCTCTGAATGCCTCGTCGTTAGTGTTGCTGAAGCGTCAGGCTGGCTGGAAGACAGCAGATTAGAGGAAACTGCTGCCATATTGCCTTCACCTGTCCAGGCCTTATGGAAAGCAATGCTTGGTGGACAAGACGGTGGTTAAGGATGGAACAGAGGAGTTTCTATCAGTGCATATATGTGTGGAGAGAACTCTACGTCTCTTATTTTAGCAGGTCTCTTTATATACTATACGCGGTTACACACTCAAAAGCAAAAACCCCATTGACACGGAACAATGGCATTAGTGTTACAATACGTGTATCCATATGATCAAATGCTCTTAATGATGCTGGGGCAATTGTGATACATTGTATTTAATAAAAGTGTCATGTCTTACCATATTAAATCATGTGCACATGTGTGTTTTGTGTATGTTACGCTTCATGTTTATAGAGTGGTCAATACTAGGAGGTACTGTAGGCCTAAATTACATGGTTGGAGCTTATTGACTTAAGGCCACGCAACAGCTTGATTTACAGCTTTGTGCTGTAGGCGCTATTGACTGCTGACTGAAAGCACGTCAAAACAGATGATGTAGAAGGAAAGACACTGAAGTCGCCCTGCTATTCACTCTTGTCAACACTAGAGCTTGAAACAATTGCCTGAATCCACTGGGACCCAACTGCTTATGTTGGGTTTGGTCAATTCCTAAGAACCTTTTGGACTCAGGTTATGTTCAAATTCCATGTCGGAGTGCCCACGGCATGCTGCAGTCACCCATACAAGAATGTAGTGCCTGGTGCTTGTGAAAAGTTTTAACCACACTAAAAACGCTCGGGATGTTGTTTGAAAGCATTGCTTGATGAATATTTTCATCAAAGTGAATTGAAAGTTTTAAACGTTTTTAACAGAATGTATTATATTACTTTATATATTACGGTCATATTTATCTACAGCCTAATCAAGCCTATTATTGTAGCCATGTGTCCTCTCAGGTTTATTCAACACCTTTGGGGTTATGCTGGGCTCTGGTCAGTTTCGGACTTAATCTCTGATGATGTGTGTTAGTTTTGGTTCAAACAAACATTTGCTTGGTACGCAGAGTCTTGATTGAATATGTTTTTTGACATAGCAAAAATGAATAATCCCGGAAAATCAGGATTATGTTGACATAATAGTGTTTCCATTTTAAATTTATTAGAACATTTCACATTTATAAGAGTATAATATTTTAAATAGTGTGCTAGCATTTGTTAATATACAGGTCATTGACAAGACATGCATTCTTGTATCCAAATCCATCATTTTACCAAAACAAAAATCATAAATACATGACATACATCACATTATTCAACAATGTGAATTTTATGTGAAACAACTTTCAGTGCATCCATATAAAATTACTGTCAGTTGCCTCCAAAAGTCTAAAAATGTCAGGTGGTGCAACCGTCCAACCATATACGTTTAATTTAATTATAACCTTGAATATATATATATGTGGGTATATCACATAACATATATCAAGGATATAACCTTGATATAATAACTAAATAACCTATTAATTAAATCTAGATCAAATAATTTGGCATGGTTTATGTTTTTAAATATACTTTTAAAAATAAAATATATTTAACTTCCTTAAATTCCAGGTGGCACAGCCAAAAACACAGGACCTTTATTTTGACGTGCTTTACAAAAGAGAAGCGCATGGTATTAAATCATAAAGAAGAACCCAGGTGACCATCATGGTGCAAAAGGTCATTTTTAATTCATTTTGGTTAGAATGGTTCAGTGTACCGTGTCAGGTGGTACAACCTTGGGAAACCATGGAAATGTGTAGTAATTATAATAATAATAATAATAATAATAATAACGTGAGTAGAAACTCAAGTTTAAGGGCATAGGTTTCTATGGGTGTCCAAGCAGATGGCTAATTTGAAATTAAACTGAGAAGTCAGATGGCACATCCAGTACGTCATATGATGCAACCAGACTAGAACAGTTGTGACAGCTAGAATAGGTAATTAAAAGCACTGATAACATAAACTACACAGCTGAGTCACATTATTATGACCTGTTATGAGCTAATATCTAAAGTAACTGCCGGGTGCAGCATGGACAGCAGCTAGACAGGCTGACAGTGACTCAGTAAGGCCCTGGTAGGTTGCCACAGGTATCCGGAGCCACGCTGACTGCAGTGCATCCCACAGCTGCTGCTATATTCAAGACACTAAATGCACATCGATATTAATGCAAATACATACGCAGATATAAGAATGCACATCATGTCCTTTTTAATAAGGTGTATTTAAATAGTCATTTGGAGAAAACTTTCTACTACCGACCCATACACTTACGAGCAGTGTTTCCACCCTGTTCTCAGTTTAGAGGTAAAGCAGCAGCTTTATTTTGAGAAGGTTGGACCTCAGGGTGGGCTTCAGGGTATCATTCCTCACACCACATTATTACAGTTGAACCAGGTCCTTTATTTGTTCCAGTCTACTGTTGAATCCTTGCGTGCACTGAGATTGTTACACTCCTGACATTCACATCATGGAACCTTATCGTAAAGGTTCAGGAACATAGTCATCTTAGATTCAGTGTCTGTATTCCCAGAATCCATCAAAACAACTGTACTCGTGCATCTCTGATATATAATAACAGGTAATAATAGTAATAGGCTGTTCAAAACGAGCACTGCAGCATGTAGTACTATTGCATTACATAAATCACCGCGCGCAATATACCCGACATGCAGAACATTGAGAGGAGGGAGAAAAAAGAATGAGTGTACTGATCAATCAGCGGATCGATGCTGTTGTTTTGACACTGTACATTAAGCCCTAAGTAATTGCCAGAGGGCTAAATGCTTTTAAAAACACAGCCAATGACCCTCAATGCAATCCCTGCTGTTTTCACTCAATGCAGAGCAGAATCCTCAGTGGAGTTTGCAAGTGTGTGTGAAGTGAACAGAGACACATGCTCACTGACCACTTTATTAGGTACACCATCATTGTCCATTTCGTCAGGTCCACTTACCACTAACAGCACTGTGTATAAGAAAAGTCAGAGATGCCTTCATGTATTTAAATGTACCTTAGAATTCATTTATTCAGTATTTTAAATGGTTCTCGGATGCTCTACACTGAAGGTCCATGACTTTGGTCAGGGTTCTTGTATCTGTTCTGGTGTAAATAAACTAGGTCGTGCTAGTTACTTGCTGCTTGCTTGTAGCTAACTTTACCTATACTAGCTACTTGCTTTCAATCTCAACACATAAAACATTTAAAGCTGTTAACAGTAAGTTTCACTACGAAACTGTCAGTTTGAGATTCTTCATTCATCAAACAGTGATACAATCATGGCTGCTACTTACAGGCTGCTGTTGGTGGTGTGATGCTAATAAAGAACATCACTGTTGACCTGTTTTTAATGACCATTTTGTCTGGGAGGATGGATAAATGACAAGTGATGTCTATGACTTTTGAGCAGGACAACACTCCGTAGTTCGACAATCACGGACTGCAGTCCATCTGTTTCTCTGTATCCTTTGTTCAGTGGTCAGGACCACCACAGAGCAGGTATTATGTGGGTGGTGGATCATTGTCAGCACTGCGGTGACACTGACATGGTACTGGTGTTAGTGGATTAGAGACAGCAGTGTTCCTGGAGTAACACCTCACTCTCTCTACTGGACTGAGAATAGTCCACCAACCAAAACTATCCTGCAATCTTAGCCCATTTCATACAAAACAGCTTGAACTCTCATATGTTGAACATTTCTTTTAGATTAAAGTCAGGACTTAAACTGTCCAAAACATTAATTTTACTCTTCTCTAACCGTTCTTTGGTAAAAAGACTTGTGTGCCTAGGGTTGTGGTCTTGCTGCATGACTCACGTTTTCTTGAGATTCAGCTCCCGGACAGATGTCCTGAAATTTCATTCAGAATTTGCTGGTATAATTCAGAAGTCATTGTTCCATCAGTGATTGCAAGCTGTCCTGGCCCAGATGCAGCAAAACAGGCCCAAACCATGACACTACCACCACCATGTTTCACAGATGGGATAAGGTGTTTATGCTGGATTACAGTGCTCCTCCAAACATAACACTTCTCATTTAAACCAAACAGATTTATTTCGGTCTCATCCGTCCACAAAACACTGTTCCAGTAGCCTTCTGGCTTGTCCATGTGATCTTCAGCAAACTGCAGACAGATAGCAATGTTGTTTTAGGAGAGCAGCGGCTTTTTCCTTGCAACCTTGCCATGCACACCACTGTTCTTCAGTGTTCTCCTGATGGTGGACTCATGACTCATGAGCTCATGAGCTTTAACATTAGCCAATGTGAGAATGGCTAAGTACCTTGTGGACTATTACACACCTAGCTCCTGGCGTGTTCTTTGATAACTGACCACTCCTGTGGAGGGTAATAATGGTCCTGAATTTCCTATATTTGTACACAATCTGTCTGACTGTGGATTGGTGGAGTCCAAACTCTTTAGTGATGGTTCTGTTCTGTAACCGTTTCCAGCCTGATAAGCATCAACAACTCTTCTTCTGAGGTCCTCAGAAATCTCCTTTGTTCGTGCCATGATACACTTCCACAAGCATGTGTTGTGAAGATCAGACTTTGATAGATCCCTGTTCTTTAAATACAGCAGGGTGCCCACTCACACCTGATTGTCATCCCATTGATGGAAAACACCTGACCCTAATTTCACCTTCTCATTGTCTGATAATCCTAAAGCTTTACATTCTCACATATCTGTATTGTTGGGTCATTTTGATTAATCTGATGAAGTTTTAGGTTGAATTTATGAAGAAATATAGAAAATTCTACAGGGGTCACAAACTTTAATAAACCACTGTATATTGGTATATTGGTCTTACAGGCACAACAAGAAAAACAGCCTGTTTAATTCTAAGGGATAAAGCAAGGCTGGAAAATAATTATGTAAAAATAAATTATAATGTTATAAGTACCTTAGAGAAAAAAGTAAAAAGCAAGAATAAAAGATATGAGATCTACAATAACAACAAAATCTTTTTTTTTGTTTTATACATTTCATCAAAAATTGAGTTGCACAAATAGCACTGACATTGATTACATGCACACAGACGGTTACAACACCTGCCCTTACACCACGTCTATGTCACCAAAGACTGCAATGGCGTCATGCCAGACTGTCATGGAGTGTCTCAGAATGGCAGCAGGTCAACTTCAGTGACGAGTCCCGCTTTTGTCTTGGTGGAGACGACCAACAAATCCGTGTGTGGAGGCACCATGGTCAGCACCAAGATGAACGGTTTGTTGTCAAGCGTTCCATGTTCAGAAGGCCTGGTGTCACTCCACCTCCACTCCTACCGCACAATCTGCAGGAACTGTGTGAGAATATTCAAGCTGCATGGGATGGATTATCACAGGACACCATTAGGAACCTCTACAACTCCATGCTGAGACGTCTGGCATTTTGCGTTAGCAGCCCGACACCATACTTAGAGACACTACTTCTGTATGTGTAGCTCAATAAATATTACCCATATCAGTCTAAATGTATCATCATTTATTGTTCCTGGTAACCTTTATCTTCCTTCCCAACAGCATACCAAAGTGTGAGATGCTGTGGCCCTATGGGCACTGGGAAATCAGTTAAGTTTGCCCCTCCTGTAGGGGTCCTAGCCATTGATGAGCAGAGTAAACACAGACTAACAAAGTGTGCAGAGAAACAGATGGGCTATAGACTGTAACTGTAGAAGTACAAAGTGTATCTATATAGGAAGTGGAGCTGATAGATACAAGGTACCTAAAAAAGTGGCCAGTGAGTCTGCTTGTGATTCAAAGCAACATTGCTGCTCCACTCTGGTAATGAGATTTCAGCATATTAGCACCTAGCACTCATTAAAACGCTAATTCCGAGGCGCGTGATTCAAGGCCTTCAGGAGAGCGATTAGGCCATAAACCAAAACCCCCCAGAAGGTGAACAAGGTCAGTGTGTTTGTGGGTGAGGACGAAGGAAGCTGAGGAGGAGGAGGCCATAAAAAGCCTTTTCCCCCTCTGAAAAAAAGAGACTGTCTCATCAAAATTTCAGCAGGGAGCTGCTCTTACTGCTGATAAATCCTGTATCTCTTCCCAGGGTTCGGAACTCTTGAGGCTCGGAGGCAGCTGCGGACTACAGGCGCTGCTGCGGGCAGCGAGGAGGTTGTGGTCAGTGGTAATGCTGTAGAGCAGTAAATAAAGATTGAATGCTGAAACTCCAGGGCTTTCGTGTAGGAAAAAAGCACCTAGAGGGCATTAGCGCTATTAGCATGTAGCATCTATTCATCAGACTGACCACATTCACTGCTGTTCAGCGTCAGAGTTTATGAGGGAAAATGAGGGCTGGCAGCCAGCTTCAGGTGATGAACTCCTCAGACTTAGAACATGACAAATACAGGCGCTGGGAGGTACAGTAGCCTAAAGCCACTTACTTCAATGAAATAATCACTGCAGCCAGAGTAGTTCACCAAAACAGCCTGTAAAAAAAGCATATGATAAAAAATAAATTGATTTCCCAAATATCGACAAATCTATGAAGACCCTAAGGTGACGTGGTGGTTACGTTTTTAACAAGGTATGGCCATAGATAAATACACTGAGGTCCAAGATACTATATTAAAGTCACAAGTTACTATACTGAGGCCACAGGCTACTATATCGAGGCCACCAATTACTACTACTGACGTCATGAGTTTAATAAGTTGAGGCCGCTAATTATTATACTGAGGCCACAAATTACTGTACTGAAGCCAAAGTACTGTAGTACTGACACATTATTATACTGAGGCCACAAATTACTGTTTTAAGGCCAGAAATAAATATACTGAGGCCATATGGGAACAAATTACTATAATCAGGACATAAATTAATGTATTGATGCTACAATAGGGGTGTGAATTAATAAACTGAGGGCACTACTTACTATATTGAGGGCATGAATTAATTAATTGGAGGGCATTAATTACTATACTGAGGGCATGAATTAATTAATTGGAGGGCATTAATTACTATACTGATGCCACAAATTACTGCTTTGAGGCCAGAAAATTAATATCTTGAGGTCACAAATTAGTACCTAGAGTGTACAAGTTACTATTTTAAGGTCACTACGTCTTGTATTGAGGCCAGAAGGCAATACACTGATGTCACAAATTACTACAGTGTTGACTGAAAGTTTGTCATCCCTTTAGAATTTTCTCTATTTCTGCATAAATATGACCTAAAACTTTTTTTGACGTCACTATATAGATACTACCACCACCATGTTTCACAGATGTGTTAAGGGGTTAAGGCTGAAATACAGTGATATCCATTCTCCAAACATAACACTTCTCATTTAAACCAAGAAGATCTATTTTGGTCTCATATTGTTTCAATAGCCTTCTGGCTTGTCCATGTGAACATTAACAAACTGCAGACGGACAGCAATGTTCTTTTTTTAAGAGCATTGGCTTTCTTCTTGCAACCCTGCCATGCACACCATTGTTGTTCAGTGTTCTCCTGATAGTGGACTCATGAACATTAAAATCAGATCATGCAAGAAACGCCTTTAGTTGCTTAAAAGTTACCCAGAGTTCCTTTGTGACTACACAGACTATTGGATTGGTGGAGTCCAAACTCTAGTGATGGTTCTGTAACCTTTTCCTGATGAGCATCAACAACTCTTCTTCTGAGGTCCTCAGAAATCTCCTTTGTTCGTGCCATGATACACTTCCACAAGCATGTGTTGTGAAGATCAGACTTTGATAGATCTTTAAATACAACAGGGTGCCCACTCACATCTGATTGTCATCCCATTGATGGAAAACACAGGACTCTAATTTCATCTTGACATTATCCGCTAATGCTAAAGGTTCACATAGCAAGTCTAATAATTTTTGTCTCATTTGTTTAACTTGGTTATCCATATCTACTTGTAGGACTACTTTAGGGCAAATTTATGTAGTAATATAGAAAATTCTAAAGGGGTCACAAATTGTCAACCATCACTGTATATGAGTGCACAAGTTACTATGCTGAAGCCACAAATTACGATATTAATGTGACAAATTACTATAATGAGGCCACATATTACTATATTGAGAGCATTAGTTACAATACTGAGGCCACAAATTACTATATTAATGTGGCAAATTACTATATTGAGGACCAAATTACTACATGAATGCCACATATTACTATATTGAGGCACCATTTTACTGTACTGAGGCCAAAAATTACTATATTAAGGGCACTAGCCACTATACTGAGGCCACAAATTACTATATTAATGTGACAAATTAATATATTCAGGACCAAATTACTAGATGCATGCCACAGACTACTATATTGAGGCCACATGTTACTGTACTGAGGCCACAAATTACTATATTGTGGGAATAAATTAATATTTTGACAACATGGTGTACTACACTGAGGGCATAAATAACTATACTGGGACCACAAATGAAGTTTCATTACTTGTGGCCTCAATATATGAATTTGTGGTCATGCCTTATTAAAAATTAATCACCATGGACTCAGTACCGAAGCCAGTGTTAAAAGAACCAAAAGGCTGATATTAGCAATAAATGGCTTGTTGTAGACTCTTGTTAATATTCAATTGGTCACTGCAAACTACTTGGCATAAGCTTTCAGCCTTCATTCAGTTCACCCAAAATGCTAGCATGGCTAAGACATATTCTGGTCAGACTGACACATTGGGCACATACTGTATGTAAAACTGTGTAATCCTGTGATGGAAAAGTTTACTATGTATGAACAATTTCTATTTTTTTCCTATGTGACTGATATGACCCTACTCAATTTATGTGGGATAATCATTTCTCTGGAATAGGACCATTTCATTAGTCACGATATCCTATAGCCTGAGCTTCTCGGTAATGTCAAAAAGCTGCGTAGGCCTTTCTTTCTATAGAACTATCCAGTGTCTGTGGTCAATATGGTAACTACTGTTAAGGATATACCCTTATTCACAGGCCATGGCACCAGATTTCATTTCCTGTAGCTGACCTCTACATATCCTCCTCCTGCATCAACTCTACTCAGCATTCATCTCTTCCACCCTCCATTGCTCAAGGCCAAACCCCCCCACCACCACACGCACATATTCTGCCCCTCCCCCCGCCAACTGGCATCTCTGCATATTAATAATTCAGAATACAGATAATCAGTCAATAACTCTCTTTCTTGGACACCTAAATAATTCACTCATCCATAAAGACTACAGTGATGTTTGTTTGTGTGAGTGAAGCAGGAGGGTCTAGCCTGGGTCCCGGAGTGGGGTGATTTCCCTACTTTAACTTGAGACTGTGGGGGGTTTATGTGTATATTGTCCAGTATTTGTGATTACTGAGTAGCAGCTCACTTTTGAGGGGCCAAGTTGTAGGTCTGATTTAACTTGATGAAAAGTGGCAGATTGTTAGACTGCTGGAGGTCTCTCCATGGTTTCTTAAATGTAGATAATGTTTTCAAGTGTCTTGATTCTAGATTGGTCTTAGAGTCTGACTGTAGGTCTCTAGATTGTTCTTAAGAGTCCGACTGAAGGTCTCTAGATTAGTCTTAGAGTCCGAATGAAGATCTCTAGAATGTTCTTAGAGTCCAACTGTAGGTCTCTAGGTTGGAGTCCAAGTGTAGGTCTCTAGATTGTTCTTCAAGTTCCACTGTAGGTCTCTAGGTTGGTTTTAAAGTCTGAGTGTGGGTCTCTAGATTTATCTTTGAGTCTGACTGTAGTTCCCTAGATTGTTCTTTGAGTCCGACTGTAGGTCTCTAGATTGTTCTTTGAGTCTGGCTGTAGTTCTCTAGATTGTTCTTCGAGTCCGACTGTAGGTATCTACATTGTTCTTCAAGTCAGACTGTAGGTCTCTAGGTGGGTCTTTGTGTCCGACTGTAGGTCTATAGATTGGTCTTGGAGTCCGACTGTAGGTCCTTATGTTGGTCTTGGAGTCCAACTGTACGTCTCTGGATTGTTTTTCGAGTCCGACTGTAGGTCTCTAGATTGCTCGAGTCCGGTTGTAGGTATCTACATTGTTCTTCTAGTCCAACTGTAGGTCTCTAGGTTTTTATTTGAGTCCGACTGTAGGTATCTACATTGTTCTTCTAGTCCGACTGTAGGTCTCTAGATTGTTCTTTGAGTCTGACTGCGGTCTCTAGATTGTTCTTCGAGACCGACTGTAGGTCTCTAGGCTGGCCTTAGAGTCCGACTGTAAGTCTCTAGGCTGGTTTTCAAGTCCAAGTGTAGGTCTGCAACTTATCCTGTATAGTGGACCTATAAGGTAGAGTCTGTTTACAGTTTACTTACTTTGAAAGATACATACAAACACTAAACCTTTTTACAGATATTGACGTAACAAATAACCCTAAACCAAACCATTTACCTGCCAAAGAGGTATCCTAAGGAGAAAAACACATTCCACAGCTTTAAAAACATTTCAAAACAGCATGTAACCTAAAAACCATTCCAAAGCAGCTATGATGTAGGTTTTTGAACAGATAACACAAAATAATTTGATTATGATTCCTGAAACAATTATGAAATACATAATGAAATCTCAAATGAAACTATTCAGTTATTTTGAACCGAATAATGCATAAGAATACGTAGTGCATTCTTTCAGCATTCCAAAGTACATGCTGTTGAATCAATGCTTAGATCATGAGGCATCAATACATCTTACCCACCTGTGTGTGTGTGTGTGTGTGTGTGTGTGTGTGTGTGTGTGTATGTATGTATATATGTATATATATATATATATATATATGAGTTTTTAATGCTGCGAGTTCAGAATATGGAAGTTGAGCTTAATTGCATAATTGTACATAAAACTGTAAAAAATCTGGATTGTATTTTATGGATTTTTTTCCCATGAATAATAACAGTTTTGTTGTGAAAAATAATTAGAATAAAGCTTTTTGCTTAATCTCTCAGAGTTCTCTCTATTTTACTTAAACACTCATAGTTGCGTCCTTGTCACTGATTCAGTCGCATTGACAGTAACAACATAATTTAAAATCAATTCAAATGACATGAACAGGAGTACATTTTGAGCATTCAGGTATAGCCACTATCATTCCCACATATCATGATCATCATTCCTACTAAGTCACGAGGCAATCACAGTGGCAGAACTGATTGGGAAAGAGACGGAAATGGAAAAACTGAAATGGTAACTAGAAAAAGGAACTACAATAGGTTTTGGTAGACCAGCATCATTTCCTGTTTGTTGCTCATATACTGCATGTCAGACATTAGTTCTGTTACCAGTGTTGAGTTGAGAGATAGAAGAAACATCTACCGAAGACAATGACTATGGCTGAAGGCCCAAGTGCTCTCGAGTTTGAGGAGGATGAGGAGTGTTGGATGCGGCTGGAAGACCACAGGATGCTGCTCATTAAGGCCATTGAACCTTCACGAATAATACCATATCTGAGACAATGCAAAGTGCTTAATAGTGAGGACGAGGAACAGATTTACAATGACCCAAGTTTAGTTGTTAGACGGCGAAAAGTAGGTAAGAAACTCTTGGAGACCTCTTGGATCACCCAAAGATTGGCCTTATTTGTTGTTTTGTATTGGTGCTTGATTTTAGACGTTGTTGCCTAGGTGTGCTGCTAGACATATTACAGCGAACGGGTATGAAGGGCTATGTAGCATTCCTGGAGAGTTTGGAGCTGGACTATCCCCAACTATATCAGAAAATCACAGGCAAGGAGCCTTCTCGGGTCTTCTCTATACTCGTGGGTAAGTTCACTGCTCATTAAAGAGCATAATATTAGGTGTTTATGGGTCTTTTCATTGAAAAATACTGATTCTAAACATACAACAATAAGTCCAAACTTAAATGCAGCTATATGTTGTCACCATTGGATAAAAATGAATTGTTACAATTATGTTTACATTGTCTTAACCCATAATTTTTTCATCTATTTTATGTTCACACCCTTGATTTGTAACCGATGAAAGGCTTTCTAATAATCACAGAAACACAGTAGTAAACGTAAGCCTGTAATATTAGGACGTTAGCATTATATTAACCTAATGTTAGTTATGTTTCCACATCCTTTCAGTGGTAAATACAGAGCCCCCACAGTAACGTGGTGTATATAATTTTTTAAGGCTTGGCCACAAATGACTATATCGAGGCCATAATTTACTATATTAAGGGCACAAGTTACTATACTGAGGATACAAATTAATACAGAGGTGATGAGTTACTAGAAACTTAACTTGTGGCCCGTAATGGTGAATATCAGCTAAAATGCTGGTTATGTTTTACTAAGGCGTGGCCATTAATTACTTTATTGAGGCCACAAATGATGAGAAACTTAACTCATGCCCCCTACAGTGATGGTGATGATTAAAATAAAAAGGTGTGGCCACAAATTAATACTCAGATTTTTAAGTATTGACGTTTCTCATAATTTGTGGCCTCGGAGATATAAATGAGGCCACAGATTACAATATTGAGGCTACAAATGAATGTATTGAAGCTATAAATTAATATACTGAGGCCACGATTTATGGGAAACTTGGCTCGTGGCCTCTGTATATTAATTCGTGGCCACTCACC
>CM067484.1:28421332-28433832 GCA_034552555.1 Semaprochilodus insignis
GATGTGTATAAGAGACAGCCCCGCCTCCCAAAAAACAATCCATAAAATAAGTCAAATAAATTAGAAAGGCAACGTTCAGTCATGCACTAATTAAACAAACGCGACAAAAAGATTCTAAATTAAAACGCGGGAGCGCTCCCAATTCAAGTTTCAATGTTTTAAAAAATGCAAAACAGTGCAAATACATCCGCGTAGTGCCGCAAGCACACTCGCACAAGCAACACTGATCCAGGACCATAACCTACACGCTTCTATCGGACACCAAATACACACAGGTGATATGAAGAGTGAATACATTCCTCACACTGGATTACATAGTGAAACGTCTTTCTAAGTATACAGGTTTGAGCGAACACACGTCAGCTGTTCTTACCCTGTTCCATGCGCTACTGTGAGATGTTTTACAGTACTACGCACAAGTCAGTGACCACCCTTGATTTATTTCATGCCCAGTCAAACGGCCATTAAGTTTTTGTTCATTTTTCAGCTTCATGTGGAAAAAAAAAGAAAACATATTTACCTGAAAATATAGTGGTGCTGTCCAAAGAAAAAGACAGCTCAAAAAAAAATCTCCAAAACGGCAAATTTACAGAAGACGGAAAAAAGGTTCCTTACTTTTAACGCAAGTTAATGCAAAACAATTACAAAAAGCACTTCTGAAAAAATTCTGTTGGGCCATTCAATATGAAATTTATACACCAGCTGGGCAGTGATGAAATGAACATGAAAACGAACATATGATATCGAGAATGGAGGTTCTTTTGGTACAGCTTCCATTCTTTTCAGGAGACTTGCTTTCAATTTTCCAAAGAAATCTACAGAGATATTTTTCCACACCTCCAAAGTTCAGTCTTAGACATTGGTTGCATTTGGAACACATTTAACAATGTTGAGGTGTGGATTCTCTGGGGTGGTCAGTCCTTTTCTCAGTATGGGCTTCTTGACAGTTATCAACACATCCTTTCAGACCCCCAGTGTTGAGTTGTTTTCTCACAGTGGAGGGACGGACAGAACCATCTGTGGAGTGCTCTTTATCTCAGGAGGACCGTTATGGTGACCACGTCTTGTTTGTTAAACTAGATATATTATTTTTACTTATTTATTTACTTTTGACTTGACTTTTTCCTCATGCAAGTGAATTATCTTACAGCTAATCTCCTCAGAAGTATCTCCTGAAAAATGAACACCTTAACACCAACCTAAAGGCCATCTTATCTGGGAATAAAATAAATCAAGGGCAGTCTTGACTTCTGCATAGTACTCTATATTTCAACACCAGATGATATAATGATAATGCTTTTGTGCGTAACACGTCACACCGGTTTAAAGAAGAGGCAGCTTTGCTGTGGAGTGAACATCCTGGACTGTGAAGCGTCCATGTGTAGCACCATTGATTTCTCTTTAAGGACTGTGAGCGAGACCCAAGACTGTTTAGGCGTTGAGAAGTTTTAAAGCAGTGGGTTGCCAAAAATCAAATTTACACAGTTTCCCATTTACCCCAAAATGAAGTCCATGAGCAATGACACGTCTGCCGTCTGATGTTTGCGTCTGCAGTTTAGTACCAGAGCTACGAGGCTAAAGTAGCTAGCAAGCAACAGAAAAATATACACTTGCTTCAAAACACGTCGAGTTAAAAGGGAACTCCACTATTTTAGACGTAAACAAAATTATTCAGAGTGGTTTGATGCGAGTCAGGATTGTTTACAGTGGTGGTGATGGGAACCAGACTTCTGAAGAGTTTGACGCCTCTGAAAGCTCACAGGAAGTTAGGTGGAACGGTCGTGAATATGTTGCCTGTTGCTCGAAGCTGTGTTTTACAATAGTATTGTGATTTTGGCCTAAAAATCCATTCATGTTGCAGGGATACATGCAGGGTGTTGTAAGGCAATATAGTCTTTTTCAGACGTACCACTATCAACATAACATCTAAAACTCAGAAGACGTGTAGGCTCACTGGAGATTCTGGCTAGTATGTAAAATGGTTATATCTGTGTTGTATACCATGTGACCCCTGGTTCCCATCACCACCACTGTACAGAATATTTACAATGAATATTGTATATAATTTTAATGAATATTGTAAATGATTTTGTTTCTTTACAAAGAACCACTTCACATCAAACCACTCAGCCAACTAACACTGGCTGAATCTCAAATGCCTTCCTACTCCCTATGTAGTGCCCTACGTAGGAGCTGAAATAATGGCCTCTACACCCGAATATTACTTCATGTGTTGAACAGAAAGCCATTTATATTCAGCTGCACGACTCTATATGTAACATTTAGAAGACTATTTGGGTGTAGAAGCCATAGCTTCATGCTCAAAAGGCTGCTTCCACTACATTAGCCTTCTAGCTCCACTGGAAAACTAAATAAACAACCTTCAGCATCTTCTTTTGGGGTAAACTGTGAAAACCCGATTCTTCAAGTATACAGCAATATTACGACTGCGTTAATCACTAGCTACAGTTAAGATTATACCTTTATATACTTTTAGTTGGAGAATCACAAACAATGTGCGTTGCAGTTGACCGGTGATCAAATACTATGAACTTGACCTTATGTCATTCCTCTAGTTTTGTTAAAGCTACATATGGTACTCTATTTTGGTTATGTCCAAGAGCAACTGTATCAGGTGGTTGTCGTCAGGTATGTACGTGTTCAAAAGGAGGTTATTTATATTAAGACAGCAGTTTTACACGGTAGTGTCAGAGCAGACTCTGGCTCTGGTCACCTGTGGAAAGGTTTGGTATAGTGTAGGCAGGGCTGTGCAGCTAAGCTGAATTTGGTATGCGTTCCTACAGCTCAGGTAAGAGAGTCTTGGTGGCTGAACTCTGGGTCAGAGTTGGGGTCTAGGTGGGCATGATCTATGTCCGGGTCGTTCTCTTCATCGCTCTCGGCACTGTAGTCCACATCCTCTAGAAATGCAGGCTCATCTTCCTGCATCACGTAAGTGGTGGGGCTGCAGGACACATAAGAGACACCAACACACACACACACACACACACACACACACACACACACTGTCAGCCAATTCATCAGTTGTTAACAGCAAAAGATCTTGCTGGAGATACGATCTCCATCAGCGCATTTACAGCAGTTTCTCTCACCCATTCAGGCTGAAGTCCTAAGGAGTGTTATTGCAGATAGTCCTTTGCAGAGCTATTGGAGAAGATGATGTCGGGAAAAACAATTAAACGTTGTGCTGTTCATGTCTGTCGGGAAGCGACTGTATCACTGCTTCACTGTGGATTTCAGTATTACTGTAACAATTTGTTCCATGCATTTCAACTTGGATCACATTTTGCACAAGCCGCTGTATCCGGCGGCCAATCAAAACAAAGGTTGTTTACATATCATCAGTTTTAAAGGCACAGCAACAAAAAATAAACACATTCATTAGAGATAATGAGAAGCCAGAAAATAATTAGTTGGGCACAGAAAGACAAATCAACAAGACAGGTGAACTTACACAAGAAGTCGTAAGCAAAAGTTTGAACACTCTTTGCTCAAACAGCGTTTTGCTGAGTATATAACATCCTAAATAACATCCTTTGCAGAGACGCACTTGAATATGATGCTTTCTATGATTTTTGGTGCACCATTTCTGCAAGGGCAAATTTTAAAAATATTGGTTAAAAATAAAACATAAAATACAGAATGTTCCAGAACTTTTGCACAGGCCACACTGACTGTGTATTATCATGTGCAGAAGTGTGTTCTCCGGGGGGGACGTGTTCGCTTATTTTCACCTAGTCAACAAAACAAAACGGAATTTGACCAGGGGTGCTCAAATGTCTGCATACCATTGCATTCATAATACAAAATGTCACAATATGGGCCTGTAATAAAATACTGTTCCTAATTCTCGTGGTGTACAATTTTAACCATTTCTTTCCTTCCTTTCATAAATGAGGTGCATCCCTTTAAAGTTGCCATAGAATGGAACGCTGTATTGGCATAGCTGAAGAAAGAGAGTTTGGACCATTAACCTCAAACAAAACAAGACGAGCCGATTCCAAAATCCTGAACTCTTACGTAACGACTCAGCTCTATTGACACCCTAAATTTACTGATGACAAAAAGGGCAGGGTATGTGGAGAAATCTACTGTTCAAAGCTGTGAAGGCAACGTTGTCACTTTTTTGCATCCTTAAATGCCACAGCTTGTACAGGCCGCACCATTTAAGGTGGAATAGAAAATTTGCTGATGAACAGGAAGGCAACTTTAGCTCCCACATCTTTAACAAGATCCTGGTAAGCTTTAATTCAGAGTTGTTAGTTTGCTCTGCACATTTCACTCCAGACTCAAACATACATAGACAATGGAGCAGCTTCACCAGGCGTTTAACACTACAGAGACTGAAGAGTGGAGTAGTTCCGCCTTTATTAGCATCACAACCCCAACAGTAACCTGTAAGCAGTAGCCGGGCTGAGTGATTGTATCAGTGGTTGCTGGTTGAAGCAGATCATCTTAAACTGAGAGTTTCATAGTGATGACCAACTTTATTTCAGCATGCTGCGTCTGCGTGATCAATGTGGTGTCTCACTGTAAACCAGTCAATCAGCTCGCCAGAAAAAGGGAAAACAGCTTGCTTATTCACGTCATAGGGTGGAAATGGGCATGTAAAACCGGATCTGGGCATTTTACAGCCCAACCAACATCACATACCTTCTACGCAGAACATCAGAGAGCCATTCAACATGCGGAATAAACGCATCCTATGGCACCTTTAAATCACTACGTTTAGTGGTGTCCAGTGTGCTAACACTGCTGCCTGAAAAGTGGACAGAAATCTTTCAGTGGTTTAAAAACCCTCACAAAGCAATATACTTCTCTTGTTGTCTCTCTCTCTCTCTCTCTCTCTCTCTCTCTGTCTCTGTCTCTCTCTCCACCTCTCTCTCTCTCTCTAATACAATAATGTGATGATGGTTTTATGGCTCTCTTGTTAAGCAGTTAAATGGTTTAATGTTTTTGTGTGTTCTCCGTGGTCTGGTGGTTTGGCTGGTTTCAGTGGCTTTTTAATGGTTTTAATGGTGCGAGGGGGTGAGAAACTGGATCCCAGTGAGACGTGGAGAGGGGAGGGGGGTCAGACACTGGGGGCCGCCTCAAACCGGATTAGCGGCCTTTCGGATCAGGTGATTAGACGGCTGTAATGAGGAGAGTGGCTAGAGTGCTTCGCTTACTTCACTCAAGTGCGGAGCGCCCCGCGTGACTGAAAGCTCCTCAAGTACTGCTGACCATTAGAAGAGCAAAGGAAGATGCACACATGGGGTGGGGGGTTGGCGAGGTGGTCATCCATTAAAGAAGTAAACAAGCAGGGAGGGGCAGAGGTATGTTCTCCAGAAGCTTCTGGACTCTGACATCATCATAGCTATTACAGTCATGATCGTTTACTGTTTGGGTTCTTTATGTCATTGATTCTGGAAGCCATACGCTTGTTTGGACTGGACCAACTCACGGTTCACAGGCATTTTAACAGTGAGAGAGGTGAGAAGCGTAACGTTCCCTTGACTAAGGCCCTTTGTGGCTAGGTCAGTACATGGTGGTAATATTCATATGAGCAAACAAAGTATCACATCATGTAAACAGTGGCGTGTTTTGTGGGTGGAGCTTAACTGATGGCAGAAAGTGTCAGTTAGCACAGTGACGTCAGGTGAAGAAATAGAGGAATGTGGATCATCCGAATGCATTCTCCAGTTATTTTGAGGGTTTGCCAGCTGAAGACAGGCTGTCCTGCACTAGCTGACCCTAAGCAATAGAGTGAGGTTTCCTGATCCATACTCTGTGTCGGGTCAAAGGTTCAAGAATAATTGGCCCAGGTTTTAGTGGCTGGACATCTTCGTGCCTTGTGAAAAAACACAGCAGCTATACGAAAGAAAACCTCAAAGCATGCAAACCTCTTGATCTCATACAATTTGGCACTTTGTGGTTATGTATAGGACCTTCAACACCATGATTCGCCGTATGGTTCTGTGTACTACAGACTGTCATACTGCCTAACAAGTGACAAGGACATAGAAAGCAGCAGATAAAAGACAAACAAGTGAATCAACTGTATATTGACGGCAATCTGCACTTGCATGTTTGGATTAGTATGATCTCTTTTTCATTGCTTACTGCATGTTAGAACAATGCAGATCACTAGAACAACTGCGGTCAATGCTGTCTGTCTAAGTGCATATAACAAGCTATTGTACTTCGTGCTGTAAGGATAAAGCAGCTGCAGGGCTAAAACAGTATGCCGTCTATGAACATATGACTATAATCTAGATCTATTCGTACATGGAATTCATGCTCCAGTGTAGGCTAATCATCCCAGTAGAGGGTGGTGCTGCAGTCATGCAGTCACACTGCTTTTTAAGGCGACCGTAAACGTCTTGTGTTTTGCCTCAAAGGACGTCATCGGCGAAGGTATTCTATAAAATGAAGCTCATTTGTTTTTCCATTCCTATTCTGGCATCCAACTGCACAACAAGACTTCTTTTTAATCGGTATTCCGTGGATCTTGTCCATTGGCTCCACTTGCTCCTGCTGTTCTTCTGCTACCACAATGCGCGCACAGCTGCGAGTGATGTAACTGTGACGGCCTATGGCTCAGGGTCTATCTGAGAATTGATTTTTAAGTTGTTTGGATTTTAATAGGACCTATGACAGCACAGACTCCTAGTTGTCATTTTCATGGGATAACAGTCCGAGTAAAAGTGCAGAGGAACATCTTTCACTTTCGCAAAATCAGCAAAACATGTACAGCTGACTGCAAAAGTCTGAATATATATTTTAGTCGGTATGTGTATTTTGATATATATGGATTTTCAGACATTTATCCATCCGCTTATGTAATCCGAGCAGGGGTGCCTAAATGTCGGCGTATAACTGACATAGGTGTGACAAGGTATGACGTGATGTTGTGACAAGGTATAAAAACCTAATATGTGTGTGTGTGTGTGTGTGTGTTTGTACATACCAGGTGATATTGCAGCGTGTGTCTATCAGGTCACTCTCCATGTCCAGCAAGTGCGGGTGGTGGTTGCGGAGCTCCAAGGGGGAGGTGAGGCGCCTCAGCCTGAGCAGAGCTACACAGAACTGAGATCCCATTTCCTCAAGCTCCCTCGTCCCAATCTGGAGACCCTACACACACACACACACACACACACACACACACACACACACACAGAGTCCGTGTCATAAGAAAATATTAATATCAAAACAGTAATTTTACAGGAGAAGGGACAAAAATGCTCCTCGTTCATTTCCATTTCCGGGTAAATACATGTCTTCTGATTTGTCCCTGATGCTGGAAAATGAATAACTTGTACTTAATGGTCATTTTGACTGGAAATAAAGTAAATGAATGGTCTGGTTATTGGACTGTACTGCATGTCAGGATACGGTCACACAATGCAATGTTGCATTTTTTCAAGCTGGGGAAAACGAGGGCTACAAAGCTGTCTTATGACAGCAACAACATGACATAATGACCTGTTTCATTCAGTAAGCAGGAACCTGGAAAACCACTCCTGTCTCCTGGAACATATGGCAGTTATAGAAATCCACTTTAAAGAGCACAGGCTGGTTCAAATTGTTGGAGAAGAGGATCAACTAACAGGCTGAGGGACTGCAGGCTTTGATCTAAAGCACTTGACCCCTGCTTCCTCCGGGATTTTGTGTGCGGTTCGTGTACTGCCTGTCCCCCTGAGATGTGTGGTTTAGGCCTCTCTGAGTGCAGAGAGTCATGCAGAGAAAACATACAGTCGCTATAGAAAGCTAAAGATTCAGCCATGTTGCTTTACTCTCTCATGGGGAGCCATTATCTGCCCTGTCGAGAGAACGCGGAGAATGAGTCACCGTTCTACACACCAGAGATTTCAGCATCATCATCATCATCATCATCACCGTCAGCACCATCAGCTGCTGTCCTACATCGCCATCTAGTGGCTAAACTGCCTCCATCTCCCTCTCCACCTGCCTCCGTATCCCACTGCCGGGGCAACACACATCTGAGATTCATCACAAGAGCTGGACTGGCCTTGTGGAATTTCAAATTAGGGTCAGGGAGAAAATTCCCTCAGTGTTCCTAACAGAAATCCAAGTTACACAAGGCAAATTTAATAATAGCCATACATATTTCCATGAACTGAAGCCCAACACGGGGAAGCAATTTTGACTAACCATCATTCAGAAAGGTCTTGAGACCAAAAGACCAAAAGTATATGGACAAAAGTATGTGGACACACCTTCTAATTACCAAGTTCAGATGATCCATTCACTCTTGTTGCCAACAGGTGTATAAAATCATCTATTCTCAGTTGCATGACTCACTACACAGTTCCAAACCGCCTCTGGAAGCAAACCGTCCAACACAAGGAAGACATTTTAACTAGCCACCTTTCAGAAAGGTCTCAAAACAGTGGTGCACAAATATGGCCCATTCAAAAACACACAATACAACATTCCCTTTGATATTTGGCCTTTTCACAAATACACAGTAATTATGCATTGAACTGTGTGCTCGGTACAGAGTGTGTACTTATTTTAATTTTCACAAAATCAACAGAACATATGAATTTACTCAGTTGTGCCCAAACTTCGCACATGTACTCTAGGAGCACATATAGAAGAGGCTCAAATCTGATTTGAAAAGATCTTGGCCCATATTTATCAACCGTCTCAAAAGTAAGAATACTAATTAACTTTTTATCATTGTCTAATTCCATTCAGTGATACACACACATGGCCATAAGTATGTGGGCGCACTTCCAGATTGCTACGTTCAGGTGATTCATTCACTTTTGTTGTTCTGTGCTGCATCACTCACTGCAGAGCTCCAAACTGCCTCTGGAGGCAACAAGCACTGTACACCGAGTGCTTCCGAGTGCTGGAATAGATCTCCAAAGCCGAGCAGCTGCACACAAGCCTAAGATTATTATGCGCTTTACCAAGCATTGCCTGGAGTGGTGTAAAGCAAGCCACCCCTAGACTCTGGAACAGTGAAAACGTGTTCTCTGGAGTGATGAATCACACTTCACTATCTGGCAGCCTGATGGACGAATCTCAGTTTGGCGAATGCCAAGAGAATACTGCATAGTACCAACAGTAAAGTTTGGCGAGGGAGGGATAATAGCCTGGGGTTGTTTTTTGGTGGCCCGTATAGAGCCCTGACCTTAACTTCACTGAACACCTTTGGAATTAACTGGAATGTCGATTGTGAACCAAGATTTCTCATCCAACATCAGTGACTGAATGGGCACAAATCTCCAGAGACACACTCCCAGAAGAGTGGAGGCGGTTATAGATACAAAGGTGGGGGGACAGCTCCATATTACAGCTCAGGGTTTTGCAATGGAATACATTTGTGATGGTCAAGTGTCCATTAAAAAGTGTATGCAAAGGTATAAACTGATCCAAGATCAGCATTCTCATTCTGTTCGATAAGTCTGATAAAAACGGACCAGACCTTTGAGATGTCTGTAAAACACATAAACCTGTACCTTGTATTTGCCCTGGTCACAGCCACACAACGTGCTTTCCATGGTGTAACTGCGCTGGACGCCGATCTCCTTCCACACCACCACACGGGCCGTAGACTCTTTGGAGCGCTCCACCACGAAGCTGCAGCTGGACAGGCTGAAGGCAGGGGCCAACTGAGACAGCAGCTTCGGCAGGGTCTAACACACCAACACAACACATCTGCTTAAATTGTACTCTTCCTATCTGTGGCTTTGTACATGAGGCTGCAGATGAACTTATAAGATCAAAATAACGTACACTGTCAAACTGCCTAATTCTGTTTAGCATTTCTTTAAATATATGTCAGATGTATTTATAAATCACCAGCATTTCATCCGGCAGGAATGCCCTAAACCTGGTTAATACGTCTGTTCATGGAGTTGAATTCCAAAGGTTAATACTAGGAGTGCACTGATCCAACTTTTCCAGTTCCGATACCAGCACTGATACATAAACTTATAACTGATATTGATCCGATTCCAATTTTGAATGAACGAACTGTATACTACACACCACGTTGGAGAGACTTATGGCATCAGGATTGACATAAACAGTACTTTACAAAGCTTGTAAAGCAACCCAGGTACAAATGAGGTATAATTTAATTTTTAATGTACTAGAAATGTACTGTGCATCCCTAATTAATGCATAACCCCTTCCTCATGCCATTTCACAGAGGAACGTAATGGAAGTTATTGGGTATGTGTGTTATATATAGGGTATTGGGTACGTGTGAACTAATAGTAGGGATGTATGGTTAAAAATGGACAGCAGAAAAAAGGCTTTTGAAAAATAGTCATTTTGGGGTGTTTATGTATGAATGTGTGTGATACCCTGTAGCCCAGGTCCTCCTGCAAGTCAGAGGAGCTCGCACTGACATTGGTCTGCCACACTGTCTCCTTGACACTGCAGCCGTACATGAACACGTTCTTCTTGCGTGAGTGACCGTGGTAGTCGCAGAATACCTAGACATAAACACGCACAGACTCAAAAACCAGTTACAGCTGTGACCTCCTAACAAGCTCCTAAAAGAGTCACCGACACGGTGTTCTCCTACAGTAGCTACCCAGACTTTTCTTTCTGAGATGAGATACATACACAGATAGATAACACACTTGTTTAAGGAAAAAGAAAATCCAAAAAAAAAACCCTCACTGTCAACTCTGAAACCAAGCAGTGTTCAGGCCTCGTCGTCATGTTGTGTTGGAAATCAAATAAATGGCCAAATCGACTGGAAACGAAAGAAATGAAAGAGTGGTCCCTGACTCTAATATCAGCCTTGCAGTATCAAAACAACACTACGGTCCTTTTCACAAATCAAAATCATAAGAGAAACAAACTGCCACGTGACTCAGGTAACACAGTTTACAGCTTTAAATGTTTGTCTATTTTTGGTAAATGATCCCTCTGAACGCCATGTCAGACTAAAGCTGGACTCCGATTCCAAACGTGGTGTTGTGAGGACGAAGGTGGGGTTAGACTCAAGCAGAGAACATTTTTAGGTAATATACGGGTCTGGACCAAAAGCTCACACGCATACGCACACACGCATCTCACCAGTGGAGTTCTTCCTATAGCGCTGAGGTACTGCAGCAGACTCTTGGTGTGGTAGATGGTGGGGTGCAGCTCTGGACTGGGGTTCAACCACTGTCTGTTCAAATCCTCACCACTCAGAGAGCATCGGTGACTAGAAAGGGAGAGAAAGAGAGAAACAGAGAGAGAGAGAGAGAGAGCAAGAGATAGAGAGAAATAGGACGGAAGACAGACAAAGAGAGACACAGCAAGAGATCGACATAGAGAGAGAGAGAGAGAGAGAGAGAGAGAGAGAGAGAGAGAGAGAAAGAGCAGCACAGGAAGCAAGAGCAACAGACAGACGAGAAAAACAGAGGCAGAGCGGGATGAAGGGTGACAAAGGGAGAAAGCGACAGAAAGAGAGAGACAGTGACAGAATGAGAGAGAGAAAGAGAGAGAGACAGACAAAGACAGAAAAAGAGGAAGAAATGGAGATAAAGAATGAGAAATTGACAGAGAGACAAACAGCAAAACCAATACAGAGAGATGAAAAGTGGGAGACAGAGAGAAAGAGAGAACAAGATAGGGGGAGAGAAAGATGGAGACAGTCAGTGAGAAGAGAAGAGAAGAGAAGAGAAGAGAAGAGAAGAGAAGAGAAGAGATTCTACAAATACAGGAACTGACCAAAATGTGTGTGTAATGAGTGGACGATATTAAAGCCTCCTGCTAAAGGCCACCATACCAGGTGAATCACGTAGAGAAGCATCATCTAGCCGAATGCTGCTAAAGAATACCGGCAGGGAAAGCGGATAACGGCTACGTTCTATTCATAGAAACCGAATGAAATTAAGCGTTCAGCATCACTTGGCTTCTGTTCACCACCTCTACTCTGCCTCTGGCTGTTTTAGAGCTGAATAAGGCCAGCTAGTAACGTTAGCTGAGGTAACAGGCCATTAGCATTTGTGTGTTTATATAAACCGGCTGCCGTTCTGTGTGACTGTGGCTTTCTGGTGCCTCAATATGGCTTTAATTTGATGTAGTTATGACGCCCAGTGTGCAGTAGCCTTAACCATGCATGCACGTGGACGTACTTGCCGTTGATGACTCCGTCTGGGTTGAGCATGGGAACGATTTTGAAGATGTAGCTCTCTCTCAGGCTCTGCGCCAGAGGACTGGAGCTCATGAGGAACTCCAGAGTACCCTTCATCACCCAGCTGGCGTTGGTCTCTCCTGGGTGGACCCGTGCAGACAGAAACACAACCGGCCGATTCCCTGCATGAAACACACTGCTCAAACACTGTGTGTGTGTGGAAGTGACTGTGCTTTCATGTGGTTAATGCTTGCTGGTCTCCAGCACCACTAACACTGTGTTTATTTTGGTACATTTTCAGTCTTGACTGTGTGGGAAACCTACAGGACCACCAAAACGCTCCTGACTTTGGAAAGCATTTCTCACAAAAGCCCCATGTTTTCCATTT
>CM067484.1:28436332-28479669 GCA_034552555.1 Semaprochilodus insignis
ATTAGTGAAAGAATGGGTCGCTCTCAGGAGCTCAGTGAATTCCAGCGTGGTACCGTGATAGGATGTCACCTGTGCAACAAGTCTAGTCGTGAAATTTCCTCACTACTAAATAATCCACAGTCAACTGTCAGCGGGATTATAAGAAAGTGGAAGAGATTGTGAACGACAGCAACTCATCCACGAAGTGACAGACCACGTAAAATGACAGAGCAGGGTCAGCGGATGCTGAGGCGTATGGTGCACAGAGGTCGCCAACCTTCTGTAGAGTCAATCGCTACAGACCTCCAAACTTCATGTGGCCTTCAGATTAGCTCAAGAACAGTGCGTAGAGAGCTTCATGGAATGGATTCCATGGCTGAGCAGCTGTATCCAAGCCTTACATCACCAAGCGCAATGCAAAGCAGTGAATGCAGTGGTGTAAAGCATGCTGGCACTGGACTCTAGAGCAGTGGAGATGTGTTCTCTGGAGCGGCGAATCATGCTTTTCCATCTGGCAATCCGACGGACAAGTCTGGGTTTGGTGGTTGCCAGGAGAACAGTACTTATCTGACTGCACTGTGCCGAGTATAAAGTTTGGTGGAAGGGGGATTATAGTGTGGGGTTGTTTTTCAGGAGTTGGGCTCGGCCCCTTAGTTCCAGTGAAAGGAACTCTTAATGCTTCAGCAGACCAAGAGACTTTGGACAATTTCATCCTCCCAACTTGGTGGGAACAGTTTGGGGATGGCCCCTTCCTGTTCCAACATGACTGCGCAACAGTGAACAAAGCAAGGTCCCAACCCGAAAGAACACTGCGGAAACTGCGAGCCAGACCTTCTCATCCAACACCAGTGTCTGACCTCACAGACGCGCTTCTAGAAGAATGGTCAAAAATTCCCAAAAACACATTCCTAAACCATGTGGAAAGCCTTCCCAGGAGAGGGTGGGCCGACATCATATTAAACCCTATGGATTAAGAATGGGATGTCACTCAAGTTCAAATGCCTGTGAAGGCAGATGAGTGAATACTTTTGGCTATATAGTGTATAATAATAATAATAATAATAATAATATAATAATGAATTTCAATCAACATTAACACACAGAGGTTATAAGAGGGGACAGTGGAGTCAAGGTGGTATGCCTTATGTAAAGTGTGGTGGTCTATCACATTCCTGAAATATGGTTCCTGTAGCAACAACGGAGTTTCGAATGCTTATCAGTTGCCCAGACACAGCCACTAATTTTATATAACTTTTCTTCCACATGTTGAGGGAAACACCCACACAGCATTTTGCTGTATTTTGATCACAGTCGGCTTTGAAAAAAAAGTGCTCATCAAAAATAGGATTTTGGGTCCATATAGCCCAGCCCTAGCTGAGACTTCTATCTAATAATAATATCTACTATTATCTTATATCTAGTACAAGAACAGTATAGGAACTGAGTGTAGATCTGGAGATACGGGCTGATTGATACCTTTAGGGTAGAGTAGGTATATGGATAATGGTAGGCAAAGTAACAGACATCATCCTTGTGCTGAAAGGTCACAGTAAAGGTCATGGTGTAGTAGGATTTGCCCTTTTGCCCGCCGGCTGCAATGGAGCTTCGTGAGAAATGGTTCCTGTGTGGACAGGAGTAGAATGAAGCATTAAACATGAGATCATGAGGCATGGAAAGTTAAGACGCTACTATTCTGTCATCTTTTACCACTGATACAGAAAGAAAAGTGCCAAATGCAGCTACAAACGTTTTGATACAGTATGTAGAATGAGTGTAAACTTTACACAATGATTCAGTTTGCCAAAACTAAAACAAAAAATTCAGGACCCACTTAAAAACAAACAAACAAACAAACAAACAAACAAACAAATATTATCAAATCTAAAACAGCTAACGTGAATAATTTAAAACCTGAAGTTTCAGTACTACAATATGAAGGCTACAATTTGTGCCAGTGATTTCAGTGAGTTTGTGTTTGACTATAATTATAATATATAAAATTTCCTTGCAACTATTACCATTACATTTTAGGAAAGCCTTAACAAATTTGACTCTTCATTGCAGGTCAATTTCCCTTTTTTGTTTGGTCAAACTTTTGGGCCATATATAAACTTTTTTTTTTTTAGAAAGTGCCATTTTTGGCCAGCGGCTGACATTTTGAAATAACCAGAGTATCCCAAATCATTTACAATTAGATTTAAGTAGTAGAGTAATACTTTTAGATTTAGTGACTCGCACAGAGTGATCAAAATATCCCTTTGTATACAAATCTAACTTCCTCTTTTCTCCTTGCACTGTGTTCATGCTATATTTATGCTAGTCCCTTCTAGTCATCTTCAAACTTAAATATGACAGAGACATTTTTTACAAAGTATACAAAGTTTCATCTGATCAGACCAGGGCAGTTTCTGAACATTTGTGGGGCTCTATTTAGCAACAACATTATTTTGTAGGCAATAACTGTCTGTTAATGTGCGTGTGATGGTCTTAAATGGAAAACCATTTAAAAAAATAAAATAAAAAGAAGAAATTAAAATAAACAAACATATACATTAATTAATAAATAAATTCAAAACAAACCATAGTTGCAGGGGTCCTTTTAGCTTTGGGGCCCTAACTAACAGCTAGTACAGCTTATAGCACGTAATAGCCCTCAGTCACACACAGGCAAAGATAACAGCACTTACTTGTAGTAGCAGATGTCAAATCCAGTACGAACCCAGCGAGGGTTTCCACTGATGGCATCCTGTACAGAGTACATCAGCACCTGCATGCCTGCCACAAGAGAGCGCACATCTGTATCCATATATTGTCTGAGGCACTTGAAAACTGGACTTTGCTAAACTGGTGCTATACAGAAAAAGGTTCTTGATTAACAGCATGATACCAGCAGCAGGACGCTAGCAGCTAGGTTCGAGTTCATGATTTTATGATTCTGAAAGTGACACTTCAGCAAGTTAAATGGTTTTAATGAAAAGGCACTCTGGCTTACCATAGTTGAACTGGCTGTTGGATTTTTCGCAGTTGATGATGTTGAATCGATAGGGCACTCCCACACGCATGCTGCTCACCTCAAAGTAGAACCACTGGTGGTAGTGGTTACTGTTGATGTCCGAGTTCAGCACCAAGTCATACTCAAACCTGAAGACGACATTTCATAACAGAATAAATACAATTAAATTAATTAATTAATTAAAGCTAACGCATCTAATAAAAATAAAACAGAATATTATTATTATACATGAAAGAAAAAATACCTACAATATTTCAGGGAGTATTACAGTTACAAAAATCCAGTTTAGAAAAAGTCATTCCTCCTATAAGTATCATGATATGACACTCAGTGTCAAAAAACAAAAAAATAAATAAATAAAAAAAAACTTTATCCACTAAAAATAAAACACTCAGTCAAAAAAATAAAACACTCAGTCAAGTGTCAAAAAAAATTAAATAAATAAAATTATACACACACACACACACACACACACACACACACACACACACACACACACACACACACACACCTTAAACCAAACTGTACTCACTTTCTGACTTGAATTGCTTTCCGTAAGTTCCCAGATTCAAACTGCGAGTTGAACTTCAGACACTCTCCGTCATCGATGACCGGACAACTAAAAGTTAACATAGGACTTTTTAATACATTAAAAATATGGCATCACATGCTTGTTCATTTTTAATGCATGTAATGGGTTAGGAAAAATTGTAACAGAAATATCAACTGACCTCTGCAAGTCAAGGTCATACACAACTTTGTCCAAGACATCAGCGGGGTGAATGAGTCTCTCAATATCCTGGAAGATTTTGGTCCTGTTGACAAATAGATAAATAGATAAGACCAGGCAGGTCTAGTTTTGCTGGACTGGCATCAGCTGCATGGTATTATATTATATTGTCATTGTCCAGAGAAAATAAGCATCTCCAAAACAGTTACTTTAGAGGAAAAGGCAAAACGCGTTTTACTTTTAATGTAAGCATTTCTATTATTATCATTTATTATCATTTATCACCATTTACATATTAATTAAGAAATGTTAATGCAGTGTAAAGGACAGCTGTCATCTTCCAATTATGCAGAAAAAAGGACCTATTAAATTACAATGTGTGAAGACTGTGTATGCATGTTTCTACAATGGGTCAGTCAGTCAGTAAGTCAGTCAGTGACTCATCTACATTGGCTTGTACTGTAACTAATATCTACTGCAAAATAAAAAGAAGGTAACGAACAGATAATAAATAGCATCAGCCCAAAGTTGTCGTGTCCACTCACCTCTGCACCCCATAAACTCTCTCGAGAATATGCTCCCGAAAGTTGGGCGCCACGTGACCGAAATAATCTGGGTAGGCCACCTCAGTGTAGCCAGGCACGGAGCGGGTCCCCTTTACCATCTCCAGGTACAGGTCAGGGTCATGTAGAGGCAGAAGGGCAGCTGTGTCCGGCACCTCCAGCACCGCCTGCTCCCCACACTCCTCCTGAGGCCCCTCCCCCCCGCAGCCTCCGTTCACTGACTCTGAACCGTCCAGCAGCAGCTGGCTGAGGCCCTGTACCAACTCAAGCTCTAGCTTACTCTCTGGAGCTTTGGATATGGAAATGCTGTCCAGGTCCACAGGGGAGTCTTTGAGTCGGGGCGGCTCCCCTTTGTTGGTTCGTGGGGGTTTGTTTCTGGGGTCAGTCAAAGGCCCGGCTGTGGAGCGAGCTGTGGGTATGATGATGGATCGCTGGGGCTTCGGGGCATCGGGAGAGGAGGGGGATGTAGATTTAAGGCTCTGAAATTCATAGTCCTGAAAGAGAGGAAAAAGATCATGCAGAGAGGCCTGGGAGGGATTTACACTAGATATTGGAACATTGCTGTGTGGCTTTGATAGCATTCACCCATAGGAGGATTAGCGATTTCCGGTACTGTTGTTTGACAGTTAGGTCTGGATCAAAAATGCCCCTCCTAAGAGCTCGATCTCTCCAAAGAACGCATGTTCCACAGCCCAATCCTGGGGAATGTTATACCCCTTCAGCTGATGCTTAGCATTGGGCATTGGGACCACAGGCTCATGTGAGGATGCTCCAAAGCTTGCCATTCTATGGGCATAACTTGTATTGACTGGATTAAACTGAATTGAACTGAACAATTGTGTCAGCAATCGCTACATCTGAATTTGCTAATTAGGCAAGGTGATCACATTAATTCAGGCATGCATTTGGACATACGGTTGCCTGTCAATGCAAATATACCAAAGCTTTTACCTGAAAATCCTCAGAGAATTCCCGAAAAAAGCGCTCATAAACTCTCAGCTCCTCAAACGGGCGTGCGAGAACCTGCCTGGGTCGCAGTTTGTTGATATCGGTCTCAATGTCATCATTCTGCAGAAAATCATAGACAACTGCCTTTAGTCGTATATAAGACCTGCATGTATTTGGCTGTATTCCTACACTTAGTGAAAGGATTCAACTGATGACGTTTTCACAATCAATCAATTTTTTGGCCTGAACTATTATAGCACAAAGACATTTTCAGCAAGAATAAGACAGTACACATACATACTGTGCACATGTCCGAAGTGTGTTTTGTACTGTAACTGCAGATGTTGCTCTGTTAGAGAGGAAATCACCTGCGCCTTATGGTCCTTCTCATCCTCTTCATTCTCTGTATCGTTTTCCGTGTCCACCTCCGTGTCCTCATTGTCGTCACTCTCATCCACAACGTCATCCACTAAAACAGGAAAGACAAAAACAAAAATGTCACGCTTTGATACTTATTCTGTAACCAGCACTTCATTTTCCACCTGAGGTCCAATTACAAGATTTGTGTTTATGCATATGCACCTAAAACAAGCGGAATTCATTTACATGCTATTACACACTTCCAATCTTTCCCCAAGAGCTAAAACAGTTTTTCCTACTGTGCCTTTAAGACCAATATGTAAACAACGGTTTGGAAAGGCTGTGCTGTATAGCGCCTTAGAGTCTGTCGACAGAACAGGCATATATATGCAAATGCTTCTGGTTTTGTGCCAATGCAAAAATGACAATTCAACACAGGCTGGTTTTGTAGCTTAGTTGACATACACACGTATGAACTGTACAGACTGAAAAGTAAGCAGTACATACTACATAAAACTCTTTCATTAAAAAAAAAAAAAACCTTGAAACTACAGTAGATTTGCATGGCATGTGCCTTTTATGCGATACTGTAATATAATGAACATATTACAGTTAAAACGATAGAGGTTATAATGTTGCAGTGCCTTCACTCTCCCTGAGCTAAAATAATACATAAAGCAGCTTGCCTATATGCAGCTAACCCATGATTCACATTTGAGAGGTCATAAATAAGACTATTAAGCAATAATTGACCCTTTGCAACATTCAGAGGAAGTTCCACCTCATCATTGTTGCCACATCTGTCAAACTGGAGACCACCTGTAGCACTTGTTGTAACAGTGTTCGTGTCCAAGAGTGTTAATTTATGGTGTTGTGTTATGAAGTGCTGCAAAGCCTCACAACGATACTAATGCTTGCTTACGAATGAGCAAATGCTCCTAACATCACGGCAAATCTGCTGGTGCATTTTATTAATCTGGCCTAAAGTCTTATATTGGATTTCTATCTGTAAACTGTAATGAAACAGTACGAAGAATGGCATCTGTCCACGTGCAATTATCCAGTATTCATCTTTAGTCTGGTCCTCCGTGTGGCTAAAATAAACAGCACCACCTTTACAGCCACTGCTGTTCTCCCTGCAGGCTTGTTCCGAGTTCCTGTTTTCTGGATGGAGGAAAGAAAGTTTACAGAAAGTGACGCTTGGCTGACAAGCGTCTCCATCAGAATTTTGCAAGCAATCAACTGACAACTGTGTGTCGTACCCCCTGGTGCTTGGCTGTAGAGTTGAGCCACTGGTCCACTGGCTGGGACATGCGGTAGTGGGTGGTGAAACACACTCTTAATGGTGGGCAGAGGCAGGCGATTCTTTGGGAAGCATTTTCTCATGATCAGGCTGGAGGTGTTCACTAAAGGATCCAGCGTCCGAACAGGCAAACACTCCTGCTCAACAGAAACACATATCACAATCTGCTTTAGTGGCATTCTAACACTTTTCAAAAGCTCTGATGAGCTGTGTTACCAGACTAAATACAACAGCAGTACACTAAAACAATGCTCAAAGTCCAAGTTCTAGTAACAGCTGTATGCATGTCAAAATGTACACAGAAAAGCATTAGCGTGTACAAGTGGCACACACTACACCAGCTACATTATGTAAAAATTCACAAATACACAGTAACTGTGCACTGAAATGTGCCCAGGTGTTTCCTCTGTAGAGAACGTATTCACTTACTTTAGTTTAGAAACCCCCTAAAAACATGCCCGGTGCGCCCAAACCTTTGTGACTATACGCGGCTGTATGTCATCAAATACCAAAGGCAAACATTTGTGCCTTCTACATATCATCGCTGTCCAAAGAAAAACAAGTATCTCCACAACGCCATCTTTACAGGAGAGGCTAAAAACCTCATTTAATTTGAATGGAAGTCAATGGAACCAGACATCTTTCCAAGAAGTTTTGGCCCATTTCTGTTGGTCCATTCATCATAAAACGTTCACACAGTGTAAACAGCAGCTGCTGTGTTCAAATGATGCATGGAAGTGAAAATGGACAAAAATGGAGATACATGTTTTTCTTTGGACAGCGGCGATATAGTTCTGCAGACACTAATAAGATGCTGTTTAGCCTAATAAGACCTTGTTTTTGCCAACACTGAATAAACAATGCACGTTATTCTATTAGATGAAGAAGAAAAGAAGCATAAAGTTATAACCATAGACCCAGACCCAAAACCAAAGGCTTGTTTTTGGTGAACCACTGATCACACTCTCAGAAAAAAAAGGTACTGAACTGTCATTAGAGTGGCACCTCTCATGTCACTGGGTTAATAGCGTCAAGGCAGTGGGGAACCCTTAGGGCATTCTAATGCTTAATGATTAATGACTTAATCATTTCTAACAACTAAAAAAAAAACACTGAAACATTTTATTTATTATAAATGGACAGAATTATGCTTGCATATAAACGATGCTAGTACTACAGTACTAATCTTGTTTCATTATTAAAAATTTGGATTCTTGAAAAGCAGAAAGGGAAAGGGCCAGTCAGATATCGCCTTCTCTGTGGTGTATATAGGTAGAGGTAGTTAAGAGAGCTCTCATACTAGTTAAGAGGAATCAATCGATTACCTGTTTATGGACAATTGGTAGAATCCATTTTATGGGCAAAAACGTCACTCTAGGTGTCTATAGGTCCTAGATACCCCACTGACTGAATGGCATAAGCGGCAGCCTAATCAGTGAGATGTTAGAAACGGAATACAGTACCAACTCTTCAGCAGGCCTCTCTACTGAGTCATAGTGTACCTGCACTGCAGTGAAGACGTATGCTAATATGTCTGTCACAGGCTTTAAACAAAGCCCGTCTTTCAGAAGCTTCATATGTCCGTATTTAATTTATTACTGCCAAAGGTTTTGTGAGATGCTGTTAGTTTAGTGCTGAAATTAGCATTACCGTAGCAGTGGATATTTCCTCATGTTTTTGGCTGAGTTTTGGCATTTACGGCCCAAATTGAAAGCCAAGCTCTAGAAGTCTGTTTGCCACTGCCTCAATGATACGTCTTCCGTACCTTTATTTAGGGAACATAACAGCATCATTAATCCGGTGCAGTTATATTATTTATGTTGCATTAACTCCATAGACCATGTGTTGACTCCAGGCTTTTTAAGTTCCCTGGGAATATGAATGTAATGTACCTTCAAGGTGCACAACTGGACCTTAAGGAACACATATGATTTACAGTGTTTGTCCACTAACTGTCTGACAATGTAGATCTCTTGATTTCTTGATTCAACAGGTCTTCAAAATTATTCAGTCAACAAGTACTTTTAATGTCTTATGCTCTCCGCATAATGGACGTCAGAATGTCAGAAATGTAGAATTCCCTTCGGAACTTTGTTAAACATCATCAGCAGCATCATAACCCTGCACTCTGAATATGAGAGTAATGTCTTACAGTCGAGGTGTTATAGAGAATTCTCATTCCATCTGCGTCAATGAGGGCCTTTCTGCCCAGCTTGATGTTGGTGATGTTTTTGATGCATCCCAGAATGCTCTTGCGTATCAGCATGTGTCTGTGGCGGGTGTCGTTGCGGTGCCAGTCCTGAAAGATGGCCAGCAGAGAGGGCACGTGCGCCCTGTCCACCGCCCGCCGGGCATTCATCTCTGAAGAACGAAGAAGAAAACTGAAGGTGAAACTGACACTGTGGTGTTCAGAATCACGTACCTCGTGTGTAATAAATAACCAGTTTCCAACTTAAAGAACTGCAGTAGCTACTATAATTCAACCTGAATATGCAAAAAGGAAAAAGGTTAACTGATACGATAGGGACCATAGTCATGTAACAACTCTATAGCAAAGACAAAACAGTGACGTCATGGTATTTTATACCATGTGTAATTACTATAATTACATAAAACACATTATACAATAATTACACAATAATAACCTATAATAAACAAAAGGAAAAGCCTAACACCCACAGTAAAACTCAATTCCATAATACCCTCTAATGAAGTCAGCTACATAAGTATTAATGTAACTACCTCATCCCATATATCTACATATTGCACATCTGTGGTATATCGTGCTATACCTTGTACTTTTGCACTTAAAGAACAGCCACATTTCCATTTTATTGTATTCTATTACATCTTCATTATTTTATTTTTATTTTTGATTTGTTTTGTTTTATATTTTTATCTTATTTATTTATTTTATCTATTTTTGCTTTATTGTTTTTGTAGCTTCTATGTGTACTATGTGTCTCACAGGTATGTACGCTGCTGTAACACTCTAATTTCCCCCTCAGATCAATAAAGTTTTATCCTTCATATCTTATCTTATGCATAATACAGTATGTATCTAAACTGCATCTTTTCCTATCCTACACAAAGAATTAATATGTCTTATCTACAAAATATCCTTTTCATATGCTACATCATAGACACATATTAGTACTATTACACATAGTCCACATCATGATTTAATAATACAGTATACTCAACTACAGCTATTTCAACAGAATGGAGTCCCTCAAGGCTACTTACTCGATTTCAGCAAAGCTGCCAAAGTATCGAAGGCCACCCTGTGATCAAATTAAAATGACAAATGGTAAATCCAGCTTTTGCAATCTACACAGTATGAGCAGCAGTAAAAATGGGCATTGGGACATACTGGAGTATACTGAAAAGGCCCATTTAAGAAAGACTGGTCCATACATACTTCAGCAGAGTGGTGTTCTTTTTGCTGTAGGGCCCGATGACTTTAAACATCAGCTCCACAACTCCACTCTTCCCCAGTGATACAGCATTCACCGCTACGAAGCGGACAAGAGAAACAATTAAGCTTCAGGAACCACAGTAACTATTCACAATTACACTGAAATGATATGGCAACACGAGCATGGAGCTCGTTCTCTAGACAGAAATTAACCAGCTGTCCATCAACTCCAAAGAAACATCAAACATAGTGATACAGATTCCTTACTATAATTATGTCACCACATAATGTATAATCCTGTACATGCTTTAATGCAAGAATATAATATAATACTATATAATAATGTAATTCCTTACTACACCACAGGAAACATATTTTTATACTGTAAATTGATTGCTTCATTCGTATCATCATCATATCATTCTGCCTAACAATGTAACTTATTCTAGGCCCATATTCTACATTGTGTGTAGCTCGTTTATATATGCACTCACAGTTGCTGGAGTAGACTCGCAGCACCTGTAAACATGGCAGCAGGAGTTTGTGGTTCTGTAGGTTCTGTTTTAGTAGATTGACCGTCACATTCAGAGCCCCGTTCAGACGTGCTTTAATTCCAAACTTCCTGTCTGTAGAGGGAAGCAGAAAGAACACAGTGTAGTAGTAATAATAATAATAATAATAATAATAATGTCTTTTACAGGTGCAATATCACTTTACACATGAACCCTATGAATAGTGTAAACAGTAATAAAAGTATAAAGACTAGAATAACCGAACATAAGTACCTTTCTATGCAAAAGTCAGACCATCATTTCATTCAAACTTTTCACCTTTCAGTGTCAGACAAAAGCGGATATTTAACAGAAGCCGTAACTACTAAATACACAGTAATAACAAATTTATATTTAATCTTGCAGTATTTTATTTGTCCATCTTGACTTCACCGCACCCTACAGCCACTTTAACTCTTCCATCCTTCGTATTTCAGAAAACCAACCAGTTATGGCTGCGTCTTCTCAACAAAAGCAGTTTCCAGAGGCGATGCGACTGGGGCTATTTGTATAATTACAAGCAGAAAATCCAACCAACTTCTAAGACTGAACTTTGAAGGTGTGGCTGCATACTTCTTTGATGAACTAAAAGCGAGTCTCCTGAAAAGAATGGAAGCCGTAATAAAGGCAAAGAGGATCCCGGGTTCGACCCCCAGTATGGAAAATGTTTATTATCTGAACATTAAGCCGTTATGCTTACTACCTGCAATGTACACTTCTGAATGTACACTACATCTGCTAAATATTCAACCTCTTACCTAATTTGCACACCTGGTCACCTCAAGATACTATACATTTTCAATAATTCACACTATAACACTCAGCTGTAATTCTCTATACTACAGAATTATGCTGACTGTTGTTTGCACTTCTAGCCATTTTCTGAACTACTGTTACTGTTCAGGCACATTAACTGTCTAGGCTCATACTGTCTTGTGTTTCTGTCTATTGTATGAACTATTGTTTAATGATCTAATTTATTTTATCACCGCACTGGAGACGTGGCCTCACAGTGTTACGTTATACTGTACACTTGCATTGGCATAAAGAAAATAAAGCTTAATTAAACAGAACTGAATTGAACAGCTGAATTTTGCACAATGCTGTATATACACACACACAACTGATTATTCATAACACCATGCAACAAATCTTTATTATTTGTTCTTGGGTACTAAGTGTGTATTCTTAATTCCTCAGGCCTAAAACGTAGAGAAAATGGCTACTGGCCCCCATAAACTTTGCTTCTGTGGTCAGGACAATGAGGTTTTAAAAAGTTATCTATGTTCCAGAACATTTGTAATACATTCAGTGGTGAGTGGACTTCAAGTAGCTTCTGGAGCTCTCGAGAACTTTACAGAACCATCCAGAACTTTCTAGAACTGGGACTGTCCAGTATTGCACACCTGTATAAATACAGGTGCGTTAAAACAGCCATTTCAGTTTATGTTCCAGGTGAGTACGTGGATAGCGGATACAGAGCTACATTTAATTTAGAGGGCATCAAGAGGCTGCAGCATCCGGCAGACGCATTCTCTCTGTGGCACTCAGATGGCAGAATTTTATTCTGTAAAGTTATGAGGATTCATTGAAGTTTACAAGCCGTTATTAAGAAAGTTGTCACAATTTTCAATGTTCTAGCAAAATATATATTACAATATATATTTTATGCACTGTGTTAATATCTTCCACATTATTAAATATTGTGTGAAATAAATCAGAATTTTTCATTTCATTGTCCAAAAATCTTGATATGTAGTGCAACTGAACAAACTGAACAAATTATAAGCTACCAATTTCACAGACTCATTACAGCATCGGAGGAGTTTCAATATTCTTTACTCTAAACTGTGACTGGTTAGTAGCTTTTGTTGGCCATAGTGTGCTTTTTACCTTTAGGCCCGACTTTGGCCAGGAGCGAGTGTAACTGGAGCATAAGTTCTTCACTGGGAGAAGCTTCTTTGCCAGACTGGACGAGTAACTGCAGAAGGATGGCCGTTCCTCCTTTAGAAACAAACACTCCAACCCTGCGGCCCCCGCCTACAGCACCAAACACAACACAGCATTCAGCAGACGTAGAAAGCTGATTCAGCTGCTGTTTCATTTCCTTTTATCTTTTCCGCCACAGAGTAAATTTCAATCATATTTTATGTAGTTCAACTTAGAGCCGCCAAGGTTTACTGACATAGTAAGACTGTCCAAACCCTACTATATACACACACACACACACACACACACACACACACACGTATCATACATGTAAACCATCTCCAAATATTACCACAACATACAATACTAATAAACAGTAGGGCATAAAAGTGCTGTGAATGTTCACTTACATGGTCACCAATCAAATGAATGTAATTCATAATTTTCAAGTAATCCTTCAATAAGAGTCAAACCACCCATCTAACATTTGGCAAGGACAGAGCGGCCGCTTAGCATCAGCTCTGCTCACCACGTTTGATTCTGGCTAATTAAAGCACCAACACAAATCTGAATTACAACAGTTCAAATCTGTGGGAGTGAAGTCGAGCAACTAACGTTAAATGGACAGAAAGGAGAAACGAAACCTGCACAAAGGAAAAGGTCATGACCTTACTGGAATATCCTGTACTTATTTTGTCAGGTTTTCAGGTTGTGCTTGGCTATAGATGGTGATGACAACAGGGACAAAGCACCAGCAGGGGAAAAATACTGAACCACAAACCCACAAACTTAGTCAAGCAATTTTAAGCCAGGCACAGACTGTGCGATTTTCAGCTCAATTTTAAGCCTGATTTGATCAGAGCCGATTGAATTTCACGAGTGGGCCAAATTTTGCCTTTATCGGCCGTTGTTTAACGTGCAGCGTAAGAGCGGGAAAGTGATGTCCGATCAACCGTCCAAACAAGCTCCGATTGAGCAGGCGGATGATCGAATGAATTTCTGAACGAATGAGCAGACCTCACGTGTCACACCCAAAAGTCACACCAAAAACCACGCACAAACAGTCACAACTACTGCTCCTTCACAGCTGCACACACATATAAGAGAGGCTAAAGAATCAATATTTGCAGTACCAGTGTCTGTATACGCAGACTGTACATTGATGATTCTCACATTGTCTTTGTAGTTTGGCTGGTCCTACATGGTGCACTATGTAGGGAGCAGAGAGTCATATGAGATTCAGCCAGTGTTATTGCTCAGGACTCGGACGTGCAGCATGTTGTCTTTAAATGAAAATGATTGATATTTAATGGAAATTGTCTGCAAACAGAGCTGAGCTGTCTGTATGGACTGCAATTGCATGCAATGTGAGCACCCATTTCGCGTCATGTCAGCCGGTTTTCGTGTGTGTTTTCTTACAGTGTGAGGACATAAGGTGCAGCTTTTCTCCGTATCTGACGGGAGATTTAAACATGCAGTGTGAGCTGTCAGCAAACAACAAGATGTCTAAAATCACACAGTGTACGCCTGGCTTTAGTTTGATCCAATTGTTAGGCACTGAACACAGAGAGTGACCACAACTAACTCCCTCTTTCCCCCCCAAAACTGAGTGTTTGCGAACTGTGCAGTAGAGTAAGCTGATTTCACAGCTGTGAATATACAACATGAGATTGACTGTTACTTGATGTAGCCACTGTCTGACATCTAAGGCTGGCTTCACCTTAGTTGCCTGAAACCTACATGAAACTAATCTGCACTAGAGCTGTGCAATTTAAAGCATCCTGCAGCACAGATGCAACAGCTGCAAGTCTGACATGTGCATAGTTTCAAACAAAGGATTCACCAGATCACAGGACGGAAAAAAGCCCATAAGATTTACTGGTTGTTTGTAAAGGAGATTCCCCTCCTTCAATTCCTGAGTGACTCAAGGTTAATAGCTTTACATTTTATCAGCTTCCTGAGCCTCTACAACAAAACCGAGTTTCTCAAAGCTAATTTTTCTGTAACCAGCTGCGTTAACCTACCGAACTAATGCTGTGCTCATGATTTACACGATGTAGCTAGATTGATTTTCTCCTCACTTGATGCCCTTTAATTTTGCTTAGAGCTCAGATTCATTTGGGATCTACAGGATGAAAATTATTACAAGAGAAGAGAGTGAGAAGCAAGGCATCCTGCAGGCTTTACTGTAGAAGACTACTTAATTATTCATTTTCAAAGACCTAACTTAATAAATAGTAATATATACTATATATAATATGTAGTATAATATATATGGGTTTTTTTAAATCCATACTGATAAATAAAAGACAGATACACAGAAATTGAAACAAATGGCAAGACCTCACAGATGACTTCATAGTGGGAACCATATTTTTGTATTAAAAAAAAAAATATGAGCTGCTAATTTGACTAACTAGTGGAAGAACTGATTGTATTACACACACCTTTGTTGTAAACTGCTTTTTGTAAAATGCCACGTGGAATGGAAATTATGTTGCAGGCAAATCACAACATGCAACTAGTTTACATAAAAGTAAAGCCAGCCAAAGAGAACACCAAATTAAATGCAATTCCAAAAAGACAGTACAGAACCATTTTAAAACTTCAGAGGTCATGTTATTCAGTTCTTAGTGCAGAGTAAATGTTGCAATGAAGCAAACATAGGCAGATAATAATAGAGTTGCTACTTAGGAAATACTAAACTGGACCTTTCGAGTTAGACAACCCCTGTTCTTACCTTACATGTTTAAGTTTTTGTTTTCTTTGCACTATTCCTATAAAGCCACATACAGGTGTACAAAAAAGTGACATAGCTATTTTATTCCTGCTTTACTTATTATTATTATTATTATTATTATTATGAGACACCACACCGTCTTTTGCACCTCAGACCAATTAGAATTAAGTCAGTCCAAAGGTTTGCAGTTTTCTCTACACATTACAACAATAAATGAATCACCCAGCACTGAAAGGCGGCAAGGTCGTTCAGAGCCAAGAGCTAAAACAACCCTGTTAAATCTGCCAGACAGAGAAACCCACCCACTGTCAGCAGCTCATTCAGAATACACAGGATGTTCAGAATCGTCTGCAAGTCCCGCGTGTTCTGTAAAAGATTATAGGTGTTAAGCATTACAGCACGAGCTTTGCAAGGCATTCTGACTACGGTAAACCAATCATGGAAAGAGAAAGTCATTTGGAGTCCTCAGGGGGGAATGGGCTTACCTCTAGAGAAGAGAGAATGACCTCCATCCCACTGGAGCCTTTGGTCATGATCTCTTTACGAGTCTTCTCTGAAACACAACAGCAGGAAAACACTGTTAACATGTACATGCTTAAACACAACATTCACCACAGGATTAGGAGTCTAAGGTTTTCGGTAACACAGCCATAAACAACTGAATCAGTTCAACACATATGACATTTCAGTGGCATCTGGAGCTCAACTTGAACAATTAAAGCTGCACTACGCACGCTTTGGGAATTTGGAGACCTCTCTGTTGGAAATTGGTAATTGCGTGCAACAAACAGAAGAACATCGTGTAACACTGGACCCTGGGTTTGGCGGAGGTTAGGAGAATGCTACCTACAAGAACGCATAATGCCAGCAGTAAAGTTTGGTGCAGAAGGGATAAAAGGTCAGGGTCTGATTTTTAGGATTTGGGCTTGAGTCTTACTGAAATGCAATGCTACAGCATTCAAAGACAATTATTCGGCTTTGCGGAAACAGTTTGGGACGGGGGCAACTTCATATTATCGCATGGCTAGAATGAGACATCCAACAAGTTCATATAGGTGTGATACAAAGGTCGGTGATGCGGCTTAGAGCTAGGTGAAATGTATGATTGTGTATGATATGGCAAGGCTATGACTGCAATTACTTGTATGTGTGTTTACAGACAGCTCGGACTGATCTAGGGAGGAGCCAGCACCCTTTTGAAAGTGAGCCTCTGTGGATTTTCAGTTTACTCTTTGGTTTTGGCTTCATGTTTAAATAAATTAAATAAATAAAGTAAATCAGATTATTCCTTTAAAGTCTGTGCAAAGGAGATTCAAAAACTTGTTTCTAAACATATTATACTAGCTAGAAAACAATTGCAGAAAACGTGAAAAGAACTACTATTACGACGTTAAACTGTTTTTCATCATTTCTGTAAGCAGTGATATTAAGCTAGGTCTATACAGAACACTAAATACAATAAAACATTCACAACACTGAGCTACTACATTACACTAATCAAATGTGCTAATTCTCGGGTAGGTCCGTGTCCACTGAGCCCAATAAATCTGCTAAACAGGGCATTTTTTCAGACTGTAGTGGTACTGACATTTTTGAGAAGCTACAGCTTTCTCGGGATTGTGAATGGTTCGGTGTCCCAGCATTGCAGAGCAGAGAATACTGCTTATATTTCACAATTCTGAAGCCAAATTTTATATACTCAGCAAGTTTTAGTTCAAATTTGGCTATTACAACATGTTCCTGTGGTTTGACAAACTTAGAACACACATTTATTCCTGCTTTACAGACTTTAAACTAACAATGTTTACCTTCAGATGTCTTTTCTGGGGCTGTCACATTCTTCTCATTATGAACGTTTCTAACACATAGTCAGGTTTCAGTCAAGGGAATGTGCTCAGGGAACAGTCTTTGAAACCCAAGAGTCCATTAACATTCTTGCTATGCCTTTCTCCAACACCGGAGCCATGCTAGAACATTAGACCAGAGAAAGGAAAATGCCCTACTAACCCTGAGCTGAAGCAGCAAGTAAACATTTCTCGTGTGCTGAGTCTCAGTGTGTTGTGCATAAGTGCTAAAAACAGAGCACAAAACAAAATGTCCTACAAACAAGGTCATAGAAGAGGATAAGGGTTATAACAGAGAGGTGGGCAAACAGTAGTAATCTCTAATGGCTTTCCACGGGACATACAGTACTGTCCAAAACTCTAAAATAAATAAAGGCTAATATGGGCTAAAAGAAATGAACTTTATTTATTCAATTTCTAATCAAAAGGCAAAATTTCTGAAGATATTAGAAATAAGATGAGCCACTTGCGTGAGGAAGAGGACAGTTACAGGAAAATGCATTAAAAAAACATCAGTTTCTGAAACTGGAGGTCAAATGATTAAATGATGCAGAGAAAATGTAGCTACTAACAACCAAACACTAAAAACTGATAGATCATCAAAAAATTAAGCTTTCAAACGTAAAGCTTTCAAAATTACATGATAAGACAAAATCAAGCTGCACTTCAGAAGACTACTCAATACTACGGATCTGAAAGGATGTGTAGCTGTCAAGAAGCTCAAACTGAGAAAATGAAAAGACCAAATAGAAGTACATTTGCAAATCAAGCAAAGAAGCTGCCGGCGTTCTCAGAACAATGGACTGACCGCCCCGGAGTCCAAACCTCGACATCATTTGATACGGTTGGGATTATTTTGATCAAATCCAGAAGAAAATGCAACCAATTTCTAAGAATGGAACTATCCCTGCAGATTGTCTTTGGGAAACTGAAAGCGAGCCGCCTGAAAAGAACACATAAACACAGAAATATCACATATTATATTTAGCTGTTGAAGCTTCTGTGCAGTGGTCTATTATATACATATATATATATATATCCCCACTGCTGCTGCCCCTATATATACACCTCCTCTACTTTTCCATTGTTCCATTTTAGTCCTTCACATATAGTTCTTATACCTCTACTATGTTTCACTTCATTCTGTCTGGTCAGTTAGGCACCTGTTCTGCTGTCCTGTTGTTCACAGCCCTCACTCTTCATTTTACACCAAAAGCATCCAAAAATGAAGAAACTTAACTTAACTTAACTTCAGTTCCTATACTTCTACACGCTGGATGTTCCACTGCAGTTCTTTATGGAAGCTTTCTTTTTCACTTGATCTCTTTTTTTTACACCTGGTTCTGGAAGCTGCTTTCATTATATCATGGAAGTAGAAAGCTGTTTACCCGAGTCTGTGTTTAGGTTGCTGTTATACACCTCTGAGAATAAACTCGATGTTAGCCATGCGTCCTTTTGATTTGAGTCTGTTGACACCGCTAGCACACGATGACAAGCGCTATAAATAGTGGAAGGAGCATAATGGAAACATCCTACATTTCATCACATCTCCACAGACGCAGCACAACAACAGATACAGCACTGCCCAGCCTTGCTTCACAACAAGCGCAGAACTACTGCCCAAAGTCAACAACGTAACTCCGACCAAAGCTCAGAATATTCAGCCACACTCAAACCGCACCGAGAGGTTAAATCATTAATCAGCCTCAAACCTTAGGATTTAGAGAGAGAGGGATGGAAAGAGAGAGAGAACAAGAAAGAGAGATAACATCTTCAGGCAAAGTGAGATGTTACATGCCTGGGTTCCTGATTTACAGACATAAATAAGAACACGCTGTGCAAATGAAATGCCGAGAACACAAGCAGCACTCAAGCTGCTGACCATTCAATCCCGCTCCTGCCCCAACCCAACCCTACCCCAGCATTCACCCGCATAAAATATCAGCACGCGACATTCCAAAGGATGCGGTAGTAGAGTTTCAAGATGCAAATGAATCCAAATTCACTACAGCAAAAGACCAGCACCAAGACATGTATGAACATCCTCTGTCAAATTACATCCTCTAAAAAGGAACAAACTTTTTGTTTGCTTAGGGTTTTTTTTCCTTCAAATTTTAGTGCACAATTTCTATTTTTTATTTAACATAAAAAAAAGAAAAAAAGAAAATGTACTATAACTAAATATAAAATGTACTATAACTAAATAAAAGTGTACTATAAATAAACATAAAATGTACTATAACTAAATAAAAATGTACTATAAATAAACATAAAATGTACTATAACTAAATAAAAGTGTACTATAAATAAATATAAAATGTATTATAACTAAATATAAAATGTACTATAAAATATAAAATGCACAATGAAATATACTATATTTATATAACTATATTTATATAACTATAAATAAAAATAAACTATAATCACTGACATAAAAATGAACTACAACTACATATAAAATGTACTACAAAACAGAAAATGTACTATAACTAAATATACATTTTTCGAATACATTAAATTCAGCTAATAAACTGTAATTGTGCATTAAAACGTGTGGCACATCTCTGCTGAAGATGATTTACCTTTTTCCCCACTTATAAAAAAAAAAAAACAACAAATCATGTCATTTCACCAGGGACGCCCAAAGTTTGCACACGACTGTGTATCGGGCTACAGGCCATGCGTATGAAAGACTCATGAATTGCATGACTACAGACCAAGCTAACGGACCACTAGTAGCAACATGTGCTAAAGGTATTGTTGTAGGAAACTTCATGGGCTCCATTAATCAGGTTATCATCTCTCGGATCCAGTTAAACCAAGTTTTAGAGGGCATTACTAAACTGAGACTGTTCTTTTGTCTGGAACCTTGTTAAGTCTAAGCTTATGTTCTATTTCGTCTAAGAAGAAAAAGCAGACTAAAGCAGACTGAAGGCCATATAGCATCACATTACCAGCATAACAATGTTCCATGGCCTTCAGTGCAAGCAGCAGTCTCTTTACAGGCAACCACATAGAGCAGCCAGACACTGTAAAGGATAGCTTTATTGATTTCATTCAAACCCATATACAAATAAGCCAAATGGATTGCATTATCATAGTATTATGATTTATGCTGGTTTCAAGAGCTTACCTGGACTGCACAGAGGCTGAACGCGTCTGTCCGTCCTTCTACGGCTGCTATAGTCCATCTTTACCTTTCACTCACGCATGCCCACCAGACTATTGCTCCCTAAAACCACACTCAGGACATTTCCCTCTGGGGGCAGCCCCTCCCACTGTACTAATTCTTGCAGCTATGGTGACAGGTCAGAGTAATGACGGACATGTCGGACACAGGACAGTGAGGACGGCAGAATGAGAGAGTGACACCAATAGAGCAATGGGGAGGAATTAGGAGAGGGAGAGAGAGAGAGAGAGAGAGAGGGAGAGGAGAGGATATGGGGCAACGGAACACTTCTAAATTCTCCCTCCTGCAGATCTTGCGAGGGGGTGGTGGTCTTCAGTCCGCAGACAGTGAAGACATGAGGGTTATGCGAGATATACAGTTACAGTTAGCCAGGTCACTGCCTGCTGGACGTCTTCAGAGCTCCCAGCGGGAGATCTTAGCTGAAGACACAGGCCAGCAGCACCGGTGGACCTTCTGACCAGCTGTGGTTTACTTCGAGTAGTCTGATGATTGATTTGCATTTTAAGTACCACACAAACGTAAACATCCAATATTTCTGCAATGCTACGAGGATTCAAATAAGGATTAAAAAAAAATCCAATGCACTCAGATTTCCCTTACCCCATGCAGTCCAGCAGCCAAGACACACTTAGCGTCCAAGGTTCATGTATCTAAACAGTAATGCAAGCTTATGCATCACCAATTAAACGCCAGTTGGCACCATGCAAACTGCATGCCTAGGCGCCTGTTCACAGCAAGTGTGATTCTGACAGTCGTCAGGAAATGCACATGCACATCGATGCCGCTTTTGACAGAGTCCGCAGCTATTGGAGTTGTGTAGATTTAGTGTAAACCTGAGCCAGTATCAATTGCATATAAATTAAGACTGACCAATCAGAGCTGCAGTCCAAGCAAATGTGCATCATCACAAATGTGCCAGAACAGCTCCTACTACATGACATGCAATGCAGTCAATCTACAAAAAATCTACTAAGTGTCAAAAAAAAATAAAATAGCTGCACAAACAGTTGCAATAATCATCCGACAGGGTAGGTTGGTGGGTTTGACTTCGTGAGACACGAAAATGATTCAAGTTTCACGCTCGGCTTAAGCAAGGACAAGCCTTGTCGCTGCACCCGATTGACGCAACAGCCACGATTGCTGAAATTCAGCGAGAAGTGACGCCCTCCATGAGTCATTAGAAACCTCTACAACTCCATGCTGAGACGTCTGGCATGTTGTGTTAGCAAACATGGTGGCTCGACGCCACACTGAGAGACACTACTTCTGTATGTGTAGCTCAATAAATATTGATCATATCAGTCTAAATGTATCATCATTTATTGTTGCTGGTAACCTTTATCTTCCTTCCCAACAGCACTGCAATCCCACACCTCCTTCTGGGTGCAACTATTCTTTTGCCGTTGAGCGTATACGGTGTAAGTCGGACTGTCACAAGCATTACATTTTAGCTGATGATTAATTACCACGTACAAAAACTGTTCTTAAATTCTCATTATCCTTTAGTTTATTATATGCAGCTACTTAACAACAAGCCTTAAGTGGGCCAAGTGTGGCTGATTAGCTATCTGGTTGGATCCTATCTGTTGATCCTTAGGAGCTCTTAACTGAGGACAGACTTTAAACTATGTTAAGTGGTTTTAAAGAGGAATTCCACCAATTGTTTCAAACTCTTTACATAATAAAAGGTTTAGGATGTAAACAACGTCACTCAAGAGCGGTTTGATGTGAAATGCTCTGTTCTAGAGAATCTTACTGACACATCCTAAAGGTTTCTATTTTAATCCGTTAACGGCAGAGCAGTGCAGGTAGGTTACAAGTCAAGATGGTCGCCAAGGAGTCACCACTATTTTACCATTATCAGCATCATATGTAAAAACGTATGCAGGTACACTTGCTGTTACGGATGGCAAATAAAATGGCTGTACTCGTGTTGTAGACATTGCACTCTCTGGTTACTATCACCACCACTGTAAACAAATCTGAGACGGTAAGTTTCTCTACAGCGAACAATTTCACATCAAACCATTCAAGATGACTTTAATATTGAATTAATAATGAATTTTGATATACTGGAAAAGGGATGGAATTCCATAGCCACTGGAAAGTGGGTTCAGCAAAACAGACTTGCTCATACGGCATCTGACACGGTACAACATGGTGTTATCTAAAACAATGGTCCACTTTAGATTATCTAAATATATCTATTATTTAGGGTTAGGTATTTGGTCCAAGGTTACGGGGAGGGGTTAGGCTTTGTGTCAAGATAAGGTTATGGGTTAAGGCCTTGTTTACAGGGTCATGAAAATGACAGTGAATTTAACAGAGAACTAGTTTAATAAAAGTTCAATGCAAGGTAAGTAACTACAAAGCATCTACAACAAGCTATCCAAAAACAGAGTTGCCAAATTCAAGCTTCAAGCAAATACTGCTGTTCTTCAATGTCTAACAAACCTTTATCCATTTCGATAGGTCAGAGTATGTCACACAGTGTTTTGGTTTGTTTGTGCTTCTCTATTCGGAGGCTTGACGTACTTCAAGGACAGAGCGCCAAATATAGCCTTTAGTGCCATTTGTCAGGTACTTTAAGGCTGGCGTATTGCTGAGTACTGTTTAGAACAATGAATGCCAAGAGAGATATGGGCAGAATTCAGATGTTTCACATAGCACCTTTATGTGCACTGTCCGTCATGCAGAACGTAACGCGTGTGTGCGGTCTAAACGCTCCCTAAATACGGAATAGGTGACATGAAGAGTCTGAGTATTGTCTGTGAAAACGTGAGTGCGCTGCCTCACCTTGAGTTTGGATGAGGTGCAGGATTTTGCCTGTAACCTGCCTGATGGCCTCGGTGTCAGTGACCACAGCCTCACCGTTCAACCTCTCCAGCTGCCCTAGCAACATGAGCACCCGGGAACTACTGGGAATACTGCATAGACACACGGCAAAACAGAGAAGACAGAGAATTTTTAGGCTTTACTCATTTCTACAAGTTTACAGCTTGATTATAAATGTTTACCAAAAGGCTCTTATCATGGAAAAAATCTGCAATTTGGTGAAACGAATGGGTCTGCCATAATAGTTGCAAAACATCCCAATCCATATAAGGAAAGTAAGCTGCTGAACAAAACAGCCCCATATGAATGAATGGCTTCAATGATGTCACCAAAACTATCACATCCACCTGTTCAGCCTGCAGCAGTTAAGCCCCCTGACCTCTGGGCTGCTTTTTGAGTGAAGGACAATACAGGACGGCTAATCAGAACAGAGTTCATTCACACATATCTGCTTAAAAATCAACTCAAATCGGAACTCATAGTACGCTGTCCTTCCTTGACATGTGTGTATTTGAGAGGGTCTCTTTGTAATAGATGGCGATTGTGAAGAAGGGATGATAAACATAATATCACTGGTTAATATTATTTATCCCGACCCGCTAGTGCACGGTGACTCCGAAGACTTTTATTTCAAGGTGGGCAAAAGATAATTACAATACAAATGAAGCATTAAGGGAAAATAATATTTAGAGGTACCATAAAATGGAAAACTGTATTTACATTGTCATTGTTGAAGAAGGAGAGTTCAGTACATAGAACTGACATACTGTGAACCTCAAACACTGTTACGGTTCTGCAGCACCATTTCAAGTGCAACGAAGATTTGTGTGATGGCCAACAGGAAGCCAACTTAGCACCCACAGCTTTAAAAAGATCCGGGACAACTTTTATTTAAAGCTGTTTAGTTTGCTCTGCGCATTTCACTCCGGACAGTTTCTCGAACCTTGGACAATATTGAGGCTTCACACAGCACAGAGAGGAGCAACTCCACCTTAGCTAATGTCACAACCCCAATGCTGTATGGTTTTATCCACCTGCTGATGCCCGAGCACCTGACATTCATAGTGATTAACAACTTTATTTGTACTTTGTGTCGATGTTTCTTCTGTGACTATCGCTGTGTCTCACTGTAAACCAGCCAATCAGAGCAGAGCCGAGCAGAACTATACACAAGCTCACCAAAAAATTCTGAGACCAAATTATAGGGTGGAAATGGGCCTGCGAAACTATATCTGGGCATTTTGCACCCTGACCAAAGTCAAATACCTTCTATGTAGAACACCAGAGAACCATTTACATACTGACTGAATGCATTCCATCGCACCCTGAAGTCTTTTAAGTGATATGCAGTAGGAATCATGAAAAAACGTTGTTTAAGTTTAAAGGTGCCACAGATTGCACTTATTCAGCATTTTAAACTGCTCTCCGATGCGTTTTTTTTGATCCACCTTAAATGGTGCTGCAGTTCCATTCTGGTGCCTGTAGAAGCTGTAGCCTTTAAGGTGGAACGGAACATTTGATTAAGAAGTTGGGAAGCAAACGGGAAGCCAATTTCAGCTTGGTTTAAAGACGAACCGGTTTAAACCGTTGACTGTTCGGATCCTTGGAAAGCATAAAAAAGTGCCCACATTGACTTCACAGCCTGGAACGGTAGATTTCCCCACATAGTCCACCATTTTTCTTGCTCTGCTGCTGCTCTGTGATTGGAGGCATTATTATAAAGAGTCAGGACTGTTACATAACAGTCTAGGATCATGGAAACGGCTAATTTTACCACCCACTTTTGCAAATATGGGAAGTAATTGCCAGAGGAGACAACAGTGTTCTACGTACAACTACGATTCAACTATGCTGACGTCAATACGGTTTTCCGTATGACCGTATCTTATGCCACCTTTAAGGAATAACGACAGGTAGGAAAGTGGTCACAAAACAGAAGAGCAATGTAGGATATGGGCCCTTTAAGTCCTTATGAGCTTGTGATGATCTGTGGATATGTCTGTCAGTGTGTGTGTGTGTGTGTGTGTGTGTGTGTGTGTGGTCACCAACCCTTTCTCTGTAGCCATTTTGGGTTTATTCATTTCTTGCCACCCACATGGAGATCAGTCAGACTGCAAAAGACAAGAAAAGCCATTAAACTTCCCATATCCGAAACTACATTTCCAACATCTTAAGGCTTAATACCTGCACCCCTATTACTACTACTACTACTGTATATCCTACAAGATAAAGAACAGCACACAGAATTTTCTGACCTTGGTTGTAATGCTGGTGCAAGTGTTTTCCTGGTGCTAGTAAAGCCGTTAGGTAACTTGATAACCTGCAGACAGTTTATACAAACCTGCTACAGCTGTCCTTATGTAGCGACTCAGACCGCTAACGTTCGCTAAGGTTAGGTTAGCCGTGTCAGAAAATGCAGTAAATCAAATGTCGCATAATCACAAAGCCAATTTCTTTAAACATTCAAACGCCTCCAGTATGTTTTCATTTAACCGGCCAGCTGTCATAGCTGTTAGCCGTGCAGGGCTACGAGCGAACTCCGCTACAGCAACACATCATGTCAGTTACACCTGCCTTAGCAGCCAGTGGCTAACCAGCTAGCGTAGCGTAAAACCTAATAGTCAAGCAACTGTCAAGCACTGTGGACGTAAAACCCAGGAAGGGGGGCGTATTTACCCACCTTTAAAGCATTCAAAAGCTGCTCCATCTGAACACAAGCACTCCTTCTCGTCTCTGTCCCTCTGTTAGCTAGCTCGCTATCTCAAGCAGCTGCTTGCAACGCCCTGTTGTCATTATTATCCATCTGGCTAGCCAGACTGCCAGTTTACACTAGGGCAAGTACCACAGGCTTTGCGCAGATCTACAAGTTATCCAGTCAGTTGGTCGTGCGAGCAATGCTTTGAAGATCTACGAGTTCAGCGTGTAAATTAAACAAACGGGCGCTTGGGAAATGTAGGAGATCGGTGCGAATGAATGAGCGACATTTTAAAAAAACGTATGAAACAAATTATCAGGAAAACACTCACAGTAAGGGAACCAGACGTGTAAAAAATGAGCTGTTTATGAGTATAACGTATTTGTTTCTGAAAGCGACAAAACAGGTGCTAAGTTACAGCTGTTTTGAACTAGGTGGGAACTACAAACCCCATGATGCAGTTCGAGTGTGACGACGTTTGTCAGTGACCGGTGGAAGCGGTGATGAGTGGTTGCAACGGAGTAAGCCACTAACTTAAAAGGTATATAAGCTGTTTACCTCTCAAACGTTGGGTTACCGGTAACTGGTAAGTAAACAAGCGGTTCATATGTCGCCGTTTAGAATCAAACATGGGGCTATAATTCGTGGTCTTTCGTTCTTCAGTCGGCATGTGGCTGTAATAGGTTGCTAGCTAGCTAGCTAAGGAGCTAGCGACTGAATGTCAGACACACTGACACACAGCGAAAATGAAGTCAGTAGCTTCTTATACTAATTTACTCGTTCCACCTTAAATGGTGCACCAGTTACATTCAGGCGCCTCATTTAAGGTGGAACGGGGAAGTTCGTGTTAGAAGCGTGTCTTCATCCTCGGGTACATACAGCCGTTTCATGTCTTCGGTTGATTTGGCTGGTTTAAACAACGTATTTGTCTTTAGGGGTCATACACTTTATTTCCTAGCAGCTACTATTAAAAGCAACTTTAGAACGTTAATATTAAAATCTTCTCCTTTATTACATTATTATATTCCCATCTATATCCATACTTCAGCACTCCGTCACTGACTTGGCTACTCACCGTCTGTGCTGGATGCAGGAGTTCTGTCACTCGTGTCTCTTCTCCCCTCCCCAGAGAGATCAACTAAAGCTGGCAGAACCGGTCGACCTCCAGTGCACAGATCCATGACCAGTGCTGTGTGTGCTTTTGACCATTACTCAGGGTTGCCATAGTTAAAATCAGGGCATCGTCCAAGCTTATAATGCCTATTTCCTTTCTGGGACCCCATGTTCCCATTGCACAGAGTGCACACCAAATTTGGCTATTTTCAGCTCAAACTCAAGCTATTTAAAGTCCCTCTGGCTTAATGCCCTACACTGTTTAAACGACAGCCCAGCCCCCCTTAGATCCAGAGCACTTGCTTCAGGTTTCACCGTTTCCTTTCTTTTTATTGTCTCCTCTTGATTGTGTCTTCAAGTCTAGAGTTCAGAAATGTGGCCACTTTAGTGCGTTGCTGTTTATTATCATGTGCTGAATAGGTCCAATAAAAACGGCAATTCATAATCCTCCGCAGAATGATTATGAAAAATCATTGATGAGATCATTGTGATCCAAATGCTATTGCGAAATCCCACTTGAGAACAATACAGAGACCTACTGACTCTATAGCTTACATCACCCTGATGGTGATATAAATACCATCTGGACTAGCTTCGGAATTGTTGTGATGATGCAGCCTGTCATACTTCAAACGATAGGAGGCAAAGTGTCATCAGAAAATGCGCCATCTCTCCTCCTCCCGCCGAGTTTCTTACCAGCCTAGAAGAAACGTTGCAAGTTCTGCATCAGACTTCATCCTTTCACTTGTTAAGCTTGCCCAGCGGTGGGAATCAGCACCAGTGTTACTTCTGCATATATCATTCATTTTGTTTGCTGCCAAACGTGGTTTCTTGCCATGAGCAGGCAGTGGTGGTAGCTTGCCAGGAGCTTCACCCATTGTTGCATTAGCTGTTCCTTTCATTGGGTACCTGTTCTTAAGTAATCCAATCAGGAGCAGCACCATCAACACGATTGACAAGTGATGAGAATATGCCGCCGGAGCTGCAGTGCTACATCTACATCCTCTCATGTTGGTCTGATTCAACTCAATGCCACAGTGACTCATTCGTGAGGTACAAAGTGGTACTGTAAGACAGGGGTAGCTGGTTAGCATGCTAGCATCAGTAGATCTCTCTGCAACACACCTTTGATCTTGCCACTTTAATAATGTACCATGATGTCTATATTGTGCATGGATGCCATGCGGTATTGTTAACAGTTCTGCATGTTCTTTTGTTTGAAAACCAAAATATTGCAATGCAGCTTTGTTGGCACCCAATGTCCAATCTATTCTCCACCCTTGCTACTCCTGCTACCGGCCTAATCCCCTGCATGCCTTGCCAGAAGATCTGTATTAAAATCTTTCCAAGAGGCCTTCAGAGTCACAGATCAGCTATGTAATCAGCTAGTGATGCTCGGTTACAGCCTACACCTAAGTGCCATGTTTCCTACTGCATTAGTTCTTATCCAGCCATAAATTTGAGGTCTGCACAGGTATGAAATTGAAACTTGAACCCCACCTGCACCTGCCACTTTGAGACCTGACCCAACAGGCCTGACTGGTGCTGCTAAATTGGAAACCCAATCCTGCTTGGATGCACAGAGATGGATTATTGCAGACTTTGTACCTTTTTACAGCTATAGAACATGACGATGTTTATTTATTACAGCACGTAATATTGCAATAGTTGATATCAATCATTAACCCAATTAGGGCTGTCATTACATTTAAGCCAACAATGAATGTTCATATAAATAATCGTGATTAATGATTTAATTGTCTTTTCTTTCCATTGTTTGCTGCATCGGCTGAATAGCCATCTTAATTGCTAGCTGGGTTTGCTTCGTGGCTAATGTTGGTTTTGCTGTTAAATCAGTATGCATGTGTGTAGATTGAAGTACGTGTATGTGTACGTGGACGTGTACGTGTTCTTCATTCATTCAAACGTCATGCACGCTAAAAACCTGGTAGACTGCCCTCTAAACAAGTTAGACTCTGGAAAACAATTCCAGTCAACTTAAATGCCTGCAGTCATTTCGGATAACTGAGATTAGGCAGTTCTGTAATAAACGTGACTGGCCTAGTCCCGAAACTTGTGCTGAGCAAAAGTGTAACTGCAGCACTTTTGGTTTTGCTCCCATGTTGCATTTTGCAGCAGTTTAATTTAAATTCAGGACTTTTGGTGCTCAGCCTACATGCTAATGTGGGAATTCTGGACTTTTGGTGCTCAACCTACATGCTAATATGGGAATTCTGGACTTTTGTTGCTCAGCCTACATGCTAATGTGGGAATTCAGGACTTTTGGTGCTCAGCCTACATACTACTGTGGGAATTCAGGACTTGTGGTGATCAGCCTACATACTAATGTGGGAATTCGGGACTTGTGGTGCTCAGCCTACATACTATTGTAGGAATTCAGGACTTTTGATGCTCAGCCTACATATTAATGTAGGAATTCAGGATTTGTGGTGCTTAGCCTACGTGCTAATGTGGGAATTCAGCACTTGTGGTGCTCAGCCTACATACTAATCTGGGAATTCAGGACTTGTGGTGCTCAGCCTACATATTAATGTGGGAATTCAGGACTTTTGATGCTCAGCCTACACAATAATGTGGGAGTTCAGGACTTTTGGTGCTCAGCCTACATACTAATGTGACATACTAATATGGGAATTCAGGACTTTTGATGCTCAACCTACATACTAATGTGACATACTAATATGGGAATTCAGGACTTTTGATGCTCAGCCTACACAATAATATGGGAATTCAGGACTTTTGATGCTCAGCCTACATACTAATGTGGGAATTCAGGACTTTTGATGCTCAGCCTACACAATAATGTGGGAATTCAGGACTTTTGGTGATCAGCCTACACAATAATGTGGGAATTCAGGACTTTTGGTGCTCAGCCTACACAATAATGTGGGAATTCAGGACTTTTGGTGCTCAGCCTACATACTAATTGAGTTTCACGACACGACCTGCTTTTCTTTGCGGAGCTTTGGTAAAATCTTTGCAGTGAAAAGTGTTGCGTTTATGTCTTTGTTCAGTACAGCCATAATAAAACAGATCAAAAGGAAAAGGCCACATGCTGGTACGCTACTAAAATAGCTTGCATTTATCAGCGTGAGCGTTCCTGAGCATTCACAGTTAGTTACAGGATCTATAAACACTTTGATTGGTTGCACCATTGTTCTATTGTATTTAGAGCTTTACAAAACACTCCCGGGTAACCGTGCGTTGATGTAGGCCTCTGCTTAACGTGAAGCTGTGCCGGTTTGTTGTGTTTGCAGCCGTCTCCATGGTGATGAAGTCGTCAGTCGAGGAGGACGAAGGTGGGTGGGGTCTCGGCATCCCAGAGAAGATGAGGAACAACGCCAACTGGGTGGACATCACCCAAGACTTCAAAGGGGCCTGTAAAGGTGCGTGTAGGGGTGTATTTGACGGAATGCTCGGTATTCCAGACACACCAACATTCAAATGATCGATTGCCTCCTACTTGTTTCGGGGTGAAGAACAAAGGAGTGGAATGGACTGTAGAGTTAGAGTTACTGGTTTTACTAAACAGGTCCGATACCAGTAGAACCTGGCCACTGCAGTGTTCTAGCATTTTGTTGTTGTTGGAACCAGCAGAGACAGCTGTGATATCACAGACTCTCCAAGGACATAAGCTCTCTCCCAGAATAGACGTTTTTCCACTGGGCTCTGAGAAACCGAATGAGAACACTTTATTTTGCCCATGTTTGTCATTATAACCAGATTCCTAACCTGGTCCAGCAGGAGATATGAAATCCCTTAAATTAGTACTTCAGTGTCCATCTCTGTCTGGCTCATCTCTAGCAGATGGTCATTTACTCCAGACAGCAATTTTGATGATTCTTTCAGTGACTTGAAACACATTATAATTAAAATTCGAAGGGGGCAGGTGCTCAAGTAGACCTGGCTCCAAAGTGAGGTGGGTTTAACTGGCTAAAGAGGAAGAACTCATGTAGCACTGTGATATGATTAAAGCCCTTCTGGACTTGTTCATGCAAAGTGGCCTTTATTACTCCGCCGATGACATGAACAGCTAACAAATTCGTATTTTTGAGTAATGAAATGAAATGAAGGGCATTTCTGTGCCTCCGCTAGCATGCAGAAAGTGCCACAGTCCTGTATGTTTTTAATTTTAGCTCTCTTTTCTTTCCTGTTTTTGCTGTTGTGTTTTCCTTTCCTAAGCAGATATCCATTCCTGAGCTCACATGCGAATTTAAATATCAGAACTGGTTGAACAACAATCGCTAGGAAGCAGGAATTGCATGACTATAGACGTTTCAAAATTAGACAGGGATGTGATGAAAGTCAAGTCAACACTGGCTAATCGCTGATGGAGAAGGGGGATGCTTTGCAACAAGCGATTTTAAAAAGATGACTTTAAAAGTCTGCAGTGATGCCAAAATCAACAGATCAGTAGAGTGTGACCTGCCTTTTCCGATGAGCCTTGGATCACATTGCTAGCCTTCAGGGAACCGGAGATACGAACCCTGGAATCTGGCAAATTTGTACTCAACCCTAAACAGCCGAGCCAAGACGCTTGCTGGGGTGTTTTGCCCCCTCTCCAGCGTCATGTGACCTCAGAGAGAATTGGCTGAGAAAACGAAGCCAAACTCAGCAGGTTGAGAGAGACTGATGTGCCCCTTAATCGCATTGCTAGCCTTCGGGAAACCAGAGACACAGATTTCAAAACCACCAGGCTCCTCACCTGTTCTCTTTTCTGATGTGTCCGTGTTGTTAGTGCCATGATCATCACGTGATTAGTCGACATCAAGTACACAGCATCACTGCCAAACAGCGAAGTCTTCTAATGTGTTCAACCCCTACTACAAGCAGTATTGACTGGTAATGGTGTTGGAAACTAGCCATTGCGGAGACGTATCTCATTATACCAGTTCCCTACAGTGAGGTGTTACTGAGATGATTTTACAATAACTGAAAGATTTTTCTTCTATTAAAATTCCTGTTTTGTTCTCCATCTATCCAGAACTCAAACTTGGGGAGCTGCTCCATGACAAGCTGTGAGTACCCACAATCCTTCTGTATAACTGTTTGCTCTATAGAAAGTTGGGTTCTGTAATCTGTAGACTCATTTAGCACTACAATATGCTACAGTATTGCAGCTACAGTTAATACTAGGGTAGTGTAATATTTCATTTGCTAATCAAACCGATTAATTACATGTTTCAGATCTTTTGATAAAATCCAAAATACACAAAATACATAATATACATAGACAGGAGGTTCTGTATAGAAATTCTCTGATGTGCAATATATTAGACACAGTCTGAGAAAGGAAATACGTATAAATGTGTATGTTTTTTAAAGTGACTCATAATGTCCATAGTAGTGATATGATATAACATTATTATTATTATTATTATTATTATTATTATTATTAAGTCGGAGTGCAATGGTATTGGTGAAGGGCTCACAGCTTGTTCAGGAACCTGATAGCCTGTGGGTAAAAACTGACCAGCAGACCAGGGTAATTAATCATCTAATGTGTTGTATTACTCACATCCTGCTGGCTTGCTCATTACGTTTGCAGCTTTGGTCTGTTTGAGGCGATGTCAGCCATCGAGATGATGGACCCTAAAATGGACGCCGGCATGATTGGGAACCAAGTGAACCGGAAAGTTCTCAACTTTGAACAGGCTGTGAAGGTCTAGCTTCAGATTTCTTTTCTAACCCATCTCTTGTTCTGTTGTCTTGTTTCTTAGTCTTACGATCGTGTTATTGTCTTTGTAGGACGAGGCGATTCGAGTAAAGGATCTGTCTCTGCCTGAGCTCATAGGAATTGTGGACACTTGTTTCTGCTGCTTGGTTAGTAGCCCTTCATAATGCAAGGCATTGTTATTCAAATATATGGATATCTCAACCTGATTTTATTCAGCTATCATGCTAGATGCATACAACAGTAAAACAGTGTAATTTATTTTATGATTTTTTTTTCTTTTGGGATATTAGTTTAAAATTATTGTTCCAATTAAAATAGGCTTAAACTGCTTAACCTTAATAATTTTGGCCATTAGTGGTCAGAATCCACAGGCAGCTTACAATCTGATTAGAATTTTGTCCATCATTTTCTTGCATTTTCCATTATTCCATTATCATCTCCATTAGTGATATTTATAATCAACATTGTTTTTCATAATTCAGGCTACAGACATGTTTTTGTCCTTTCTTAACAAAAACTTGTTTACTAAAATCATAATTACTCAGGCAACAGCATTTTTTAAAAATGTTAAAAGTTGACTGCGAACATGTATGTCATAGCTGTTTCTTCCCTTTACATGACATACATAAAAGTGATTGTGTGCTAATAGCGCCTCCTGCTGGAAAAACCTTGGACTGCTGTATGTGCTTGTGCCATATGCACATACTTTACATACACCAATCAGCCGTAACATTAAAACCAGAGAGCTGGAGTGTTTAAACACTGTGTCCACTCAGTGTCCACTCACTGTCCACTCTATTAGACACTCCTACCTTCCTGGTCCACCTTGTAGATGTACAGTCAGAGACAATAGCAGCTGATCTGCTGCAGCACAGTTTGTGTTGGTCATCCTCTAGTCCTTCATAAGTGGTCACAGGACGCTGCCCACAGGATGCTGCCCACAGGACGCTGTTGGCTGGATAGTTTTGGTTGGTGGACTATGCTCAGTCCAGCAGTGACACTGAGGTGTTTAAACACTCCAGCAGCACTGCTGTGTCTGATCCACTCATACCAGCACAACACACACCACCATGTCAGTGTCACTGTAGTGCTGAAATGATTCACCACCCACACAATACCTGCTCTGTGGTGGTCCTGTGGGGGTCCTGACCATATATGATAAGCAGCGTTGATAAAATGGACATTTCCACTTAAAGCTTAGCTCTGAATATAAGCCTATTATGGCAATTTGTGAATCAATTTGGGACCTTTCAAAAGAATAGAGATGCCTCAAATATTTATTGTTCCCACCCCTAATACTTAAAAACCACCACCATCTCCTCATTCTGTGTTCTCATTACATCTGAAACCATCTTTAACTTCATTATTTAAATATATGAAACGTATGAATTGTTTCTTTCTTCGTTCTGCGTGTAGATAACGTGGCTGGAGGGGCATTCCTTGGCGCAGACAGTTTTTACATGTCTGTACGTTCATAACCCTGAGCTGATCCAGGATCCCGCCCTGAAAGCCTTCGCCCTTGGCATCCTCAAAGTGTGCGACATCGCCCGTGAGAAGGTCAACAAAGCTGCTGTATTCGAGGAGGTAATGTTTGTTTGTTTGTTGTCTTCCCTTTCTGGAGAGTAATGTTTTTGTTTGTCTTTTTTTGGGAAGGATGGGTTGTTACAGTTTTCCTCCCATTTGTGACTTTGCCAGATCCCACTCGTTGGCTAGGTTTCAGCTTTAACTCTGTTTTTCCGAATGGCAGGAGGATTTCCAGGCCATGACCTACGGCTTCAAAATGGCGAACAATGTGACGGACCTGAGAGTGACAGGTAGCGCGCACCGATCCAACGTCTGATCTAGTTACCAAAATTCTGGGCTGCAGATTTCAGTGTTTCTACTGTTTGTTTGTTGGTTATAGGGATGCTGAAGGATGTTGAAGATGAGCTACAGAGGAAAGTGAAGGTCTGCTAAGGATGGGATGGCTGAACAGAAACAGTAGAACATCTCTTGCATTAATGATGATAAACTGACATTCTACTTACCTCTCGATTCTTTGTCTTTCCCAGAGCACGCGTAGTCGACAGGGCGAGCAGAGGGATCCTGAGGTGGAGCTGGATGTAAGACTACCAATGTGATACTCCGATTAACTTTTTATTATGCTCTGTTGTTCTGTGCCCAGGCGTAACAGGCACTCTTCACCTTGTGTCTCCTCTTAGCATCAGCAGTGTCTGGCTCTGTTTAGCAGAATCAAATTCACTCGCCTCCTACTGACGGCACTCATCTCCTTCACCAAAAAAGAGGTATGAAATATGCCGTGTATTGGTACGTTAGGGTGTTTTTTCCAGTGCACAAAGTACCGGAACCTTTGGCACCAGAAAACTATAACAGTGCCTTATCCAGTACCAGTGCTTCCTGCCCAGTAACTAAGGTACAAATTTACTGCTCAAAATTGGTACCAACAGGACCTAATGATGCTTGAGGGAGCTCATATCTGTCTCATCCATGTGGAAGGCCCTCTCAGCCAAACTGGGTATGAATCCATCCTTGCAGATCGTGTACACGCTGGTTGTCCTTCCTGGGGCGGATGGGATCTTCCAGCAAGGCAATGCGACATGTCACACGGGTGGAAATCACCAAATTGACCAAGACCTCCTAGTCCTACCATGGCCCACTAATTCCACAGACTTGAACCCAATAAAGTATCTGTGGGACCACAGTTCACTCTATGGATCCTCCCCGACGCTCCTTCCAGCAACTGTGGGATGTACTGCAGTCAGCATGGCTCCAGATACCCGTGACAACCTACCAGGACCTTATTGAGTCACTCCCAGCCTGTCTAGCTGCTGTCCATTACTCTGGATATTAGCTGGTGGTCATAATAATGTGACTCAACTGTGTGTAACAGTATGTAGATAAGAAAATTGATAGTTGTACAGTATGTACTTTGTAAAGAGTTTGCTTTAAGATAACTAGCTAGGAAGCTACCGCACAGTTACATCGTTTTTGCAGATATTTTCACACTTGACAAAGATGAAAACAGGCTTTGTTTCTGTACAAACGACTGTGCAATTGTAGACATTTTTGGTGACCATGTGAGTGCAGAAGAGCACCCTATTATTTAGTGTCAGCACTACTAATGTTAAGCCAAGACATCAAGTGGGTAAGACAGCTAAGGCATTAGTTTAGACTCTCAGTAGAATAATGGAATCACTCTGAATGCGAGTCTGTATGTGCGAGCAGAACAGAACAGTGCAGTTTGTTTCGTGTCAGCCAGGGAGTTAAGTTAGCTTGCAGGCAAAGTAGTTCATTAGTCAAATCGAGTGGTGTATAAAGACAGTTCAGCTGCTTTTCACTGTTATTGTGAAAGTTCATGCCGTCCCGAGCAGATCTAGAACTTTAGAGCCCAGTTGTTGTATAACATATTAAACAATATTAATAAAAAAATTAAAATTAATATAAAAAAAATTCTGTGTAATACTAAACTTGGGTGCCGTGTTAAACATCCAGCAAAGCTTATATGGGAAAAAAAAAACCAAATAGAAATATGATGACGCTCTTGAATCCTCCGTCCCTTCTGACGTCTGCCTGGATGCGGGTTTAGTATTCCAATTAACATGCGTGACTGACTCCTCCCCTCTATATATGTCTTGTACAGAAAGCCCCAAAAATCACTTCAAACCAAACACATTCTCTTATTACAACAGAATACTGTGTTTAGACAGTTCAAATTTACATAAAGTAAATGTGCAAAGATCCTGAAACAGCAGCTGATCACACATTTCCTCCATCGCTTATGCGCTGTTGTTTTACGTTGCCATGGCAGCGCACACAGCCCTGAGCTTTTTACTCTGAATTACAATTTTGTATTAGTCCAGTTACACATCTTCAGGATTAAGATTTGAAATGTGCAAAGCAGTCTCCAGCCCATATATGCGTACTCTAATATGGGGAGAACCAGCTTTCCATCCGCTCAATTCCCCCCTTAAAAAGTCCTCAGGCATGAACAGAAACCAACACCAAGCAGGACCAGACCAACAGAAAGTCAGATGCAGCAAAATATCACACAACTCAGAGTTACGTGTTCAAGCCAACCGAATGAGGAGTTCGTTCCGAACTTGCAGCGTGAGAGCTTGTGTTCACGGTGGTGTAGGGATGGCAGAGGAGGTTCAGCTCCAGACTTCAGGCTAAGGGTTTCAGCGTAACCGCTACTCTTCTCAGTGAAGTTCCTGAAGCTGTGCTTAGTGAAATGTCGTGATGTAGACAACAACAACGTGTCCATGGCACGCTAAACAAACCTATCCAGGTTTTATGTGTTGATCGGTATCTTAAAGAAGGAAAAGCTTTTATCCACTTTACTGCTGGATGAACATCCAAGGAATGTTAACACACCGACTGCTGCCTTAACGTTAGCTGAGTGAATAAATCTCAGGCACATGCAGATAGATGGATAGATAAATAGATAGCTGGATTACTAAGTTAGCTTTAGCTCGCTCGGTTGCTCAGACTGGAAGAGATGGCGGAGCCATGTTAACCTTGTGGTCAGTTAGGAAAAGCAGCTTCGACACTTTTAGGACCCCTCGGGTTACATTGAGAGGGGAGCAGTACTGCTGGAACGCAGCAGACATTTGTTAGACTTTGGGAGGATTTTCATAAGACGTACTTTGTACATGTTTATTTGAGGCCAAGAGGAGCAAGATTAACTTCATTAGAAAGAAAAGATTTAGGTTCCCTGGGGCTTTAAGTGCTGTTGGTACTTGTTTGGTTCAGTAGTTTCTGAACGAGCAGTGGCCTAAGATAACAAACACGATCGCTGACACTGTGGCTGTATGGTGACTGATTGATGGGTGGTGACCTGGTTCCATTTTCAGACAAGTGCAGTGAGTGAAGCACAGAAGCTGATGAGCCAGGCAGCTGACCTTCTGCCTGCAATTCACTCAACCATCCAGTACGGCATTCAGTCACAGAATGACACCACTAAAGGAGGTAACGTGCATGCGTGCAAACACACACACACACACACACACACACACACACACACCCTAAACCAAGACAAACTTGGAATATGAATATGAATTTCACACAGCCTGCATTTAACAGAAAGCAGCACATTATGGAAAAGTTAACTACACTAAAAACTTTGGGTTGTTTTGTGGTTGATCAATAAACATAATTTAATTCTTAATTCCAAAAATAATGGAAAGTGGGGGAATGGAAATCCACTCCAACCTGAATTTGAATCAAAGCAGATACCTAGGTAAGATTTGTAATGTTGTTCTTTATCAGCTTCACTGTTTTTATTAGCCATACACTAGTTCTGAAGTTGATGCCTGCAACACATTCCAAAGAAGTTGGGACAGGGACTATTTAGGACTAGGACTAGGTGATGCGTGGGAATAAAAGGAGCACCCAGGAAAGACCTAGCCCTTTATGAGCAAGGATGGATCAAGGAACGCCACTTTGTAAAAAAAATAAATAAATAAATGCATCAATGAATAATCCATCAGTTTAATGCCCATATGCCAAAAATGCCCATATGCCTATATTAAAAGCCAGCAAGCTTTGGTGATGGATATCACTACTTTGGCTCAGCAATACTTTGACATTGTCAGTAAACACAGTAATGTACGGGTGCACAGTGGAAATATGCATCATCGTCTGATGGGTCAACCTGTCGGGTTGCTAAGGTAAGTAATAGTGTGTTCTCACACGTTTGGGTTGTTACCAGCATAAAGTTAAAATGGCAGCATCTGCAATGCTGCCTCCTAGACAGCGTCTTTTTCAGGGACGCCTGTGTTTGTTTCAAAGTGACGACTTTAATCTACGTTCTGCACATGTGACAGCAGCATGGCTGCGTAATCTGAGGGTGCAGGTGCTGAACTGGCCTGCCCGGAGTCCTGGAACTGTCTGCCATTAAAAACGTGACCCATAATGATATGCAGAATACGACCTTGTATGGTTGCACAGCTGAAGACTGTAGTGAAAAAATGTCGAAAAAATTGCTTTCTAAGCAGATTTTTTTTTTGTCCCTGATCTGATGACCACTGTTATGGGCACTACAGGTCTTCAGCCAACGCTGTCCTGTCAGATGTTATGCAGTTTATTAGTCAATGGTGAGTCATGCTGTTTAGGTCATTTGTGGTCTCAAAATGATGTGGTTCTGGTGGGGCTGAGTTTGGCCGAAATTCCTTCAGACCGTCGTCAGTTTGGAACTCTAAATTGTGTTCTGCAGAACAAAGCGGGGAATCAGGCTTGGGCTGTATTGGGTTTCAGACAACGAGTTCAGCACACCCACTACCATTACGTACGCCATGCCATTCTGTCTCCCCACCCCTTATGTGATACAGCCTACATCACCTATGCACTCTCATGCATGCACACTGCATCATCTGCCTTAGATCATCCGATCATGATGGGGTTTGAGCCGTTGGTGAATCAGCGTCTGCTGCCACCAACTTTCCCCCGCTACGCCAAGATCATCAAGCGCGAGGAGATGGTCAACTACTTCAGCAAACTCATCGAGAGGATAAAGACTGTGTGTGAGGTCATCAACACCACCAATCTGCACAGCATTCTGGTAAAGGAGGAGTACAACTCAGAAAATACCAGAGTATCATATTTGCAGCTGCTTTTAAGAGCTTGATCTCACCTTATTTATTGTTTTTTTTTCCCCAGGACTTTTTTTGTGAGTTTAGTGAGCAGTCACCTTGTGTACTGTCCAGATCCTTATTACAGGTATGTAACACCAGCACCTGCTCTGATAACCTGCATCCAGCTGACATGTAACAAAACTAGCCTAGTTGGCTGCTCAGATGTACGTATATCATTTTAAATTGTAAATATTTTTTCATTAGTCAGTTTACTGTGTAGACATGAAGAGTTGAGCATTGCCCTCTCAGTCCACTGTGACCCAGATAGGTCTGAGTAGTTTGGATATTCAAATATTGGTTCATGTCGGTGTAATTTTTTTATTTCATGTGTGTTTTTTTTTTTTTTTTTTTTAATTATAGCCAATATTTGCAAAATGCCTTAAAATGGGACAGTTATTGTCTTAATATAATTTAATAATTTGTCTTAATATAATTAACATATCATCGTTCTCCCACCAAAGGAACCCTCTAAAATCTTTATGGAAGAAAGGAAAACATTCTTTACTTTAATGTAATGTAAAGAGATTTCATTCCAAGCATGTTTTGAGCATTTCTATTGGTCCATTCATCATGAAATTGTAACACAATGTAATGTAAGCAACAATATGGAAAACGTACACGTAGTAATGATGCTGATTTTGTTGGTTTCTTTAGACCACGTTCCTGATCGACAACAAAAAAGTGTTTGGGACTCACCTGATGCAGGACATGATCAAAGATGCTCTCCGCTATTTCGTCAGCCCGCCTGTTCTCTCCCCGAAGTGAGTCAGTCTGTGTAGTGAGAGTTGGGCTATGAGCAGTGCTGGAGCTGCAGCTGCACTGAGAATATTCCGTAGCTGCATCTCTGCTGTTGGTATGTGGTGTAAATTGGTGTTCTGTCCGCAGGTGCAGTCTGTACAACAACCACCAGGCCAAAGACTACATTGACTCCTTTGTAACCCACTGCTCTCGGGTATGAAACCCCTTTAAACAGATGTGAAATGCAGGAACAGATCTGTGCTAACTGGAAGACTAGAACTGGAAGATGATTATAAATGAAGAGGCTAATTGGGTACATTTTCTTCACAGCCGTTCTGCAGTCTGATCCAGATTCACGGCCACAACAGAGCACGACAGCGAGACAAGCTTGGACACATACTGGAGGAGTTTGCCACCCTGCAAGATGAGGTGTGTGTGTGTGGGTGTGTGTGGGTGTGTGTATCCACTTTATATGCCCGTGTTACATGTCCAGTAGCTTGTAATTGGTGTTTGACGCGCTGCTATACAGTGAAATTAAAATCTGGATTACTGTATAATTTCTATTCTTATATCAGCCTTTGTGGCACCCTGGCCAACAGTGTACTTCTATGTAGTAGAGTAGTCTCAGGCTTTTTCCACCAACGTGGAACGCAGCTAATTTTGAGCTGTTCGGCACATTTCCACCGGAAATGAATAAGTATAATAAATAGATCGGAACCCGAAAAGTTTGTTCCCAGCTGGGACCAAAGAATAGTAGGTTCGTTAGCACAAACCATGATCACATCCATGAGTGTGTCAGTTGTTGAGGAAAAAGAAGGCGACAATGGCGACACCCAGTGATCTTTCTGTCAGCAGTAGTTTATCCGTGCTTGCTTTCTGGATATAACAAACATCTGGAATAACAGCACAAACGCTTGCAGGTAATCAGTACGCTCCGCCATCTTCTTACCCACTGTTTATTTCCACTGTAGCACCTTCTGTTGACATTCATGGCGTATCTTTTGCCGTTCCATGGTTCCAGTAAAAGCTGGTGCAAACGCAGGCTGGTGCGAATCCAGTTTAAGAACCAAGGTTCTTTTGTTCGAAAAGGGCTATGAGATTAGGCAGGGGCCATGAATAAATCCACAAAGGCAGATTAGCTATTGGTCTAAATTGCCATAGTAGCTAAATTAGTTTCTGCAAAATTACAACTATGACTGCTCATGACTTGTTTCAGTGATTCGTCTTGCATGTAGCGCTCTGTTGTTAACATCAGTCTGAACTTATTTTCTATATATATATATATATATATATGTATGTGTATGTGTGTGTATATATATATGTATGTGTGTGTGTGTGTGTGTGTGTGTGTGTGTGTAACAGGCCATATGAAGCTGAGACCACTGGTGCTATTAAGTGTTAAGGTTATGGCACTAGATTATGTGTAACAGCGAAGATTATAATTTACGTGGTTTATTATATTAAGGCTGAGAAGGTTGATGCAGCTCTTCATGGTCTGCTGATGAAGCTGGAGCCTCAGAGACAGCACCTGGCCTGTCTGGGCACTTGGGTACTCTACCACAACCTGCGCATCATGATCCAGTACCTTCTCAGCGGCTTCGAGCTGGAGCTCTACAGCATGCATGAATACTACTACATCTACTGGTCAGTCTTGTATACCATTATAGCACCAACGCTTCTGTCCGAGCGCTTCTCCGTCTCCTGATCAGTCGTGTGTCCTGGCCGTCAGAACAACACCTTGTTTGTTTGTGTATGTAAATCACGTGCAGGTACTTGTCGGAGTTCCTGTATGCTTGGCTGATGTCCACGCTGAGCAGGGCGGACAGCTCGCAGATGGCTGAGGAACGCATTCTGGAAGAGCAGCAGCAGAAAGGACGCAGCAGCAAGAAGAGCAAGAAGAAGAAGAAAGGTACAGCTGCTTCTTTCCAGGCTAATGGCGAGCAGTTAGAGAGCAGGGATTAGGATGTGTTTACATAAGGCATAAATGCACTTGTGTGGTAAGGGTAACTGGCTGGCTGTTTTCTCTTTAGCTCGTCCACTGGGGAAAGAAATCACCATGAGCCAGGCCTACCAGAACATGTGTGCTGGCATGTACAAGGTAAACTGTTCTGGAGCGGTTAACTCAGATGCGCGCGCGCACACACACACACACACACACACACACACACACACAGGTGTAGATCTGACAGTGGAACATCTGAATGTGTTAGAAATGAGTACAAAAATAATGCTATTTATATTTCAGTGGATATAAGATGATCCATTTGCATAAGCTAGAGCTGGTCAGCCACCAAACCTGTCACCATCAGATAAACAGTACATAAAGCTGCATGTGTAGATTTGGGTGATTTAGAGAAACCTTTGGTGGAAATGTGAAAAAGGTTCCACAAAATCGGACCCAGTGCTGCTGACTTTTCAATCTTTTCTGGCTTTACAAGGTGGCTTTTGGTCCTGCATTCACACCATATGTTTGCATGTTTTTTTCCTGACTCAGTAACGCTCTTTCTTTCAGTTTGATCTGAAAAGATATATATACACATACACCAATCAGCCACCTCAGTGTATCTACACTCACTGTCCCATTTTATCAGCTCTACTTACCACATAGGTGCACCTTGTAGTTCTACAATTACAGACTGTAGTCCATCTGTGTCTCTGCATACTTTATCCCTCCCCCTCACCTCATTTCTCAATAGTCAGGACCCCCACAGGACCACCACAGAGTATTAGTACCGCAGGTATTATGTGGGTGGTGGATCATTCTCAGCACTGCAGTGATACTGACGTGGTGGTGGTGTGTTAGTGTGTATTGTGCTGGTGTGAGTGGATCAGACACAGCAGTGCTGCTGGAGTGTTTAAACCCCTCAGTGTCACTGCTGGACTGAGAACAGTCCCCCAAACAAGACTACCCAGGAAACAGCGTCCTGTGGGCAGCGAAAGGGGGTTAATAGAGTATGCAGAGAAACAGATGGACTACAGTCTGTAACGGTAGAACTACAAAGTACAAGGGAGGTGGTTTTTAATGTTATGGCTCATCGGTGTGTGTGTGTGTGTG
>CM067484.1:28483080-28564802 GCA_034552555.1 Semaprochilodus insignis
TTTTTTTTTTTCCTGGGGTGACGCAGGTAAATCGTATCCTCAAAGTGGCCAAACCAAACATTGTTGTGATGAAACTGCTAGCAGGAGGACACAAGAAGGAGACCAAGGTAGAGCAACAACCTTCCACTACCCCCTTTATAGACCTCTTCAGAGTAGTACGTCCTAATGCAGATAAACAGGACACTGATTTTAACTCCGACTCCTCCTTTTCCTTTTGCAGGCCCTTCCCGAGTTCGACTTCTCTGCACACAAATATTTCCCTATAGTTAAAATCATTTGATGCCTTCGAGAAGGCCTCCCTGTCCCGACACTCTAAATCTCTGCGTTCTTCTCTCGCCCCCGTCCGAGCTCTGAGCAGCCCTCGTGTGCCAGCGCGATGTCCTACCTACTGCCGAAGTGTTGCATGACTAACCTGGGCCATTTTCAATAAAGACTTCAGAAATGACTGGAAGGCTGCCACTCTGCTTGGTTCAACAGTTGAACGCAGTCTGCTGTCTGACTAGAAGAATAAAGGCTTTTTGGTGAAGGAACGGATTTCTGATGGAGAGATGGTGGGAGTTGTTACAGATCAAGGCCTTTGTTATCTTCACGTCAAAACACCAGTTTTGTACTCGGATACACACTGTGGTTCGTCCAGCCTGAAACAGATCTGTGGTTTGCATGTGTGTACACGTGTGTCTTGGTTTGTTACTTTTGAATTAAAACTTCCATCTCAGCAGCTGTTCTTTTGTTGGACAATACAGAGTTTAATAGATGTGGCCTGACTTGTTCAACGTTTACTGGCATTAATCAATCATACTTTAAAGACATCTTTCAGAAACATCCTGTATATAGACTTGGCCTTCTGAAGTCCAGAAATCAAATCACCCCATATATATATATATATATATATATATATAGTGTAATTTGATGGACTATATGGAAATGTATACAGTCATGTTCCAAGAAAGGAAGGGAAAAAAAGTTCAAGTTAAAAGATCCTCTTCAGGGAATTTTTCCACAATATTTTGTGCATAAATTTTCTTTTCTGAGTTTATTTACATATTGGGGTGGGAATTAAATGTGAAATATAAAATATAACACAATTTTTTTTCATTATTTTTCCTTCCAACATGATAAATTTTACATTCTTTTTGATTCTGAAGATTATTGCTTTCAGTTTTGTAAAGATCTGCAGGGATATGTTCGATGTGTCTCACAACCCAAAAGCAACATGAAACAAATTGCATAAATAAATAAATTAGAAATACATATACATTTTATAAATGTAAATGTAGCATGTTTAGATGCATCAGATAAAGATTTCTTAGAACCCTTAGAACTGAAATTTGCACTGAAGTATTATTTTGTCACTATTTTGCAATACTAATAATACTTATTATTATTATTATTATTACAGTACTATAAACGCTATTCCATTACTTTGAGATGCCTAAATTCTCTCACAAGCCTAAAGTATCTCAAAGCAATAAGGTAGTATATATCAGAATTACTTAGCATCGAGTTGGGAATCTCAAATATCTGAAAATAATGAGATCAAAAACAATGATGTGGCATCTCAAAATAATGGCTTAGCATGTTAAAACAGAAGAAGCATTGTCAGACAATGAGATAGCATCTCAAAGTAACGACTCAGCATCTTGAAATTTACATTTCTGGTTTTTGGCAGATACCATTCATGGTTACACCCCTAAACACCACCATAGACTTAAAATGATGATTAAAACCAATAAGAACTAAGCAGAAGGCCTAAAGGCCCCAAACCAAAGCTAGGTTTGCTCGCCCTCTAGCTCCATCTCTGAGCATAACAGCCAACCACTGCATTACATGGTACTAAACAAACAAAGCAAAAGCTGATTGTTGCTAGCACCAAGTTTGAGAACACATGTAAAGAAGCTCCTCTACAGGTGGGTAAGAGAATACTGAACGAGCTGCAGTGCTGCAGGCCCGTCTGAGGACTTTCAGATGGTCAGAATAAAGAGTCAAAGAATAAACAACTTTCTTTTCTGAGTTTAAAGGTTCAAGAAAACAAAACCAACCAAGCAGCGTCTGTTTCGTTAGACTTTATTGACAGTTATCAATCACAGTTTTTAAAAACGTTTTCAGAAACGGGAAAGCTTAAAAATGCGCAACTGCATCATATACATTGCAAAAGAGAATGCAACTACAATTTAAATAAACTAATAAATCACAAATGTCTTCGAAGGTAAAACTCCAGTTAACCGTCTCCAAATCAAAGCAGGTAAAAAAAAAAAAAAACGCCTTGTTAATATTCTTAACGATCCAAAACTCGTCTTTTTGTCATGAGGAGTTACAGTAACCTCCTGCTGGAAGATCTGATTGATTATTGAACAGTCCTTCAGCGTGATTGATTCACTAAGCTACGTTAAATGCAGAAAGCTTTAAGAAAGAGTGACAGATTAATACCATATAAAACCTGAAATCCATCTACAGACCCTTCTTCCAATTCTGTACAAGAGAAACGCATTTCTAACAACTAAGCCATGAACGGAAATGCTGCGCTGTTATTTTGCTGAACAATAAAGCGTAGCGCAGTGGGATCAAGATTTCAAGTAAGCGATTTAAAGGCATAAATGTAGAGCTTGTACATACATTCAGTTTAGCTTGGTCTCTGGAATGATCGGAAGGCTTTACGGACAAAGCCAGCTTTCAATGTAAGCTATCTACAGACTGTAAAAAAACCAAAAATTAAACCATGCACTGAAAAACAATGGTCTCTTGGCAAATGAAATGATCTTAAATTTAGTTGAACTATCTACAGTTTCTCATTTTGAGACGGTTGCAAACTTATGACAATATTTAAGCCATTTCTAGCATTGGTTTTAGTTTTTTTTTTTTTTTTTACTTTGTCAAACACTTCAACTTGTTTCAAGCATATTTTGTCCAAAAAAAAGTTATCTGCCAAATAGTGAGCTTCTCTCACTTAATAAAATAACCCAAAAAATGTAAAAATGTCTAAAAATACATTCTTAATAATCTTGCGATATGGTTACCACAATCCCAACATGAGAAACATTCGATATATCGACTGAATTCAAGATCATTTCACCCACCGAATTATCATTTGCTGCAGTGTGTTCAGCTTTGTGATATGTTTGTGTGCTGCAAACCCTTCATCGCGTGCAGTCGGGCGACAGTCACCGTTGGTTAAATTACTGGATGGAGCTGTCACTCACTGACCGTCCCAGCACAAGCACTGAGGTTTCGCGCTACACCCAGTGTAACCTCTATCTCCAGGCGGACGTGCGAGTCTGTTACACTTCGGCGAGCTCTGCTTGTTTGTCTGCTTCGAACTCCGGTTCGTTCTCGTCGTCTCCGTTATAGTCTGCTAGCTCCTCCTCAAACTCCTGCGCGGCTGCTTTATCATCTACACAGACACAACAGACAACACCACCATCACAATCAACACCATGGCAATAAAGTCGACATGATTTAAAATGATCACTTGCAATGGGTGTAGTCCATCGGTCACAATACTTTTGATATCCATTTTTTTCCTTTTTATTTTATATATGAGGCTAGCAGCTAACCAACACTAGAAGTCACCCAATAGTCACCCAAATCTTTTCCGTAAATGCAAAGTAGAAAACTGTGTAAATTAGATCTTTTATGGCCAATTATTTCTTCATTAGGATCCACCTCAAATAATCTGCACACTCAGGATGGGCTTTTTTTCTCCTTTTGTTTCACAACCAGTTTTAAAACCATATTGTGGTTTAAAAAACAAAAATATATATATATTCGAAAAGTAATTATACTACATTATCATTACAGCTATACTAAATTGTCCCCTTAGCCCAAACATAGTTGAGTGAAGTAGGCAGTTCTTAGCCATGTTAAGTGGCCAAAGGCACCAGACTCACCCTAGAGATTCTGGCAGCACAAGACTAAAGCGTAGTTTACAACTGATTTAAGCTTACAGCCAGCAGCTAAATCGCCATGCCAAAAACATAGGCTTAGAGTTAAACTCTTTTAGCAATGCAATGAACTTCTGCATATCCCCACGGGTAATCAATCATATGTCATACAGTGTCAAAGCCGGCATAACTAAGTCCTGAAGCAGCATGTGATGATTTTGTATGCAGTGGCTTCACTAGTTAGCCATATTGTTTCACAGCTCCAGCACAAAACTGAGAAGACGCAAACTGCAGACATCAAACGGGTCTGTGCTGATCAATTATGTCTGGGTTAAGCTGAAATATCAGTTAACTCGAGTGTTTTTTTGGCGATTAATCAGACGTAATTTTGCAGTAATTCTGATTTCTTATCCAGTGTGAATCAGCCACAGACAATCGACAAGCTTGGGGTAAAATGACTTAACCCCGCCTCCACACGTACAACTCGTCCTGTCTCAATTGTACAGAGCTATACACCGGCCTGCTCCGCAACTTTCCTTCCATCTGATGGTGTAGCACTACCACAAACTGTTAACAAACTTACCTGAAGAGCATTTTATCTCTGACTAGACATGCAAATTTACTTGATTACATTTAGACATCATTTAGCCAGAGCATTAACTGTGATTTTTATTTTATTTTTTATTTTTTTTATGGAGAAGCATATCAAATGTGTGAGCCTACACACATAATCTGCAATGAGTAGAACACTAAAAGCAGGACACTACAAGAAGGGTGCGGCACCAGTGCTCTAAAGCAGTGGTTCCCAACCCTGTTGCTGGAGCACCCCTGCCCTGTACGTTTTCAGGGTTTTCTCTGCTCTGAACACACCTCATGCCACTAATCAGCTCATTAACAAGCACTTCATGACTTAACATAGGTGCTCTCTACGAATAGAGAAAGCAATATAATGTGCAGGGCAAGGGGGACCAGGGTTGGGAACATGCGCTATAAAGCAACCCTGGTCTTGGAGATTTATCTTACAGTGTAGTCTAGTTCCAGGCACACCTGCTTCAGCCAATTCTATTCTTCTGGCTGTTTCCAAAACCACATACAACAATAAATAGAAAGTAAACGACAAGTATAGTACAAGAGTATGCAGCTTTGGTTAGCTCTTGATTGCTTTGGCTGGTCTTGACTGGCTGGATCAAATTAATTATGTGATAATGCTTAGATGCAGGAGGTTTGGTGACCAGTCCTCTAATCACAAATTTGGTCAATATAAAGTTTGTAAATAAATTAAAAAAAAAAAAAAAACCTGTTTTATGTAACTGACATTCCTACAACAGAATGCTTTAAAAATAAATAAATTTTAAAAAATAGTATATTTAGTACTTTCCAAATACCAACCATTTTGCTTGGTAAAAAGATTCGCACCTTTGAGTTTGGACAGTCGTTTTTCTATCTCGCCTTCATTGTCGTATTCTATTGCATCATCTTCCTTCCCCTCTTTGTTCATCGCAGCATCCAGCAGAGCATCTACACAGAGGAAAGGAGTGTGAGCAGTGTTTGTGTGCGAGTTTGCATTTTAGTTGCCTGTTGAGGGTGGCAGTCACGCACAGTTGTGCTGTTTCTACCTGCAGCCTTTAGGTCTCCTCCTTTGATGTCCATCACTCCTTCCAGGGTCTCTTCGTTGGCAAGGCTCTTCTGGGTCACGTTCTGATTGGAAGGTTTGGAGGGTTTGGAGGAGGACGGCAACATAGGTTTGTCTGAATCTTTTGCGGTCATTTCAGCTTAAAAACAAGCAAAGGAAAAGGAGGTTACACATATATTCATGTAGGGACAGTGGTATACACAATCCAGTGAGCACAAACTCCATCTCACCTTCACTTGGCAGAACAATGGTTTATCATTAACTGATATAATCTTTGGCCTATAATCCGTTTGTTTTATACATCATCATATTTTCATATATTTGTAAACGTGAGCCATAAGTTTGATGTCAAACATAAACTTTAGTAATATAGCAGTTTTACAATAACGAAAACAAACGTGATCAATGACATCGTTGAGCAAATGAGCATGGGACTGCTTCGGAACCTGTTTCAACAGAAGCAAACCTCGGTGTGGGGGTTTAATGGTTATGAGCTAACACCGAGCACTTATATCTTGATTCACAGTTTGTACATGAAAATACTTTGACCGTATGGCATAAAACCCTGCTGCAACATCCATAGGTCATAGGAGCTTTCTAGCAGCTGTACGTTGTCCACCACTTTCAGAAGCATGGAAGACATTTCTGGCCATGAATAAACAGAATAGCAGCAATCCACTGTGCCTTCAACAAGTCTGAAAATGTCTGGAGAGAATATCTGGAGACATCTGACAGCTCTGTTTCCATTCAGTCATTCTGAACTGTAGTGATTCTACTACTTTCTACTATCAGATAAACCAAAAAATCAATTAAACATATATAAACAGTGTATAAATAAATTGTTGTATACAGTAACATTAAAATAAATAAATGAAAAAAAATACACTCATCATTAAAAGAGTAATTGCACAAATAGCTGGAATCAACCAACAGGAATGAAACTTGGTGGGTAGGTTTGACACTGTGAGACCCTGCTTCATGCACCAAGACCTGCGTCCATATAACATTGTTGAACACTAAGGCTTTTCTTACATGCTCAGCACACCAAAACCCTGGTATGTGACTACTCAAAACCCGCGAGGTGACAGTCACACGAAGCTTGTATTAGAACAAAGTTTGTTGAAACTAGTATAAATTAAGAGTACAGCCCAGCTGACGGCACCAGGCTCAATGCTTAACCCCCTTGAAACAAAGTACTTGTAGAAACATCTACTAAATAAGGTGCTGCTGGTATGTACCTTTGTCTGCCAATTTCTCACTTGTTTTGAGGTGGTCATCAGTTTTGGGCTTCAGTTCTGGAGCTTGTTCTTTGTTCACCCGTTCGTCGGCACTTTTATCCGAGTCGTTCCCAGCTGGAACTTCAGATACAGGCTTAGAGTCATTGGCTTTCTGAGTGGAAAAGGTAGCACCCTGCAGGCGAGAGAGAAGGAGAGACAAAGAGGGTTGAACATTCATTTTCATGGACACAAGCAATGGCTGAGCCTTAACGTCTTCAGCAGGGATGCTGATTAACTGAATAACCGGCAAAGCCACAAATGCTGCAACTTGAAAATTGTACTTGAATTGTACATGTGATCATGCAGGAGCACAACTTCCGCTAGCCCTGCAACTCAGCGTTTGCTGGAGTCAATATACACTCATCATCAAACTGACAAGAATGAAACTTGGGGGTGGGTAGGTTTGACATTGTGATACACACAAAGGATTCAAGTTTCACGCTCGCCCGGAAATGTGACGTAAGCAAGGACGGGCCTTATCGCTGTACCTGACTGACTATATAGTTCGCCCTGTTGCATGTGCCTCGTGTTGTTGTGTTGGTAGCATCCTTTGCAAGTGAGGTAGGCCTCGCAGAACAGCTCGAAAGCAAATCGAGCAGTTGGAAGAGTTCCAGGTTCCAGGAAACGAGATGGTCTTATCGGCATAATGCGTGCCACACCGGTTGTGCAGATATTACCATCGCACACGGTTGCCAGAAGTGGACAGAAGATATTATTTTGATGATGAGTATATATGAGTTAATAATATATTGTAAGTACAGTACATCATGTTACATTGATGTATCTTACGTTAGGCAATGTTTGTTCATTCAGTAAATATATTCACATAAATCAGCGGTCTGTTTGACGTTGTATGGACCGTTTCCATGATTTTAGGTTTGTCAGTTAATTAACTAATCACCGAATTATAACAGGAGATTATCATTCAAAATAAATGACCAAAATCTGTATCCCTGATCTTTAGCAATGTTAATCGGTAACCAAAGGGGATGGTTTGTTAATCTGGGAAAAAGCTCCTGTAAGAGCTGCTGCTGGTTTACCTGAATGGTGACTGAAGGGCGCTTTTCAAACTTCTTCTGCACCTCCTGTTTTGCTGCTGCTATCTTTTCACTGCATTCCTCCTTTTGGGCCAAGATCTGGGCATTACATTGAGTCCTGCAGGTGCGCGCGCGCACACACACACACACACATATGATGATACAGGGGAAAGCTGGGCACAATCTAATTCAGGATCAAATGTAACATTTATATACTTATAAAGGTTTGGACAGAAACTTTGCAGATGTTTCTCACAACTCTGTTTTTGTACCATCAGAGTAATTATGACTACTGAGTTCTGTGTATATCACTAAACTCACATACACAATCACTTGCACTTCATGTAGACCTGGAGCCATGAACTGATTTCTCAAGTGCATGTAAAGGAGTTAAACAGATTACTGACACAATTTGATTTACTGCAGTTGTTAGATTATTAAGTGGATGTAAACGCACTCATCGTTGCAACTAAGACACCCCAAATCAGGTAAATTTAGTTCCCATGTACATTTAAAAAATTTTATTTTTGTGTTTACAGGGTCATGAAAAACAAACTACGAGTGTGAAACTAATATTTTCTGTTCCACTCTGTGTTCAAAAATAACCCCTTACAATCAACTCCACTTATGAGGCAAGTTGCAACATTACTACATACCAACAAAATAAACAAAATCGACAAACTTCTGCGACACAGTGCTAATGATCCATATTAATATACTGATATTGGAGTCACACAATTAAGACGATTTTTAATTTTTGCCATACTGACAAATGAAAACTTAACCGCATTTAACTCACAAATGTTATCCATAATATACTCGCTGGCTACTTAAGATTGAGAAATAACTGTTTAAAATAAAAATAATACCAAGTATTAATATGACCGCAGGACACATGGAATATACTGTGACACTGAACTGTATCAACTTAAATTTCAGTCATTTTATCGCACTTACATGTCGTAGGTAAGTTTCTTATTCAGTGTGTTCATGTTACTTTGACATGACTGCAGCTGCTTCTGCACCTTACTGAGGTCTTCTAGCAGAGTCTTCATCAGGTCTAAAGTGAGAGAATTAATTACAGAAAATAAGAGAAGATAGTCAAAGTGAACATGCACTCATCATCCAAAAAAATAGCTGCACCCAGAAGGAATCAACTGACAGGAATGAAACTTGGTGGGTAGGTTTGACATCATGAGCTATGCAAATTCAAGTTTCATGCTTGGCCACACATGGGACGTAAGCAAGGACAGGTCTTATCGCTGTACCTAACAGACTATAGTCAAAAGCAATTTGAGAAGTTGCACATTTGCACATTTAATATACAGGTACTGTTAATATGCGAAATTTAAACATATTGGAAGAAAAAGGAGAATTAAATCAAAAGTTACAGCATATTTTAAATTTTATTTTTCCAATTTGTTAAACTCATCAAATGAAACTGTGCACTACAAGCTGTAGATGGCTGCAGGTTTGTTCCCTGGAGATGTGTTAACTTACTTTCACTTGGATAATCAACCAAACCTGCGGGTTCAAAGTATATGACTGTATGCAGAGGTAATGCAGCAGGCAATATTACCTTAATTCACATAGTATTCACCAAATATGGGTGGAAACATAGTGTTATTGGGAAGGAACAAACTGAATGTACAATTTCTAATCCAATTAAATGAGTCATGAAGGACACAGCTTAAACTAGAGTACAATGATCTGCTCGATAACGATGTCTGACTGTCATTAGCCGATGAAAAAAAGTTAAAAAAAAAATAAATAAATAAATAAATAAAATAAAAAATTTGCATGGCTAGGCAAGTCCCCCCAAAAGCCCCAGTTAAACATGTCATTGTGTGTCACATGCATGTGTTATGTGAAAACAATCCAGGTAGGTGTTAGACAGGAATAAGCTTGAATGAGGAAATTCTCCCCAGATTTGCATTGTTGTCATTAGATCATGTCTCGCATCACTAAACCATGGATTGGGTTGCACCAGTTTTGCATAAGTCTGTATACAAGTCCTATACAAGTCTGTTCATTTCAGAAGTGCTCTTACTAACCCCTATATAGAGGAGTAGAAAGGGTAGAAAATGTACTGCGTGTTCAACCAACACAATGGCAGCATTAGTCTAGAAGTGAAACCACAGCATGCAGTCTTGTTTACGGCATTTGATAAGCCTAATGAGTGATAAGCGCAAGTACACTACATGACCAATTGTATGTAGTATGTAGCACTTGAGAAGTCAAGTACTGATGTTGGATGAAAAGGCCTAGATAGTGCTCCAGTTTATTCCAATGTAGTTTGGAGGGGTTGAGGGGAGGGCTCCGTGCAGGCCACTGGAGTTCCACCACACCAAACTCACTAAACCCTGTCTTTTTGGACCTCGCTTTGTGCACAGGGGAATAGTCATGGTGGAACAGGAAAGGGTCTTCCCCAAACTGTTGTCACGAAGTTGGAAGCACATATCTGTCTAAAATGCATTTTTATGCTGTATTACTAACATCACCCTCCATTGGAACTAAGGTACCCGAATCCTGAAAAACAGCCCCAGGCTATTATCCCTCCTTCACCAAACTGGCCTACTAGGACTAAGCATTAGGATGGGCAGCGCTCTCCTGGCAAGTCTAGACACGTCCATTAGACTGCCAGATAGTGAAGAGCAATTGATCACTCCAGAGAACACGTTTACCCTGCTCCATCTGACGCTTGGCATTGTGCATAGTGATCTTAGGCTTGTGTGCAGTTGCTTGGCCATGGAAACATTTCATGAAACTCCCGACTCATGGTCCTAGAGCTAATTTTTGGAACTCTGTGGTGACCGATACAACAGAGGACAGGCGATTTTTACATGCTATGTGCTTCAGCGGTAAGTTTACGTGCTCTCTTAGTTTGCTATTGCTCCTAGACGCTTCCATTTCACAATAACAGCACTTACAACAGACCACTGCTGATCTACCGCGGCTGAAGTTTCACAAGCTGTCTTGTGGCAAACCATGTAGCATACTATGACAGTGCCAAGTTTATAGTCACTGAGCTCTTGAGTATGAACCATTCTACTGCTTATGTTTGTCTATGGAGATCGTATGGCTATGTGCTTGATTTAAATCACTTGATAGCAATGAGTGAGACTGAAACACCTGAATTTAATAATTAGTACCAAACTCAATGTTAAAACTAGTTTGTGTGGTACAACCTGTTTTGATTTAGCACTCTGAACACAGACTTTACTTGTGTATCGTCTAGCCTACACTGAACTCATGCACAGCTGGTGCAACTGGCCCCTGCAGCCACACTGTTTGTTGGAACTGGCAGAAATGGAACCAGAACAAGGAAGACCATACTTACTTTTCATCTCCTGAACAGTTTTGGCACTTGATGAAACGTTGAGCAGTAGCTGCCCCTATAACAGGGTTATGATTGTAGTAAGTATTAAGTAGAATTTCTGCTAGGCACTGACACTCACAAATATGCAAAGCATCATTTTGTTAAAGGAAGTAACATAACACAGAAGGCAGGAAAGACAGAGTAAATTCCAAAGCTTCTACAACATGTGGCATTTTACTTTCTCATTAGTCAGGACTGGAGTTGAGCACCCTCCTACAGAGCAAGAAGATCTTTACTGTGAAGCTGCTCCAACATATGATAAAGCATGCTGTGACGTACCACCTTAAAAAATGACATATACTGTGGTGTATCATATGATTATCATCTACATGCTACGCCAGTCATTATACAATGCTGCTTAATGTGGAAACATACGCAATGAAAAATATGAGACTTTTCATTACAAGTTAGCATTAAGATAATATCAGAGCTTGTAAACTGTCTATAGATGAGTTAGACCAATCAGAGGCAACTATGGTCTGTCTGACCAAATAACAGACCTGGACTTCGGTTCACAGAAAATAAGTGCAATTTCGTCACATTTGCAATTCTGATCAGAAAAATCACATTTAGATATTCTTCCCAAATCGTTCAATCCAGTTCTGATGTTTAAAAGCGACCCAGTGATAATGAACCCCTCCCCAGAACCGGTCCTCGGTGCGGACCCAAACATTTGGGACAAGTGTGAAAACACCCTAAAAATCCTCTGGTGAACTTGCTACACTAAATTGTGACCTACACCATCACGTTTCTAGAAGTGCATAATAATACTGTTTACCTAATTACAAAACACTGGCACATGCCTTTTGTTTGACTCGGCTTAGACCTGGCAATGGCACTCCCTTGTGACCGTATCTTTCCATAAATATAGTGTCACCATATGGTGTTTTGAACTCATGAGGCCTCTAGGGTTTTTGAGTGTATCACTGAATGCACTCTAAGTAGCCCCCTGTGCATTAACCTGATGTGTGGGGATACCTTCTCTTGTTCCCACACGTTCTGGGCTTTTAGCTGCTGTTTCTGGTGGTTTTCCATGAGGCTGAGCTGGTCTGCTTTTTGGCGCAGCTGCTTCTCTGCTTCGCTCCTGCCCATCTCTTCCCGCTCCCTCTCAGCGGATGCCTGCCGCACACGCTCCTCCAGCTCCAACAACTTAGCCTAAACACAGACACGAACATCCTATTACAAACACGAACAACTGTGGTGGGATATAAATACACAAAACACATGTCCAGGTTAGAGTTTTAGAGAGGCAGGGAAATCACAAAACTGTGGCATGCAGATGGGCTACAGGACTGGAGACTGCAAATCCATTGCCTCTTGTCTGACCCCCTTGGAGACATTGCACATTTTGGCCACTAAATATGGAACCTGTTGTCCAAGCAGCTACTCCCCTTTTGTCTGGTCAGACATGGAGCAAAGCTAATCTGATGATTTTGTGAACATGGTGGTTCACCGTTCTGTTGTGCCTGCCCGCCTGGCAACATACGCTGTTCAACTGACAGAACTTAATGTAAAGTCTTTGTTGCGGTTTGACCCGCACTGGTTATAGCTCGCTATTGGCCGCTACAGGGTAGACAGCCTGGTCAGAGAGCACAGTCATCGGTTTGCTGTGCAAATAGGTCTGTAACAATTCAAGTGGTTGCCGCTGTACATTTATATGCATGTATACACATGATATCAACAGCAGTTTCTGAAATTAAACAGAAAGAATGATATATGGTTATTAATACCATATTTACAGATACTCCTAACAAAAGGCAATAACTAACATAAAGGAGCTGTTATACAGAGTCTGTATCAGCATACTTTCACTTGCGCTGAACATCTAAACTGTTAAGTTCCTAACAAGGATAACTAGCATTGCTTATGACTGTACATGCATAACGGTGACTAGCCAGTTAAACAGAATTACACTCAGTAGCTTAGCCTGTGCAAAACAGATTTTAGACAATAACTAAAGGTTTGAAGGATTGACTTTTACCTCTTACATTAACAGTTTAATTATAAAACAAACTCACATCATCTTGCTATAACTGCTATACAGGCTACCACAGAAATGTCATGGCTGCCCAAGAAACGTGAAGGCAGGGCTGGTGCAGATCAAGGCGAGTCTGACTTAATCAGCTCTAGTCAAAAGATTTCATCCATGAGGTCATGGAGTTCCAGCAGTGCCTTAAGATCTGATTATCAGTTCAGACTTCATATGCTGGAGGTACTCAGACAACAGGAAACTGGATATTCCATTCGTTTTCAAATGAAGCCATAACCAAAAAATTCTGGCTCTGAAACAGCGGCAACGTTCTGCAGACCGCGATGGGACATGGAACACTAAATTAAAATGTTGCCATCAACTTCCAATTCCAAATACAACCACTATTATATAACGATAATAAAGGTGGACAGTGTGTTCTGCCTTTTTTCACCTTAAAGTAAAGAAGTACACCACCAAAGCTCTCCTCTGATAACCTTCCTTTTTCTCTGGTAATGCTGTCACTACCCCAATGTTGGTGTGCTTTCATGCACTCAGTCACGTACTGCTGTACGGAGTGGAATGTAGGGGTGTACAAGACTCAGAATTTTGTCAGTCGAATCGGATTCGCCCGTCCTGGCCGACGATTCGACTATTCGTTCATGATTTTTCTCCATATACATTATCTAGTAATCAGTAAATCAATTGGCATACGTTTCAGATCTGATGTCCTCCTCATTTAGAAAGTCAGCAGAGTCACAGGAACATATTTTTGAACTAAAAGAGACGTGGCATATGATGAACGATCTGGAGCCTGATTTAATTACAGAATATAGCGTCGGGCAAGAAGCACGTATTTATGCTAAAAAATTAGCGCTTATAGCTAATTTATAGTCTTTTTAATTTCCCTTTTAACAGCTTCTTCAGTAGGATGACCCTTCGTCTTTCATCTATCGTAAATAATGAACTCCTAAATAAAACCAAATTAGTCAATATTTAAATTATTTTTAGATGAAAAGGAGAACGGTAGACCTGAAACTGTTTAATTATTATATTACCCGCGCTGAAATAATTATTTCTCGTTTATCGGCAGGCATATTAAGTGACTGTAATTATCTTTAAATAAAAATAATCTCAGCTGTAAACGAATAAATAAATATATGTGTAATTTAGGTTCTAAAATACTGGAATTATAATAAAACAAACGTCTTTGGTCCGTTTTTCCTTCACCGCAAACAGCCATTATGTCTAAAACGAAAGTCGACTCACTGGTTTGAAGCAGTGTTCAATGTCTGACTAAATGACGAGCAGAATTAGCTTTAATTTGTTCAGATTCTCTGCTTCTAAAGCTCCTCCAGACTTTTTCTGAGACATCGTTCCACCCGTGTTTCTCAGCTACACAGCTTTAGCTTCCTTCAACGGTGAACTGCCAGCGCACATTGTCACATGGATTAAATTTTTTAGCAAGCATGCGTCATAGCCCAGCTAGAACTTAATATATATTTATTATTCCCCTTTTAATAATTATTAAAATGTCTTTTTAAATTCTTAAAGTTCTTGTGCATTTTGTAAGCTTTCGTCTGTTTTACGACAAAAATAAATAAATAAATAAATAAATAAACCTCTTCACTGTTGTCATTCGACTTGAAGGTTCTCAGTCGACTCAAAGGGTCTCAGACTGACGATTCGACTCATCGACTTCTAGAGGGCAGCCCTAGTGGAATGCCACTTGTTTTTTCCATGCAGTGATGTGAACACAGCATAAGAGATCTATCCAGTTTTTGTGATGCAATGTTAATACTGTGCATTAGACTGTAGATATACAGTATGGAGAAATACAGTTGATTAAACAACAGCAACCCTGTTTGTTTAAGATACTTTGAACAAGATGTCCAAGTCACCACTCAAAAAGATTTGGCCGGTGGTGGTCCTACGGTCATCTTTTGACAGTTTGAGGGAAGCCGACAAATCTCTATTTTAACAGATGGGCTACAGTCAGTAACAGCACCTGTATGGTAGGCGTACCTGTTAAATATTGCCAAGGAGTTTAGGTACAAGGAAGTTACATGAGACATTAAGTAAGATTCATTTCATTAATTTCACATTTCCTTCTAATTTATTTCCTCCATGTGTCCTAAGTCGAGTGTACACTGCCACACTGATGAACAAACAACTCAAGCTGGCAGCGAACAAGGGTTTTCTGACACCATGGCAGTGGACACAAAGTCGATGGTCACTTTAAACATTCAGCCTTGATATTTTCCCACTAGAAATTAAACACTAAAACAATCACAACCACTTTCTCAATACCAGACACAAGGGCTACTGAAACTGAAAGGTCAATATTTGCTACCAAAGTCTACACACCGACTTGTTTGACTGAGTAAATTAGAGCGGCAAACATTTAAATATGGTGATTTCTTTTGAACCATCTTTGTAAAACAGGCTGTGGAGAGACTGCACTGTCCTCCTTTGTACACCGCCTGATTTTTATTAGTTAGCATCACTGCTGTAGCGTAGTTTATTAGTGGGCTTGTTCAGTGCTCTGGTGCACAGCGTGTAACTTTTCATGACTTTATTTAAAATTGTTCATAGCCAGGGCTATATAATATCTGTTCATGTGGCATGGACTGAGTGTTTTCATACAGCATGAGCTTATAAACTGTAGGCTTTGCCTGTACATAATGGTCTATTTAAATGTATAGTGCGACTCACCAATGAACAAAATGTCTAAAATCTAACAGTGCATGTCTGGCTTTAACTTTCACCACAGCTCAACAAGTCAACAAAAACTCTTGATTCCAAACATGAGCTCCATGAATGCATTAGCCTAAGATTCGGTTCCTGACATGGCTGTGCTAGAGGCTGTTGTTAAAAGAGGCCGATGAGGAACAAAACTATGAAACATACTTTACTTATAAACGCTTTTCTGACGTCGAATAAAACCCATTCTTTTCCACTGGGGCACAGCTTGATCAAAGGTAACTAATGTAGCATAATGAGGAAATGCATGTCATATAAATCAGTTAAAGGGTGTACTGCACATTCACATTAACTGCTACTTTATTCTAAGTAGGTTACTTATAATAGTATCAGAATCAATATCGGCAAGTACGAAAAAACATGTACTCGTACTCGGTTGGAAAAAAATGGTACTGATGTTGGTTTTAATGATATGAAATGATATTAATTACGTATGTACAAACCTGTAGCTCCATGTTTCGTGAGTTGGAGACCCAGTATTTAAAGCCGAGTAGAAGGACGCAGGTGAACAGAGCAGCCATCAGCAAGGACGGAGAGCGACCTCCGCGACGGCCATTCCCTAGCGCCCCCATCATCCCAGAGATCCAAGCAACACGCAGTCAGAGGTGGTCCTAAAAGCAGAGCAACAGAGATAAAGACACTTCCTCCTGGTGAAAGGGGTAAACATGTCACGTCAGTGGCTCTTAAAGGTTCTATTGTCGGTGGGTGAAAGCCTCAGCAAATACCACACTGAGGCACTCTTTGTTGCTATTTTGACACCCCTGTGCCAAGCTTTATTCAAAGGAGTGTGTGGAGTTTCACTGATTTGCATGGACCTACAAGGATCTGTAGCCTGCTGGGAAAAGCCAAACTGCAAAGATAACCTGGCCTGTCTTCTCTTTGATTTGATTTTTCCAAATGCTTTAAACCTTATCCTGATAGCATGGTCTGGATTGGTCCAATGTTTTTGATGAACTGCTTTAGTAAAGGAAGCTAATGGAAACGGCCATCTTAACCTGCCAACTGCAAAACAGAGGAGTTTGTTTATTTTGAACTATTCTTTAACATAAATCTGAGGTGCACCTCAAACAACATACAATGTAGTTACCTGTGAGGTTATGGGGCTTGTCTTACCAGGTATGTTTAACTAAATCTAGGTTTCACAAAATGCACATGAAAGCATGTAGAAAAGTGATGTTTACGACAATTGTCCGAGACATGAGTGACTATTTTTCGGGAACAAGAAATCACGCCATGTATAATGAACCCTATAATGAAACCAATTCGGTTACAGCAGCAAAAGCAATGCTGACACCACTGTCACCATATTTTGATGTTTATATATATGACTTCATATTCCTCTGCTAAAAAGCTACATTTGAGACCTGACCCAAACCTTACAAACTTCTTGTAGCGTCTTTAGTAGCATGTGAACTACCAAACAATTTAACAATGTTGACTGAAGGACCAGAGGACACTAGAGGCTGTTCCAAGAGCTGTTTATAAACTGAAATCCAGATCTTAACTAGCCCTGGAGCACAAGTTGCCCTGACGATGTATCCCAGTAAACAGTGATTCTCTGTCGTGAGACAGGAAATCCGGAGTTAGACCCAACTAAGCTGGCTAAGAAAGAAATCTTGCTTGATGACAGGCCCCTTAACAGCAGAAGAAAAGTACCAGAACTAAAACTAAACAAACCTTGTTGCAACAAATTCAACACTAGTTTAAGGGGTATTATGGAAAACTTTCAATTATTTACAATAAAGTCTGTAGTCATATGCAAAAATGTTAAAGTTTCAACATTTACCATTTCCCCAGTGCACACAGGCAACATGTGGAAGCTATGCTGCAAAAACACTGTTAGGAACCGACTCATTTACATATATTCAGTTATTTAGCCTACAGAAGGTTAGTGCCGTCCGATTACACTGAAGTTCTAAGGAACGTTTCAGATCTTTGAGTGCTTTGCTAATTGAAACACGATAGACAAAGTGGAACTCATTAGGCACAGTAACAAAAACCTCCTTCTTTATTCCAATAGATGATTAGAGGGTGAAAATTCTGTATGCCATGTATGGTTCACAAAACCAAAAGTTTTAAGTGGACATCAAAAAAAAAAAATGTAGGTTTGGGGCCATTTAAAGGCAATAATGTACATAATATATCAAATATATCACTAAAATATCAAACCTGATTAGCAATATTGCCTGTTATACTGGTACACTTCTTAGCACTGCAGTTTTCCCTGCTAAATGCAAAGCAGAAGGGATGGAGTGAGAATTTCCTGAACTTGAATTTCCTGAATTCTCAACTTCTAGGACTGAGGCAGAACCTGTCAGCAACTCTGACATCTATCATTACACAAAGTTTGTAGGTTTGACTCTTCTCTTTTAGGGATCTTTTCATCTAAAATACAAGAGTCAGACGTGTGACCAGTTCAAAAGCAGTCACCAACGTAACAGAATGAGATTGAACACAAAAAGGAATTTGTACATTTATTAAATATTAATGACTACATAGTAAATTATCAAGGAGATTACAACCATTACAAATATACAGTTGCAAGAAACCATACAGTTTTAATATTATGAATTTATATTTATATAATTAATGTTATTAATGTTTTAATATTATTAAATTATTAATAAAACATGGTCTGATCGAGGTTTGGTCAACAACTGATCTTTCCATGTCTCAGTAGCTGAGTAACATCCACAGTCTAGAAAAGTAATAAGCCTCTGTGTTAATGACTTCTCTAAGAGCTAACTGGCAAAGGTGTTTCCGTTAAGGAGAAAAGACTGGAAGACTGGTAGACTGTCTTTACCATTAAATAAAGGCAGCACATAAAGTGTGGCTACTGACACCTATGTTCTCAGGAAAGGCTACCGTGAACCAAGCCTCTATGCAAACAACTTTCAGAAGAGCACAGAAGACGTGTTACAGAGATGCATGAAGCTGTAAACAAGGCTAGAAAAGCACTGCTGAAGATCAGGATGTAAATCTATCCACAGTCAGACAAACTGTCTACAAATGGAGAATGGAGAAAATTCTGCCTAGGAGAGGGCATCCTGTTAAGATCACTTCAATAGCACAACGGGCAACCCTGAAAGAGGTGAGGAAGAACCCAAGATTAACAACAAAGACGTACAGAAGACCCTACAAACTGCAAAAACTTTTGTTCATGTGATCACTAGTACAAGACACTGTACAAGAACAGTGCTCACGGTAGGAGGGAAGTCACTGCAGCCTGTCTAAGCTTGCCCAAGACCATCTGTATGTTTCACAACGCTTCTGGGAAAATGCTTTATGGATGGATAAGACAAAAATGGAACTATGAACAACAACTATGTTTGGACCAACACCAAAACCTCATCCCAGCTGTGAAGCATGGTGGTGGGAGCATTATGGTTTGTGGCTGCTTTACTGCCTCAGGGCCTGGATGCCTTGAGCTCAATAAGGGAAACACTGAATTCAAAGCTGTATCAAAACAATTTACAGCAGAAAGCAATGACACTAGTCCACGACCTCAAGATGAAGAGAAGTTGGGCGACGCAACAAGACAATGACCCAAAGCGAAACAAGCAAATCTACCAAATAACGGTACAAAGAGTAGAAAATGAGTGTTCTGGAATGGCTAAGTCAGAGACTGTAGCCCAATTGAGATGCTGTGGTATGATCTGAAGAGAGCTGTGCAAGCACAACAGCCCAGAAATACCGATATAAGCTGTGTCCCAATTCGGAGGCTGCATTTCAAGACCGACTGCGTCATGAGCCGCGACTGGGCCATCCCATTTCGAAGGCTCCTTCACATGCAGTCAAGAAATGCGTCCTTTTTTTCCCAGCGGCAATTAAGGATCCAACAGGTGAATCCTTTGCCGGCCGACATTCACTGTGTGCTGCTGCGACCAGTGTCGTGACTCTACGATAAGAGCAGGAACAGTGGTGCTCTGATGCAAACAGGAATTCCACCGTACAGCAGACGGTCTCATGACAGTTCAGCCTTCGAAGGAAACGCTGTCATAGACCACGTCACCTCTGAATTGGGACACAACTAAAGTGAAAGACATTTCTGGGAGGAATGGTCCAAAATTCCTTTTTCAACATTGCAGAAACTACAGGAAGCTTCTGGTGGAGATGATAGTGCTAAATAAGGAACCACAGGATATTCAATTCAGGAATTCAACTACTTTTTTCTAGCCTGCACGGGGTCAGGTCTCCACAAGTACAGATACATCCAAAATGTGTTTGATAATGAACTTATCCATCACTGGTGATCCATAGGTGTATAGAAATGGTGGGGTCTTCTTGTCTCTCTGAACAATACTGGAATCAAAGTCACAGCCCCAAGTAAGAGGAACCCAAGCAGTCCTTTGCAATGGGACCATGATTAGGGGATCGCCTACAGGGACTCAGCTGTATATATGATAAAAGGGTTTATTATTTATAACTACAGAGACTGAGGTAAAGTGAGGCATTAACTCTATTATTCAATAGTAGCAGCAATACATGTCCCTCTTATCAAGACTCGCGGGACGCTAAATCTATTGTTCCGTTCCACCTTAAATGGTGCAGCAGAATGTAACTGCTGCACCATTTAAGGTGGAACGGAACAATTCGAAACCAACTTAAGCGTAATTTGTTGTTCAGTGTCTGAGATGGTTTCGTGTCCAGTGTCGTGTTAAAGGTAAATGATTAGATTCAGCTCATCACTCGACAACCGAGGCAGACTGCCGTTAGCAAACATTAGCCAGCTAGTTAACACGGTAAACGGGTTTCAGGAAGCAACACGTCAACAACTCCCTGCTAGCGTGTTGGCCTAACGTTACTTAATACTTCCACCGGAAAAAAGAAAGCTTTATATGTGTGGAGAGACTGTAAAATGTTGGAAAATCCAGTCATGAGGTAACAAACAGGTACTAAGCTAGCGGCGAAAGCAGCTACGCTAGCTGGTTGGTTTAAGTAAGCCTGCTAGCTAACTAGCCTGTCGTTAACAGTACGACTCATGTACACAGTGGCTACCGAGCAAATCGATCCCTACTCCTGTCTCTGCTTCGGCTGGGAAGGAAGATTTACTGTCACAGAAATGACCTTACCACTGTATTTAACCGCTACGTCAGCTGAGGTCGGGGCACTTCGACATTATCGATCATCCGGTTTGTCTGGCAGACTCGGTTGAAGCGCGTGCTTTTTGATTTGACCCGCATCAATTCGAGCGCAGCACGAGAGCAGCTCGGCTCGCGGAGGAATCGGCTCTTTTCAATCGGTTCTTCTGAACAAATCGCTTTTGGTGCGCAGTGTCCATGTATGTATTGGCTGACATCTAATGAAGCTCCCATATAATTGATTAATTTGTTACTGAAACCAAACGGGTAGTTTTGGTTGGTGGACTATTCTCAGTCTAGTGGTGACACTCCAGCGGCACTGCTGTGTCTGATCCACTCACCCCAGCACAACACACACTAACACACCACCACCACGTCAGTGTCACTGCAGTGCTGAGAATGATCCACCACCCACATAATACCTGCTCTGTGGTGGTCCTGACCTTTGAAGAACAGGGTGACATAGCATGCAGAGAAGAATGGGCTAACATAGCATACAGAGAAACAAATGGACTACAGTCTGTAGTAAGAACTACAAGGTGCACGTATGTGGTTAGTGGTGCTGATGAAATGGTCAGTGATTGTAGACACAAGGAGGTGGTTATAATGTTGATGGCTGATGGGTGTGTATAATAATAATAATTCTGAAACAGCCACAAAGTACAGTAGAAAATGACACAGGTGCCTCAACTTAATATAAACTTTTCACCCCAACAGCTCCCATAAACACACATTCAAAGTTCAGCCTGAGAGATTTTTCTGGTTCTCACAGTCCACTCACACATTCGATGATGTTGAGGTCTGGACACTGGGGTGGTCAGTCCATTGGTCTGAGAACAGCAGCAGCTTCTTCGATTTAGAAATGTTCTTCTTTTATTTGTCTTCTTAACAACTACACATGCTGTTTAGACTCAGTGTTGAGGATGGACAAAAACATGCAGAGATCTGATTTTCTCCTCTCTCTCAGAGATGAAAGGTTTAGGTGCTGTCCGTTTATCTGATTTGGGCAGGTTTGGTGGCCTACCAGGCATTGTAGAGTTGTTGCTAGTCCAGTTGTCTCTACTGAAGCCCTGTTTTTTTTCCATTAAGCCTATTCTCTTTTGATTCCGTCCTTTGGCTGTTGGCATATTGATGTTCACAAATGTAGGGGGAGAGGCAGAAACAACACAAAGATGTATATTGTATAAATATGTAAATGATATTTGATTCATGTTATAGCAGTTCAAACTACTTCGATCAATAATGAATCAATCATTCGATTCATTTCAATAAACAGTTCAAAAGAGTCGGTTCGAGAATCTCCGGGTGGGGGTGTGGCTTTCGTTTAGCCCCGACCCAGGGGAGGGACTGGTTAAACTGCAGTTGGTCACAGAATCAGAATCACTGTTCATTTTTATTTTTATTTCAACCTGAAATTAAAATGTATTTTTTTACATTGCTAGTTTTTCATAGATCACATAGTTTAACTGAACATATAAAGTATGATTCACTCTATCATAATCATTTAAAGTAATCATATCTTCATATCATATATCTCTTGTAATCATATCTTCATATCATATCTCCTGTAATCATAGCTTCATATCATATATCTCCTGTAATCATATCTTCATATCATATCTCCTGTAATCATATCTTCATATCATATCTCCTGTAATCATATCTTCATATCATATCTCCTGTAATCATATCTTCATATCGTATCATATCTCCTGTAATCATATCTTCCATTAAAATGCTGCATAACCATTTTTTGCACATCCCTGAAACCTCTCTTAACTTCAGGCCACCAGCAGGCAGGAAATGTACCAATAATATGCTTACCTCTATTTTAACTCACCCCACCCATCATCAAGAAAACACACACACACACACACACACACACACACACACACACACACACACACACACAGAGTATATACAGCTAGCTTAGAGACCCTCCCTGACCCTGTGTCACACCCTTGGAAATAAGTTTAAATGAATGAAAGTGAATAAAGAAAAGACCACTCAGCCTTTCTTTAACATTTTATTCAAAACCTTTTCATACGTGAAACTGAACAAACAAACTTTATCAAAACAAAGACTTACTCTAAGACATAGACAAATATTGATTCTTGCAGGTCAGCTCCTGGCCACCATCCTCTCAGAAGCGCTTCTGGGCTTTCTCCTCCTTGGGAAAACAAAGATATTCAAACAATGTAGAGTTATTCCATTTCAGAATTGGTGAAAATGTACAGGTGGAAAAAAAGCTAAATGCCTCGTAGCCTTCAATGTGAATTCCACCTTAACAATATGAATTGTTTCCCCCGGTGATGGGAAGCAGACGTCTGAAGAGTTTAACGCCTCTAAAAGTTATATCTCATAAAAGGTATTATGGTTATGACTAAATTAAGTGATGCCTGAAACTGTGTTTATGATATAATGAGATTAGCCATGAGGTACACGTATGGGGTCGTGAAGAAAAACAGTCCCCGTCATCAACATGACATGTAAAGATTCAGAAGACTTGTATAGGCTCATTGGATGATCTGGATGGTAAATAGAATGGCTATATTTGCATTGCAGTGCATTGAAACCCCTGGTTCTGTAAATTCAACTGTATATTCTACACTGTTCAGTTTCTCCTTTAAAAAGGTGTTGAATCCAACGTCCACAGAGGTCGGTGATGACCAACCATCACTGAGATTTTAAAGCCTTTACCTTTATAGCTTTGCCCAGCTCAACTAGTACTTCTTCGTAGTGGCTCTCCATGCCTTTGAGACTCTCGGGTTTAACGGTCTGTTTCTGTATTCCAGGACTGCCAGCATTCAGGACCATCTGCACAAAGTTCTTCTCCTACACCCAGAAACACAGATGGCATAAAGAGACACCATAAATATATATGCTCACCAGACAAAAACGTTAGTCAGGTAGTTAGGCTCCTGCAGATGGCGCTGCACGAGGATGATGGGGCTATAAATACCTGCGGGGTGTGAGGGATGGGATTCATAGATTGAGAAGAGGTGGTACAGTGCAGTGAATGTCTCGTTCCATGTGTGGAAAATGGCTCCAAAGCAGATGTTAATGATTGGCTAAAAGGAGTGACTGCATTTGAGCGTGCCAAAGACCATAGTGTGAAGGAAGTAGCTGAATCTGCAGGTGTATGGAAGCGTACGGTCATACGGGTCTACCAGCAGTGGCTAAAATCCTCGGAATTGTGCCAGGGAAGGCATCCACCAAATCTGACCCAACTGCACAATTCCTTGAAGCATGAGTGTCTGAACATTGATGTGGCCTACATCCAGAAATGTGTACAGTCCAGTCCAAATCTAATCACAGCTGTTTTTCATGCTCATGGAGGTGTTAGAGGTGTTACACGCTGTTAGGTGCGTCTCAGTCACGGTCCGGTGAGCTTATTAAACAAAGTGTGACCTGTAACTTGGTAATAACATAACTTTCAATGCACACACTATTTACTCTATACACTCACAACCCAAATTATTTCTGTGAATGACATGAATGAATGAGTTGCATCCAGAGGGAAAATGATCAGATTCCGATTCTGGACAACTGGATCATGCATGTCTGCCATTCCCCCAGTACCTTAAGCTTACCATGGCAATGAAAATCATCTGAATTAAATAGCAACTTCTGATTCACGGGCAATTCTGGGAAGTCTCACCTGCACTCCTAAGAGGAAGGTGAAGGCCACTCCAGCTTTCCCTGCTCTTGCTGTTCTTCCCACTCTGAAACAATGATTACGAAGATAAGACTAAGATCAGCCCTCCAGATTTCTCTCCAAGAGCTAACTGTTCACACATGTGAGTAATCTTCATTGACTGTATACTTAGCCATCTACTCCGGGTATCCAGTCAACTCGAATCAGATAGTGAATAAGCCAGCAGACGTGCCTGTGGATGTACGTCCTGATGTACTGCGGGGCATCGTAATTAATGACGCATTTAACTCCGTTTACGTCGATCCCTCTGGCTGCAGCATCCGTACTGATCAACCTAGCAAAGAGAGAGTGTTCATATGCATTAGAAAGGCTTATAGAAAAAAATTAAAAACAAAAACAGATCAGGGCTGGAATTGTGGCTGGGGTCTTCAGGGGGCTAGAAAGTCTGGCTAAAGGTCTATGAGGTGATCTATGCATTGATGCTTACTATTACTCTCAGTGTGTTTTGAGAGGTTTACTCCAGTAGTTCCTGTAGTGTTCCTAAGCAGAGATCTTTTAGGTGCATTTGGATATAAATGATGTTTACACTCAACACCAAACAGTGTCCAAAAATTAGGAACCACTTCCGGAGCTCAGTGACTCCCAGCATTGCTGAAAATCTCTTTGTGCTACGGTGTGTCATCATTATTCTGTCATTGCTGCATTCAGTTACACCCAGAACGAGCCCACAAGAAGCCATAGCACATAACACATGGTTTAAAAGGCAAAGTCTTTCAGATAAACAGATAATGGTTACAGATAAACCCTTAGGACTGCCCCCTTCAATTCACACTGAACCAGATGAACGAAACTTAGGGCCTGGAGAGCCACAGCAGTGTTAATACAGCTAACGAAGAGCTCAGTTATTAGCTGATGCATTGCCTCAGGCGTGTTAAACCTAGGTATATACAAAGCTCTGAGCTTACGTGGTCTGCTAGGACTGGAGTCTGACTCATCCAGACGTATCTAGATGCTGATTAAAGGTGCATTTTGCCCAAGATAAATGGTAGCCACGCTTCCAGCTGTCAAATTAAACTAAAGTGATAACTAAAGTGTCACAAAACAGTTATGAGAATGATAGTGAAGTTCCATCAGCTCCCTACAAGAGTTCATTAAACATGTCAGACTGATCAAAACACTTCAGAGAAGTTTGGAGCTAGAGGAGTCTTTAATGGTGAGCAGCTTCCGAGTTCCCATTCGGAGTCATTTTTATAGTACCCTCATCATCAGAAGAACTGTCGCACAAATATTTGCACCCAGACATTCAGCGAGCAGCGGTGCCCTCCATGAATCATCCGGTTAGTGCAAGCACCACTGGCAGACGGCTGGACGATGACTGCCCTTAACACCACGTCAACGTCACCAGACATTGCAGTGGTGTCACGCCAGACTGTCATGGAGTGACTCAGAATGGCAGCGGGTCATCTTCAGTGATGAGTCCCACTTTTGTCTTGGTGGAGACGATCAACGAATCCGTGTGTGGAGGCACCGTGGTCAGCACCAAGATGAACAATTTGTTGTCACATGTCACACGTCTAGAAGGCCTAGTATCACTCCACCTCCACCCCTACCGCACAATCTGCTGGAACTGTGTGAGGATATTCAAGCTGCATGGGATGGATTATCACAGGACACCATTAAGAACCTCTACAACTCCATGCCGAGACGTGTGGCATGTTGTGTTAGCAAACATGGTGTCCCGACGCCATACTGAGAGACACTACTTCTGTAGGTGTAGCTCAGTAAATATTACCCATATCAGTCTAAATTTATTGTTCCTGGTAACCTTTATCTTCCTTCCTAATAAGAGTGTATTTTATAAACCCAGCTCCAAAAGGTTGGAACAGTATGTGACATGCAAAAAATAAAAGAATATGATATGAATTTGCGATTTGTGTGTCCAGACATCACAGACCTATCTGCATAGGTTGCTGTAGTTATGATGTAGGCATCAGTAACTATGTAGCCACACTGGTGACGTGGCTTTTATAAGTGGAAGCAGGAGAGACAGGGCGTGCATTATTTTGCCCTCTAAATTCTTTCAAGTCATGGTTCGCCTCTTTGGCGCTCTTCTTGAATCCCAGCACTTCTGTCGCTCTGAATTTGACACGTTGCTTGTCGTGTTGGGAGCGTCGACAAAGGCACTCTGAAATCCAATTTGAGCAGCCAGAGCGTCCAGACTGAGACGCCGCTGTAAAAATCCAATTTGAACCGCATTTCAAACCTCCTTCAAATGTGATCTGGATCTGATTTCATGTGGTTTTTCGCTGTCCAGACTATCAACAATGAACCTGAATTCAATCTGGATGTGCCAAAAATGGGATTTGGGCTGGACATAGATCCAAATCATAGAGCAAGCAGTACAAAGATAAGATTTTGAAATTGACGTCTGCAGCAAGTTCCAAAAAAAGTTAGAAGCAAATTAAGACCTGTTCAAAAGACATTTTAAAAGTGGGACACAATCATGTTTGAGTTTAAAACGAGCATCATGGACAAGCCCAGTCATTTCTGAACAAGGATGGGTTGAGGCTCGCCACTATGCTAAAAATGCAAATAGTCTGACTCTTATAGCATTCCTCAATGAGTGACTACAGGGCTGTTGTGTGCTTCACCCTCCACTGTGTACAATACAACCAAAGGATTCCGAAAAATGTCTGCGGGTAAACAGCAAAGTCAAAAACACAGCTGATTGCTCATGACCTTTATCCTTCAGATACTACTGCATTACAAAAACTGTCATGCTGCCGTTATAATATCGCCACATGAGCTTGGAAATACTTTGGACAAGTCGTTGTCAGTAATCATTGTTAATCACTACATACACAACTGCAAGTTGACTGCACTACGCACAGCGAAAGCCATTTGTTAACAACGCTACCCACTTCTCCGGATATGAGCTGATATGAAATGTACTGATGCACAGTGAGCAAACAAGACTCCAGAAAGTTGGGACAGTTTATGGTCTGTCTTGAAACATGTTGCAGGCATCATATTCACAACAAGCTTATCCACCTGGACTAGGCAGATTTTGGTTGTCATCAACTCTTTTCTATTCAAATATCTCAAAACAGAAATATACACTCATCGTCGAAGTGTCAGATTGCGATGCTATTGGGAGAGAAGATAAAGATTACCAGGAACAATAAATGATGAGACATTTAGACTGAGTCCGTGACAGTCTGACACGACACCATTGCAGTCTTTGGTGACGTTGACGTGGCGTAAGGACACACGTCGAAACGATCTGTGTGCATGTAGTCCTGCGTCGTGCAGCCGCCTGCCAATGGTGCTGGAACTAAAAGGATGACTCATGGAGGGCATCAATGCTCGCTGTTGGGTCAGTCAGGTACAGCAATAAGACAAATCCTCGCTTACGTCACATGCGCAGCCGAGCGTGAAACTTGAATCATTCGCATGTCTCACAACGTCAAACCTACCCACCACGTTTCATTCCAGTCGTTTAATTCCTTCTGGGTGCAGCTGTTTGTGCAACTATTTTTCGACGATGAGAGTACAAAGAGGGAAAAGTAACAAGGGTGAGATGAGAGCATACGTACAAGGCGATCTTTCCTTGTTCAAATTTTTTCAAGGTTTTCTGTCTTTCACTAGGACTGAGTCTGGAGGAGAATTCTGCTACCTCCACTCCACCATACAGCTTCACCAGCAAGAAGAGCCTGAGAGAGGGGATCCGAGAGAAAGAGATATTTATCACAAGTGTAATTAACTCACCATGTAATTAACAATGTTATCACATAATTACAACAGTTGAATGACAACAGATTAATAGACACAGACACAAGCGAATAACTGAGACTTCTGGGTATTAATTAGAACTAATAACTAACGAATAGCTGTAAATGGTGTTACCTGTGTGCCGCTTCTCTTGAATTCGTGAAACATAAGGCAGGACTGAACTTCAGTCGGAGCAGGAAGTGAAGGATGAGGAGAGGCTTCTTACTCATTGTGCTACAAACATAATACTCCTGCAGTGGACAGAACAGTTTACAGATGTGTCTGATACAGAATAATTTACGGATGCACCAAAATGAATTTTTTCCAGTGTTTCATTCATTTTGCCACTTTTTACCATTGCATAAATTAAATAGGCTGATGAGGGCCACATCTGGGAAAGGTATGGCACTGCTGACCCACTGTCGGCACTGGCAATCTGCTGTGATCCCCCATATTTACAACATGCATTTGGCCCAAAAAACAGATTTGGTCCACTTCTGGCACAGATATGGCAGAGTTGCCTACTTTTGGCTGGCCCTAATGTGGTTAATATGTGGCCCACATCTTGCTACCGGTAGCGGGCCACCCAAGTGCTGTCAACCCATCTGGCAAGTGGGCCAGATGAAAATGGCGAATGTGGGCCAGACTTGGGTCTGAACAATTTTGCTGTCTGGGATGTATTTTTGTCTTGGTTTCAAGGAAATAACAATTAGTAAACTGCAGCTTAAACAAACACTTAACATCCCGGCAGATACACCAACTGATGGCTGTGATTTTATCGCATGTTCAGCTGCATTCGGAGCATCCCTAAAATAATTGTGCCATTCTGTTTCACAAGCTACATGTAGCAGCATAACACTGTGAGTTATGTCGGTACACTAGGTGGCGATATGCCTGTAACTAAACAAGAGGGAGAAGAAGTCTAGCCATTCACTCACAACTGAGCAAACCAGCAGGACAGTTCTACTAAACCAGCTGTAATTAGTTGCTGGCGCTCACCGTGAGGCCCTGAGGGAAGTTGAACTTCTCTTCGGTGCATGAGCCGTCCTGTGTGGGTGTGTGCGTGGAGCTGAAGAGACGTGGCTGGTGGAGCCCCAGCTGCTGCAGTTTCTCTGGGTTCTGGGTCAGAGTGGCTGAGAAGAGCAGCTTCTGCAGTGGCATCTGAGGTGGAGACAGACTGAGAGAGACATAAAAGACTTAAAGCCCTAATATTAGCCCTTATTACTCCTATTTATTAGCTAATAGGCTGGTATAACTAATAGAACAGAAGCTTATTTGTACCAGCTTGTATCATGCAAACTGCAGGGCTAAATCAGAAAGCCTTTGCGTCATTGTATAGAACACTGGGTCAGAAACAGTGTAAGGAAGTCTAGATTACTTAAGGACCCCCTCTTCTCTGTTATGCTTTTCTGTTCTCTCTCTTTTCTTTAGTGTGTATGGGGCTGTTTGCGCATGTAAGTGGTCTGCAAAGTTCGAAAGCACAAGTACACGCCAGAAGGGAAAACCTCTCTCCCATAGAAAGCACTTGGCTCAGCTGCCTGAAAAACCTTGTTGGAATTCCAGCCCTTTCCTCTGTTACAAGGTGACATCATCTCGTAACACAATCTGTCTGCCGGCAAGCTTGACATGCACTTGCCCAAAGTACAGAGAGCAACAAAGGTAAAAAAAATGACCACGCTACAACGCTAGCGCTCTAGTCTGCTCTAGTCTAGCTTGAGAAGGAGGATCTACCAACTAGTTCTAGACCTTCAGGATCGGACTCTGGATCAAACTGATACAGCAGAACTGAAGATTGTAAGAATAGCCACAGCAGTCTGTGGGGGTGGGTCTTATAACAGGATGCTGCTCTGGCAGTTGACTAATCAGGACAGAGTGGGCAAGCTGAGCAATCAGAGCATACTGGGCTCCTCGTGAGGCAGAGCATTTCAGCCGGAGGGTGAATATAGATGTACAGTAGGAGAAAAATAGTGTGTGTTTTGGGAAGATTCTATTCTAGCAGACCTCCAAAAATCTAATTAAAAACATTGAAAATGAGTATAATAGGTCCCATTTACAAACTCAATACAGCTTCAGGCAAGTATGTGATGATGCTAAACTGACTGCGTATAGGCCTCCATTATTTGTTGGCTTCATTCCCACAAAATAATGTCATACCTTGCCACTGTTATTGGGCCTGGCTCCAGCCTCCTGAAGATCGACATATCTGAGCCACTCCCACTTTTGTAGACTGCTTTGGTGATCTGATTGAGCCAGGCCTGGTGCATGCTATCAATCATTCGGTCTGCCTCATCAATGATCTAAAACATCAAACACACAGGTATATAGGTCTGTGATTGGAACAAGCCAAACTTAATACAGGTCTTTTTCTGAGAACAAAGACTGAAGCCAGCAAGTCTCTGTATCTTACATTAGCCTCAATAAAGACGATACCACTAATAAGGAATTCTATGTTCAGTTAATATATATAATGGTGCTAGACATTTGTAAACCCTTCTGTAAAAAAACAAACTATTTAACTTAATGAGCGTAAACCAAACACGCCTTTCTAGCACCAGAACCTCATTCTAACTGTGAAACATGATGGTGGCAGTATCAGCTTGGGGCTGTCTCACTGCTAGTGGACCAGGACAGCTTGATGGAGCTATGAATTATACACCTTTTACAGGTTATACACATTATACAGGTTAATAGAGCAAGTTCATTAGGACAAGACTATTTACACTACACAAACATACATACACATATGTGTATGTGTATATATATATATCCATGCTAATGTGCAGGACTGATGAATGGTTACACTGAGCTAGTCAAGATTCACATGCTTTTTCCAGAAAAGACATTTAATGTTGGACCAATTTGTACAACAAGTAAATAAAAAAAAGAATATAATTTCAGGTGTTATTTAATTTATTGGGTTGTCCTCATCTAGTTTTATGACCTGGGCACTTTGTAGGTCACATTTATGCAGAACTTCATGAAACTCTGAAGGGTTCACAAACTTTCTACTGCAGTTTGACAGATCCTTACCAGGAATCGCAGATGCTGGAGGCTAAAGTTGTCGGTTTTGTTAATGTGGTCCACCAGACGACCTGGTGTGGCCACAACTATATCTGCCAGACTGCGACACATGCCTCCTCTGGACAGAAAGGGAACACAGAGATTGTACAGGTCACCCACACAACAGAGAGGATCTGAAGGTCCCAATCCAAACAAATAGATTTTGGATTGTTGGAACTGATAATCACTGATTATTAAATTGATCAAATGGAACATTTTAAAACGTCTTGTTTGTGTCATGGTAAATGGTGTGCTGGCCCTGGTTCGTAAGGCTATTGTGTAAAGTATTCTTTCAATTACACAGAAACAACACTGCCTTCTGTATCAGCTTACCTGGTCTCTGAAAGGGCTGCCTGTTCTGCAGCAAAAGATTTCTGCCCTGCAGCCATGACCACTTTCAGACCAGTCCCTTCAGCATAGGAGATGAAAACCTTGCACACCTATAGAGGAGAACTACACTTACAATGGACACAACGTAGCAGGATAAGGCCCAAGAGGCGGACATGGGCAGAAAGTCAGAAAGTTGTTTAGAAGATGAAATGAACCTGTTGGGCAAGCTCTTTGGTAGGTAACACAGCCAGGGCACGGACTTCACACACCACTCTTGTCAACAGTGCCTGTAATAAAGATTAGAATGGAGAGTAAATGGTAGTAATTAATAAGAGTAATATAATTAGCATGGCCCTACCAAAACTAGCTAACCTAGCAATCATGTGGATTTACTGGAACAAAATCTTGTAACGTTTTTATCTTAGTATGAAAAGGGCACAATGAACAGAATAACTAAAGTTACTTCCAGTTACAAGTTAAAAACAAGTTAGGAATGTTTTTTCCTGAAAAGTTGCCATTTTGGAGATATAAGGTTTTGTTTACAAGGTAGAGCAGAAACACCAAAAGAAATGATCCAAAGTTTTGTAACATTAATGTGTTACATTAACTCCAAGATATTGTGTATTATGTATCATTTGCACCATATAATTTGCAGTAAAATGGCATATTTAAGATGTAGAGTGCTAACTGTAGAGTATATACACATATATAGGACAACATGCATTTTGAAATTACGTAATAAAAAAAAATACAAAATTAAAAATGGACATCAAAGGATTTGTTCCAACAGCAGCAATATATTTTGATTGCATTATGTCAAAATTTTATGATGAATGTAAAACTAATTGTGCTACATTAACATTCATGACGAGTCTATAATGTTTTCATAGTCAGATTTGTTTTGGAACACGATTTTTTTATGCCTAAACTTTTTAATCTGCATTTTCAAGACCTGAATTTAAGAAGGTTAATTTACACCCGGCATACCTAAATATCTGACATTTTCAGCAACATCAACTTACGCATTTCAAGCCTCATGAAGCATCATGAGATTCTGGTGGCACTGATTAAACTCCATATGAGGTTTTGCTCTGACAGCTATCTATCTTGGATAGATGGATGGATGGATGGAAGGATGGAAGGATGGATGGATGGATGGATAAACAGATTTTGTGTAGTTACGACCAAACTAAATCTAAACTAATCTAAAGCACTGTTACTTCATCTGCAGTATCTCACCTGAATGACGGGTATAACAAAGGCCAGTGTCTTTCCACTTCCTGTAGGAGCAGACACGCAGATATCTCTGGGCCTGTAGCCTCCTCGACCAATCAGCAGCCCCGAATTCACAGTCTCCACGATGGCTGGAATCACCTCCGCTTGAACTGATTAAGGTGAAAACAACCAGGTGATTTACAGTGAAAAAGTCTTTTAGACACAAACAGTCAGAGAACAGGTGCTGCAACAGATAGTTGTCTCGTGTCTCTGATGTAAAGATCCTCAGGATGATAATCAGTGTTGATGAAATCCATGTTTAAAATCATAAATCACATAAAGCAGCCTACACTCAGAAACATTTGGGCATCAACAAAGTTACTGAGGTTTTAGCTCTCTGAAATTACACACTGAAATTGAATAATAATGTGAATTAGCTCAACGTGCAGACTTTTAGTCTTGAGGCTATTTACAGCCAGATCAGGTGGACAATGTTGGAATGTTGGACAATTAGCTGCTTCGCTGTTCCAGGCCCGGGTGCGTGCTAATGCCTTACTTTGTCACTTATATCTATACAGTATACACTACTAGTCAAAAGTTTAAACACGGCTACGTATAGAAGGTTCTCCTTATGTTTAGTTTAAGGCTTTACTTTAGAATGAAAGTGGAGACATCAGACGATAAAATAGCACACCTGGAATTATACAGTCCACCTTAAACACCTCCAAAATGGAACTTTACAGGAGGATAAAACAGCTTTCTTAACCTGCAGTGGAGGCTGATAGAACAAGGTTTATTTCTAAGCAGTTTGGGACCAATTCTATTGGTCTGTCCATCATGAATATTCACTAAACTGAAAGAGTAACAAGAGCTTTTACACTGTACTAAAATACAGATTTTTTTTTTTAGCGCAAGAATATATATCGTCGCTGTCCAATGAAAAACACCTATCTACATTTTTGTCGATTTTTACTTTTATGTATCATTTCATCATATGAGCTGCTGTTTACACTGTGTGTGAATTTCATGATGATTGGACCAACAGAAATGGCCCAAAAATCGCTTGGAAAAAGTCTGGTTCCATTGACTTACATTAGAATTAAACTGGGTTTTGACCTCTCCTGTAAAGTTGCTATTTTGGAGATACTAGTTTTTCTTTGGACAGCGACGATATATTAGAGGTGGCGATATGGCAGAGATATAATACTGTGATACATCTAGAGTATGTGTGTTACATCAGGATATTCTCATCATTAAGTTCACACCATTTAACTGGTGTGTCCAAACTTTTGACTGGTACCGCTATTTCTCATTCAGAATTCGGAAGAGGTCTAGGATCGAGTGCATGACTTTGTCTCTCCCTTTCTAACCTGGGAAGAAGTTCTGGATCCCGTTGGCCTCCAGCTTCTTCTGTAGCACAGGGCAGATGCCTGGCACTTCACTCACAGGGACAAGATTACTCTTAATGTCTCTCTCAATCATATCCGGCTCAGCCAGCCACTTCGGTAGCATCCTCTGGACCTAAAATGAGGCAAGAACAGTGCAGAACACCACATCACACCACAGTAAACTTCAGCCAGCACATCAGACTGCCTAGAGAGGTATGTGGCAATATCATATAGTTCTTACTGCTTGATTTTTTTATAGATACCTTTTGTACTGTCTTATTCTCAAATCCACCCAGGACATGGAAGCTGGTGTCGGAGGAGCTCTTTCCCGATCCCGTATTTGATGGGTCCAGGTGACCGTTGGCAGTTTTTTGAGTTCCCTTAGTTTCTTCTCCATCACCTTCAGCCTCCAGCACTGCTACAACACATTCAGCAGGTGGGTGATCTTTTGAAATATACTCATTAACAAGAAAATAACGCTCCAAGAAAGAGTTGATGGAGTCAAATGTGATAACAACAGTAGAGTGAAAGAATAAGTTTACTGAGGAAAACTATGCAGCTGAATAGGGGTGCACCAAATGTTTGGCAACCGGAACTATTCAGCCGAAAATGGCAAAAAACACTTTTGGTGTTCGGCTGAATAAGTGAAAAGACCGGAGAATTTATACCGAATAATGAGGCCTTAATTTTCCACAGCGAGTCACACCAGAGCATGCTGACGTTACCCAGCTTTTACTGAGTTTCAAGCATTCGAGCCAAACGGAGCTCCAGACGGTAAAGAACAGAACAGAGCCGCTACAGAATTAATAAAGTTACATCAGGGGGCAGAGCCTTTTCATACAAAATCCCTCAGCTTTGTAATAACCTTCCAGTTAGTGTTGGGGACTCAGACACAGCCCCAGTCTTCAAGTCTAGGCTTAAAAACCACCTGTTCAGTCGAGCCTTTGGTAATTAGTTTCCCTGCTAACGGCTAACACCACTCTTGGTCCTTCTGTCAGAGCCGATTGTCTGCGTGTTCTTCATTGCTGGAGCTTAGCTACTGCCCAGTCTGCTGCGGAGCTACTGCCCATCCTGTGCGCTCTGATGCCGTTGCTTCACCTGCCTTGTCTGAGTGCCACTGCCTTTCTGCTGACCAGTTTGCCTACCATGAAGCTTGTCCCTGTCTAGTGCTGTGAGGGGGGCACCACCTGCATCGCACTCGCCATCTGACGATCCAGCTGTTTAATCACAGATAAACCTGAGATTTCTTTCCCTGCCTCAAAAAGACTCAACACTCCTCCTATTCATTGCCTACAATTATAAACTCCTGATCCTTTTGTTTTGTGTTTGTTGCTATCCCGGGTCGACCTAAAGAGGATGGGTTGCCCTTTTGAGTCTTGGTTCCTCTCGAGGTTTCTTCCTTTTCCTTGCCACTGTCACCTTTGGGTTGCTGACTAGGGGCTTGGACCCGGATTCTCCGTAAAGCTGCTTTGTGACAACATCTACGCATGCGCGCTCTGGCTCTCTCTCTGTCTTGCTCTGTGTCTCGTGCTCGCATACCCCAAATTTACAACGCGATAAAATCCCAGCCAGCGTGGAGTGAGGCGCTCTTTGTGAATGCAGCATGTCGGCTGGGATGTAAGTCATATTGTGCTTTGCTGGTGTGTCTGCTGGGATGTTAAAATGTTCAGTCTTCAGTAAGTGTGTTTAACCTGCAGTTTAGTCTTTTTTTTTCTTTGTTCTGCCCCAAGTCTGGCCCACATTCCCTATTTTTTATCTGGCCCACCTGCCAGATGGGTTGACGGCACTTGGGTGAACCTGTGCCGGAAGTGAACCAGATCTGTTTTGGGAATGGGGGGTCAAATCCATGTTGGCACCTTTGGCTCACAGCAGATTGGCATTGCCGACAGTGGGCCAGCAGTGGCATATCTTTGCCAGATGTGACCCACATCCGCTTGCTGTCTGGCATTTAGCCTATTTAATCCATGCAATGGTGAAAAAGTGGCAAAATTAATAAAACCACTTCATTTCAGTGCATCCCTACTGAGAAGGGTGATGGCTAATGTCTCTATTGTTGTTATATGTGCAAATATGTAATTAATAATAACAGTAATAAATAAGGATAACCTTCTCCTCCTCTTGAGGCATCCTTACTTTACAGCTGGAAGAGTGTCCAAACTTCTAGACATACAGCAATTGCTGTTTGTCTAAGATATTTTTTGATATCTTTAAGATATCAGATGTGAAGTAGCGGTGTGTTAATATTTTGTCCCTTCCCAAAAAAAAAAATCCCTCATGCAAAGTACCCAGCATGCATTGCACTAATGCATCGATCCTGTAGTCGTCCAGTCCTGACTGCTAGCTGAGCCACTGGTATATCGGCCAATACACTGACATACCAATTGTCATGGGATAGCAGTATGTTATGTATGCAAGTTGATTATGGAGTGGTGTTACCTTGGGAACACCCACACCTGTAGGACTTGTGAGGTGTTATCTTGTGAGTGAGGTTGAGCTCTGGCCAGCTTCCTCATGGTAAGGAGTTCGACCAAGGCATCCTGAGGTCCCCTGAGATAGCACCGCTTCATAATCAGTTTGCATACTGCCATCTCATGACTTCTAGCATGTCAGTGTATTAGCCGATATATCAGCGGCTCAGCCAGCAGTCAGGACTGGATAACTACAGGAATGATGCATTACTGCAAAGCATGCTGGGTACTGTAATGGCCCATAATGTCCAATACACAAACACTGCAATGGAATTAAAGGTACCTTGTTCCTCCTCTTCATTTACTTTGCTGTTTTTGTCTTTTTTCTTTTTTTTCTTTGTTGTCGTATCATTTGAGGCTGACTCCACAGGAACGGTCGTGTCATCAACATCATCCAACTTCTCTGAGCTTTCCTTCCTCTTCTTCTTGTGCTGCTTCTTCTCTTTTTCTACTTGTTCTAGTTTTCTTTTACTCTTTCCTCCATCGCTAGAGTCCGTGTCGGTTAACTCTTCTTTGATCACGAGACTCTGCTGTTCTCTTGCTTTGGCTTGTTGTTGGAGTTTGGCCAGCAGGGCTTTAGACCGTGACTTATTGGTCGATTCACTTTCCTCTTCTTCTCCCAGATACCTGAGGAACCATAAGAGCAGTGTGGTGAGCTGAGTGAGGGTTGATCAGTGGTGCTCAGTTCTGGTACCTAGTCGTAGTAATGCATCGTCTCAGAACCTACGCGTAGTTTCACTGTTTATTTATTGTTTATTATGCATTTGTTATGTTTGTTGCTGTTCTTACTCCTCATGTGAATTTATACTTGCTATGAAAAATAAAACAGGGATTATTGAAATCTAGACTAAGATTCAGCCACAGCAAGATTTCAGGTCTGTTATTGCTCTATAGGCCAGTTTACAGCACAACAAATGAGTGTTCCAGCTGTTCCTGGTATAGAGGCAACTGAAACACGTCGTGTTTACATACTTTGTAGGAAAGTATGTACTGCACATACATTTTTGACTTCAGAAAATGACTGTACCAGGATTGCTGGAGCTGAAGAAAGTTGTAAATTCAAAAGTACTGAGAAGTTCTGAAGATCACTTACCGATTGATCATGAACAGAGCCATCGCTGAAAGCCAGGACAGCCAGGTCCACTCCGACTGGAGGGCAAGAAGTACTCTACACTGGCCTGTTCACAGAGCCTGAACATGGAATAAACCCGCAGAGGAAGAGCAGCTGAACTGGAGCTGATTAGATGTGTAACAAGTGCTGGAATCTAAGGCGGACAGAATCAGCCATGTGAGAGCGGTGTTGTTGACAGTCGCGCAGTGATGACATCATCAGCGTGGCTTATTTAGAGGCGAGCCAGGAACCGCCGGGGGGCGCTGTAGAGTCGCTGCAGCTCCTGTTTCGCAGTCTGTATCTCCCCTGTGAAATAATTGTGTGTCGGTGTATTTAACTGTATCTGTGTACAGCTTTTATTTATTTATTTATTTATTTATTTACTTTCTCGTTTTGTCCACGTCCAAAAAAATCTCCCTCCTTTTTTTTTTTTTGTTTTTTTTTGTTTTTTGTTTTTTGCTCACAGCAGCTTCTTTACACTGTGTAAAATATCATGATGGATGGACCAATAGAAATGTTCCAAGACTGCTTGTAATAAAAAGGACTAAAATTGCAAAATGTGTAGAAATTGTGTAGAAAGTGTTATTTTGTTATAGAGTTCGCTGCAGAGTTTACTTCTTTTTATTTCAGCAAATGTCAGCAACGTTCTACTGGGGTGCCCAAACTTTTGCACACAAGAGCATTAGCGTTGTAACATTGATAAAATTCAATATCACAATAATTTTGGGTTTGCCTGAATAGCTGCGTGCTACCTGAGTGCTCCTACTCTATAGTAAAGTGCTTATAGGACTTTTATAATAGCTATAGGTAAAACTAGGTCCTACACGTATAGCTATTAATATATTGAGGCCATAAAATGCTATACAAATATATATTTACTCTGGAATGTTGATGGGCTCCCTAACATGAACTGATGCTTCAGGGTCCTTCTATCACTTTTCTATAGGATTAAGGCGAGGCCAGTCCAAACATTAACTTTATTCTTCCTTAGCTGTTCTTTAGCAGAACGACTGGTGTGTTTAGGGTGGTTGTCTTGCTCCATGAGCCACATCTTCTTGTGATTCAGCTCATGGACAGATGGCCTGAACATTTCCTTAATTCAGAATGCATTGTTCCATCAATGATGGCAAGCCGTCCTGGCCCAGATGCAGCGAAACAGGCCCAAATCATGACACTCCCACCACCGTGTTTCACGGACAGGATAAGGTTTTTAGGCTGGAACACGGTGGTTTCCTTTCTCCTGACGTAGAACGTCGTATTTAAACCACAGCGTTCTTTTTGGGTCTCATCTGTCCACAAAACAATGTTCCAATAGTCTTCAAGCTTGTCCATGTGATCTTCAGCAAACTGCAGATGGACAGCAATGTTCTTTTAGGAGAGCAGCAGCGTTCTCCTTGCACCCCTGCCATGCACACCATTGTTCTTCAGTGTTCTCCTGATGGTCGCCTCATGAACTCATAAAATTAGCCAGTGTGAGAAAGGTCTTTGGGTGCTTAGAAGTTACCTTGGGTTCCTCTTTGATCTCACAGACTATTTACACACCTGGAGTGATCTTTGTTGGTTGACCACTCTTGGGGAGGGTAACGGTGGTCTTGAATTCACTCTGTTTGTACACAAACTGTATGACTGTGGCGTCTAAACTCTTAAGAGATGGTTTTGTAGCTGATTCCAGACTAATGAGCATCAATAACTCGTTTCAGGAGGTCCTCGCAAATCTCCTTTGTTGGTGTCATGATACACTTCCACAAGCATGTGTTATGAAGATCAGACTTTGAAGGGTGCTTGTTCTTTAAACACAACAGGGCGGCCAAACACACTCACTCTGAATGGCATCCCATTGATTGAAAGCATCTGACTCTAATTTCACCATCAAATCCTAGAGGTTCATATACTACATTCTTCTTCTTCAGTGAACAAATGACGAAGGATAACATGTTCCAAGCCTCGGTGGTTTAACTGGGGTCTCATCACCTACTTTTAGAGCATGTTTTTTAGGTCATATCATCTTAATATCATCTTATGACCTCAGCATATTAATTCGTGGCCACGCCTTCATCCTTCATGTAGCTTCCTCCTTGTGTATTATCCTACTATTTAAAGAGAGAGAGAGAGAGAGAGGGAGAGAGAGAGAGAGAGAGAGAGAGAGAGAGAGAGAGAGAGAGAAAGATTTTCGCAGATGTAGTGCTCAGTCTTGTCCAGCCGGGGGCGCAGACGTGCGCCAAACTTGGGCAGAAACTTTTCTCTGCTCGTCCTTGGAGCGCAGAATGTCAGCGGGACTTTTTACCCACGAGCAGTCTGTGAACTCGGCGGGGCTGATCCTGAAATCATGCTGAGCGTCCTGGCGAGAGCGGCGGTGAGTCACATTGATCATCAGCTCCGAGGCGAGATACAGACCGACCCGGTCAGCGAGTCGAGCTCCACCCTGACCTCCCTCGGCTAGGCGGTTAGACTGGCTGGGCGATCTGCTGCGGGGCGACTGTGTCCGGTGCACTGTACTTTGAGGCATACAGGCGCTGTATGGTCTGTGTCCGTGATTTGATGGATGTGATGTAACTCGGTTTAAGTGCTCTTTCCGGGTTAGTTGCGCGAGTCGAACCGCGTTAATGATGGGAGAGCCCGCTGTGTTAGACCTCAGTTTGACAGAGAGCAGAGTGGAGCGGGGGATGACCTTCCTAAAACAGACTAACACACAGTGTGACAGGAGCTGTCTCAGCCTGCGGGCTCACATTACAAACAGAGAGGCGTGAGACAGCAGCCTGGCGCAGAGACTCACAACATGAACCTGCCAGACCAGCCAGCACCCAGCCGCTGACAGCTACCCAGCGCTTAAAAACAGGTTCCCTAGTACACAAAACTATTGCAAAGGAACGCAAAACTGTTCCAAAGTAATGCAAAATTATTGCGAGCGAATGCAAAACTATTGCAAAGGAATCCAAAATTATTGCTAACAGACGCAAAACTATTGGGAGGGAACGCAAAACTATTCCAAAGGACCGCAAAACTATTGCAAGGGTACGCAACCCTATTGCAAAGGACTGCAAAACTATTGTGAAGGAATGCAAAACTATTGGAAGGGAACACAAAACTATTGCAAGGGAATGCAAAGCTCTTGTAAAGGAATGCCAAATTATTGCATTTGTGCATGTCGTGTAGTGTGCCCTTGCAAAAACTGTGTGTCTCCTCACAATAATTTATCGTTCCCTTGCAATAATTTTGTGTTTACAAACAATAGTTTTGGGTTCCTTTGCAATAATTGCGAGTTTCCTTGCTATAAATGTGCATTCCCGTACAGTAATTGTGCGTGTCCTCCCAATTTTTTGGAATTCCCTTGCCGTAATTTACCTTTTGCTTGCAAGAATTGTGTTTCCTTTCTATAAGTTAGCACTCCATCACAAAGATTTAGCATTTTCTTGCAATGGTTTTGCACACCCTCTCAATGACTTTGCATTCCCTTGCGTACACTTGCAATGATTTTGTGAAAATTTAGTGTTCCCTTGCAGTAATTTTGCATTCTTGCAATGCTTTTGCAATCTCTCACAATGATTTTAAATTCCTTTGCAATAGTTTTGCATTCCTTTAAATGATTCTGCAGTACCTCACAATAATTTGCATTCTCGCAATGATTGTTTCGTTCCCTCACAATGATTTTGCATTTCCTTCGCAACAGTTTTGCATTCCCATACGATGATTTTGTGTTACCTCGCAATACAGTACATTGGCAAGAAAATGCAAAAATACTGCAAGGAATGTTGAAAACATTATTTTGCAAGTGGCTCAGTAGAACGCTGCGAGAGTTAGCCTGCTAGTATTTTTGGTGTATGCAGAGATGCCTGAAACCTAAAGAGCCGAAATTTCCCTCCCTTTATAAATGTAGGCATATTTACATGACAGAACAATCCCACGATGCAGTGCAGTGTGAGGCTGTATTTCTCCTCTAAATTATTAGGTATGATAAAATCTTATAAGGCTGATCATTCATAGACTAGAAAACTAGACTAGGTGCTAACAGTTATTCTTAATCTATAGGAGAGAAGAAGGAAGCCTTTATAATTAAAACAACAAGTGATTTATTACAGTGCATAAACCCCAAGTCTCTCCTGTCTTCCAGTCCGGCGTGGGCATGGGGGTGCCCTCTCGCCTGGTGAGGCCGGTGGTGGGACTTCAGCTGTCCATTCGCTCCATCACTCATCAGGAGGGTCTGCCCAAGATGCCTGTCCCACCGCTTAGACAGACGTGCGAGCGCTACCTGGCCATGCTGGAGCCGCTGGTCTCTGAGGAGGAGCTGGAACACACGCGTGCGCTTGTGGACGAGTTCCTCCGGTCTGGCGGGGTGGGAGAGAGGCTGCAGAGGGGACTGGAGAGGAGAGCCCGCAAAACTGAGAACTGGGTGTGTATGGATGCACACACAACTGAGCATGACACACAGAGAGATTACTGTCCTAATGCCTTTAATGATGTGCAATTCAATACTGCATGATGCAGCTCTCTGAGTGGTGGATGCAGTCGGCCTACTTGGACTCTCGTATGCCGGTTGCAGTGTACACCAGCCCTGGGGTGGTCTTACCACCAATGCACTTTCAAGACCGTCAAGGACAAATGAGGTACACTCTATTTTAGGGAGTAGGATACAGCACAGTATAATACAGCAGAACTAGAATAGAATAGAATAGAATAGAATAGAATAGAATAGAATAGAACAGAACAGAATAGGTTATAGTAGAGCAGATTTAGATAGAAGAGAATAGATTAGAATATGATATTGATCATAGATCACAGATATTGATGACCCAAATGTAGCATTTTTTAATGTAAACTGGAGCAGTAAGGCTAACATTGCTAGCAAATACTAGAACTCAATAGTCACCCAAAATCCTGTAAAAATCACCAACCCACTTAAAACACATCCAGCTCTTCATTAAGGTCATGCAGTAGATGTGGATTGTATTGTCGCTGTCCAATGAAAAACATGTATCTCCACTTTTGTCCATTTTTACTTTTATGCATCATTTGAACACATCAGCTGCTGTTTACACTGAGTGAGAAGCTCATGATGAATGGACCAACAGAAATGGCCCAAAACTGTTTAGAAAGATGTCTGGTTCCATTGACTTACATTAAAGTTAAATGAGGTTTTTGGCCTCTCCTGTAAAGCCATTTTGGAGATGCTTGTTTTTCTTTGGACAGCGACGATATGCAGCATGACTTCCTGTGAGCTATATTAATAAACAAAACTGCAGGCAAGCACTTTAGGCAACAGGGTCTGTATTAACAAATTCTCTCATTAGTTGGAATGCTACTCTAGAATCAGTATGTATGTGCCAACAATATTGAGGAATCTGATCCAAGATCAGTCCTGCTTTGTGAATACCAGCCCTGGCATTGTTAGAAATGTATATATACATTATATGTGTCTGTGTGTATATAGCTGATTGGGTGACTATAGAGTTGTACTGTTTGTTAACAATGTTATCCTCGTAGCTCCTATATTAGATTTTATTATATTTAAAAAGGCACAATGTGTAACACAAAAATGTTTTGGCTGATCAACCACATCTGGGGGTAATTTAAAATTGGGTACATTTGAATTGGACTATTCCCTTAATGTTTAGTCATCATCATTTTTTTCCCCTCCAGGTAGAGTTTTCCATATGGAAATCCTGGAAGTTATCTAATTTATTTTCTTTTAGTCAGGAGCTGCAGGGCTGGAGTTAGGGTTGTGCTTCAGCAAGAAATTAGTTGTAACATGCATGTTTTCAAAGCATGTTTTGAAACTCTGACTCAGTGTGAAAAGGCCTTGGGCTTTTTGCCCACTTCAGCCAAAAATGGAAACTGATATAGATATGCTAAATGTGTGTCATTGTTTTGATTCATTGACATTTTTTTATTTATTATTGTTCCTGTCCTATAAATAGGTAGAATAGAAAACTAAAATAGATCAGTATAAAATAGAGTATGATGGAATTGAATAGAAAAAGTCATTTAGACAGAACTGTTTTAGAATAGAGCAGATTAGTGTAGACAGGGTCCAGTAGCACTGAAGACAATAAAGTAGATTAGATAGAATGGAAGTGGAATTAAATAGAGGAGAACAGTGTAGAACAGGAAATAAATGGAAATAGGTCAATAGAATTTAATAGTGGCAAACTGAATGGAATATACTGGAAAAAAGGTTAAACAGAATTTAATTAGATAGAGAGGAATAGAACTGAAAGGAACAGAGGAGATAGAGAGGAATAGAGTTGAGAAGAATGGAGGAGATTAGATAGAGAGGAATAGAGTTAAGAAGAACAGAGGAGATTAGATAGAGAGGAATAGAGTTTAAAAGAACAGAGGAGATTAGATAGAGAGGAATAGAGTTGAGAAGAATGGAGGAGATTAGATAGAGAGGAATAGAGTTTAAAAGAACAGAGGAGATTAGATAGAGATGAATAGAGTAGAGGAGAATAGGGGAGATTAGACAGAGAGGAATAGAGCTGAGTAGAGGAGAGTGTGACAGATCAGCACAGATTAATCTTCCTGAATGAATTATGATTTATTGTTGAAAGGCAGTAAAGAGTCAGTGTTCTCTGTGGTTGTGGGTTGGTGTTGAGATTTTGGGGTTTGTGTTGCAGACTGACCTTTACACAGGCTACTCTTTGCCTATGGCTATTTTAAGACAGCTCAGTTTGCTGTCCATAGCAGCCTTTGGAGTATGATCCATGGTTAAGATCGAAGCCAACTCCAGACAGGGTGCATACGACTGCTATACACCTCCATGTCAGCCATGTTCTCCATTCAGACTTGCCCCTAAATCTGTCCGTGCATGTTGTCTCTTGGGGTTGTGTTGTTTACATACAGGAAGCTGTGTTGCACAATCGAGAGCAGCAACTACAGGGGCCAAGGCTATTAACCCTCAGAGTGCTGGTACTTTTCCTTCTGATGGTAAACAATATGCAGGACATTAGTACATTTACACTTGACTAGAGCAACTTCATTTCAGGGTTTTCAGACCTCGATTAACCCCTTAACACCCCCTTATGCAGTGGTGTTGGTGCTGCTGTAAGTAGTGTGTTGGAGTACAGTAACTCGGTAAGTGTGATGCGGTAGTGTGCTGTAAGTAGCGTGTTGGTGTACAGTAACTCGGTAAGTGTAATGTGTTAGTGTGCTGCAAGTAGTGTGTTGGTGTACAGTAACTCGGCAAGTGTAATGCGTTAGTGTGCTCTAAGTAGTGTGTTGGTGTACAGTAACTCAGTAAGTGTAATCCGGTAGTGTGCTGTAAGTAGCGTGTTGGAGTACAGTAACTCGGTAAGTGTAATGTGTTAGTGTACTGTANGTAGTGTGTTGGTGTACAGTAACTCGGCAAGTGTAATGCGTTAGTGTGCTCTAAGTAACGTGTTGGTGTACAGTAACTCGGTAAGTGTAATCCGGTAGTGTGCTGTAAGTAGCGTGTTGGAGTAGAGTAACTCGGTAAGTGTAATCCGGTAGCGTGTTGGTGTACAGTAACTCAGTAAGTGTAATGTGTTAGTGTGCTGTAAGTAGTGTGTTGGTGTACAGTAACTCAGGAAGTGTAACGCGTTAGCATGCTGTAAGTAGTGTGTTGGTGAAGCGAGCCCACCAATCAGGATACAACGGACACTTTGTTCTGAGCTTGTTTTGACCTGTTGGACAGAGGTTGGTTCTAGCTAATGGAACCTGTTCTCCTTCAGTGTTCTGTGCTTATGATGATTTGAATAGACGTCAGTGTCAGACTAATTAATGACCTTCTATTAAAGAGTGGTGGACTGAGAGACACTAGAGTCTCTTCACCTAAACTGAGCTGATTAAGAGTCTTGCTCCAGAAATGATAACAGGACATTAGAGCCATAATAAATTAAGTACATTTGAAGGTAAATACTTTAGTACTTTTACTCCAGTGGAGGTCTAAATGGAGGAACTTCTACTTTTACTGGAGGAGTATTTTGCCTTGGGGATTTCTACTTTAACTCAGCTACTTGGTTGTGTAATTTATCCATTACTGACTGTAATTTATCCTATGGCTTGTTCATCAGTGCATTCACCACTACATGGATACTTTGCAAAGAGGTTATTCTTAAAGGTTAATTACACAGATTTTTCAGTCGTAGTGCTTCATTCAGAATGTGAAAAGATTACTTTACAGTGGAGGTGATCGGGAACCAGGTGTTTCGATCCTTACGAGGCAAATATCTACTAGCCATTTTATCTACTATCGCAAACCTATACTTGTCTTTGTTAGATGTGATGTTGGTTATTGGTATAATAGTGGTAAATCTGAAAAAATAAGTTTTTGGTTTTGCCTTCAGTGCCTTCCATGAATATGGATTTTACAATAAACGTTTTGAGCCAAAAGGTAATTAATGTATTATTATTTCATGCAATAACTTTTTATTAGGAAGCTTTTAAAGGCATTAAAAGCGTTGGATGTCTAGTTACTATCATGTGAACTAGAATGGAGCATTTCAGCTTTTGTTGAATTATGCAAAAATGTGAACAATTGGTGGAATTTATCTTTACATTATAAAAGTATGTAATAAAAGTTTTATTCATGTTAAACTATATATACCGTATTGGTCATTTAAGGGGTTAAACAGTATCTTCCATCTGTACAGGTTCGCTGCCAAACTGATCGCCGGGGTTTTGGACTTCAAGAGAATGATTGATAAGTGAGTCCCCATCATTTGTGTATCTGAATCACAGCGGCTAATTTCCTTTATCACTGCCCTCTGATGTGCATCGTCCCTGTTACAGTGAAACGCTGCCCGTCGAGTACCTCGGAGGAAAGCCTTTATGTATGGACCAGTATTACCAGGTGCTGACATCATGTCGGATACCAGCACCCAAGAAAGACACGGTGGTGAACTACGGCTTCGGAACTACGCCTTCAACGCACATCACCGTGGTACACAACTTTCAGGTGAGCTCCATCCAAAAGGGCAAACTGGATGCTCCTGAACGAAAGAACGCAAAGTAGAAGATGGTACAGTGAAGGCCAGCTGTTTCATTAATGTTCATATTATATAGGCCAGCATTCAGAAAGTTCCTATATAGATAATAACTATACATACTTCATTATAATACAGTACTGTGCAAAAGTCAGAGACCACTTCTTTGTGTATTTGAGATCCAGTCAACACTCCCATTAAGTACATGCTATGCATCTTCAGGATATATTACTGAGCAGATATTAGATATTAAATACTTCTCTGGTGTTAGGAAGGTGTAGCATGTCATGTGCTGCCCCTGGAGGAGGAGGGATGCTGGCGGCACTCATTGTACTTAATTTAACAGAACTAGTAATATGAAAAGTGATTCCAAACTTTTGAGCAGTACTGTAGATTTAATGTTGTCACAGTTGTGACGCATGTGAGTGTGATTATTGGACTGATATTCAAGTTCCAGTCCAAGAGGCTTTATTGTCATTTGAGCTATGTACAAATACACAGTGGGACGAAACAGCTTTCCTCCCGGAAAATGGTGCAATGCGAAAACATTACAATACGATACACACCATGTAATAACTGCAGATAAACCCACAATAAATGTGACACAGGACAGATACAGTACACAGTACTGAGAATATGTGAGTTGCGTAATGAAGGATGTAACATATTATGACATATGAGCAGATAACAAATACACTCATCATCAAAAGAATAGTTGTGCCCAGATGGAAGTGTTGGACTGCAGTGCTATTGGGAAGGAAGATAAAGGTTACCAGGAACAACAAATGATTATACATTTGATATGGGCAATATTTATTGAGCTACACATACAGAAGTGGCGCACATGCATACATAACGCAACACGCCAGATGTCTCGGCATGGAGTTGTAGAGGTTCCTAATGGTGTCCTGTGATAATCCATCCCATGCAGCTTAAATATTCTCACATAGTTACTGCAGATTTTGTGGTGGAGCGGAGGTGGAGTGACACCAGACCTTCTGGACATGTGGCATGTGACAACAAGCCGTTCATCTTGGCACTGACCACAGTGCCTCCACACACGGATTCGTTGGTCATCTCCGCCAAGACAAAAGCGGGACTCGTCACCGAAGATGAGCTGCTGTCATTCTGAGTCACTCCATGACAGTCACACGACACCATTGCAGTCTTTCGTGACGTTGACCTTGGTAGTCGTCATAACGGTCTGCTTTGTGTATATAGTCCTGTGTCGGGCAGCCGTCTGACAATGGTGCTGACAGGATGACTCATGAAGGGCATCACTGCTCACTGGATGTCCACAATCGTGGATGTTGGGTCAGTCAGGTACAGCGATAAGGCCCATCCTTGCTTATGTCACATGCGTGGCCAATGTGAAACTTGAGTCATCCGCATGTCTCACAATGTCACACCTACCTAAGTTTCATTCCTGTCGGTTCATTTCTTCCGGGTGCAACTACTGTTTTGATGATGAGTGTGTTATAACGCATTAGCAGATCGCATATTTGAACACAGCAGTCACTGAGGTAGCAGTAACAGAATATAGTTGGTTGACACAGTAGTGGCATATTACTAGCGTATTGTTGCTGTCCGGGGAAAAACATGTACCTCCATTTTTACTTTTGTGCATCATTTGAGCAGCTGCTGTTTACACTGTGTGTAAATTTCATGATGAATTGACTAAGAGAAATGGCCCAAAATCGCTTGGAAAAGGTCTGGTTCCATTGACTTACATTAGACTTACATCAGGTTTTTGCCTTCTCCTGTAAACTCGCCATTTTGGACAGTGACCATATACCATATATCACTACTACTAACTGTATTAAAGACAGCTATGAATCTAACCATTCTGCTTCATGTTGTTATTATGCACTAGCTGCATATTATTATTGCATGTATATACAGATCATTTATATACAAATGTATGAAAAATGAATGCTTCAAAATTGCTGGTGGCTGCAACACGTAAATAGGAAACATCTTATGCTGCAGGTCTTTGTTACGTTATGGCTGTTTGTCATCTGCAGTCTCTCTCTGTCTTTCTCTCCAAGTTTTTTGTTCTGGATGTATACAACAGTGATGGCACCCGACTGACGGTGGACCAGATCTATATGCAGTTGGAGAAGATCTGGAACTCGTCCTTACAGACCAATAAAGAGCCCATCGGTATCCTCACTTCAAACCATCGCAACACTTGGGGCAAGGCCTACAACAACCTGATAAAAGGTGATCTACCTCAGTAATGCACAACTAGCTCAACTTGGGTTCCCGTTGGAATTTGGTGGCAGAGCTGGCTGCGTTGGCAGATTTGCTGTACATTTCAAGACCCTAGCGTTAATCCTAGTGTCCTAGCATGTGTGTGTGGGTGTGTGTGTGTCCATTAGACAAGACAAATAAGGAGTCGGTGCGGGCCATCCAGAAGAGCATCTTCTTAGTGTGTCTGGATGCCCCCATGCCACGAGTCTCCGAGGACATATACTACAGTAAAGTAGCCGCCCAGATGCTGCATGGTGGAGGAAGCCGCTGGAACAGTGGAAACCGCTGGTTTGATAAAACCCTGCAGGTCAGTGCTAGAGCCCACGTGCAGTGAGGGGACGCAGGTATTCACACACCTTTTGTGTTTGTTCTCTCACAGACTGCAAGTGTTAATGTCTAAGCATGTATGTCTTTTGATGATGTGCTTAGAAATGGGCACATACAGTTATACAGTCATAAACATTAAGGATGTGTTTCAAATATGAAATCGGGGAAAAAATATTCCAGATACCACGAATGAAACATCCTACTCCATTTGTTGCAAAATCAGTGTTGACAACTGCAGCCTTGAGACCTCTATAATAAGCAGTAATTAGGTTTTGTGGCATTGGGGTTCAGTTTTGGCTCATTCCTCTTGGCTGAGTCTTTAGTAGGCCAAAGTTTAAAACCAACATCAGTCATTCATCTTCTACGAAGCTTATCCTCCTGGGTCACGGGAGCCTACCCCAGCGCTCATTGGGCAGAAGCCCGGAAGACACATACTGGACAGGCCGCCTGTCCATCACAGGACGGACACTCAGATATACACACTCACACACACACACACACACACACTCACCTAGGGTGGTGATTTAGAATCCTCAATTCACCTGACTGCCTGGACTGTGGGAGGAAACCGGAACACCTGGAGGAAACCCCACACAGACACGAGGATAACTCCACACAGGAAGGACCCCGGATGCCCCAGCTGGGAATCGAACCCAGGACCTTCTTTCTACCCACTGTGCCACCATGCATCAACTCAGGAGAGTGGATATGTTGGTTGTGTGTTTGGGGTCATTGTCTTGTTGACCCATCCATCTTCTCCATGCTCAGTTTTTTTGGCCAATTAGACTGTGAACCCCACATACGTCCCAACACATCGCCCTATTCATGTTTCCTTCGTTTCCACCGTTGGAAGAGAAACAGCTCCATATCATGATGCTCCCACTACATACCTCTCTGTGGGCATGGCATTCGTTCTCTGAACATGATGAGCTGAATTACTACCAGAGGGTTCTATTTTTGCTTTGTCTGACGAGAGTCGCTCTGGTCGTTCTGATCTGTCCAGATGCCTCAGTGCAAATTTCAGACATGCATCTCTGTTCTTTCTTTAGCAGAGCGGTTTTGTGTGGAGTGCAGGAATGGAGATGACGGCAGTTTAGTTTAATGCTCGTTGCTTGGGAAAAATATCGAATTGTGATTTTTCTGATCAATATTGTGACCGCGATTTAAATGGTCATTAATTTCTGTGAATTGAAGGTCAGGACATCTGCTTTTTCTGGCTTGACACACAAACACTGAGCATGCCAGGTTGCCAGTTAGTTGTGGGTGTGATGACGAAAGAAATATGTTGTTTTAGTTGCTTCTGATTGGTCTGACTCATCTGTAGGCGGGGTAAACTGCCAAACTGCAGGGATGTTCTCCATGGTCGGAAAAGGTTCATACCATCACAGCCTTACCTTTACATCTAAAGAACAATCAACCGAAGCTGATTAGTTCAAACTGCAGTCCCGCAAGCACTATGTAATGTAATGATCTGTTTTATTTCAGACATTGATATAGTGATAAAACACAAAATCATGTACGCAAACCGTTATGATGACTGCCCTTAAAACCACGTCAGTGTCACCAGAGACTGCAATGGTGTCGTACCAGACTGGCATGGAGTGACTCAGAATGGCGGCGGGTCATCTTCAGTGATGAGTCCCGCTTTTGTCTTGGTGGAGACGACCGATGAATTCATGTGTGGAGGCACCATGGTCAGCGGCAAGATAAAGGGCTTACACGGCCAGAAGGCCTGGTGTCACTCCACCTCCACCCCTACCGCACAATCTGCAGGAACTGTGTGAGAATATTCAAGCTGCATGGGATGGATTATCACAGGACATCATTAGGAACCTCTACAACTCCATGCCGAGACCATACTGTGAGACACTACTTCTGTATGTGTAGCTCAGAAATATTGCCCATATCAGTCTAAATGTATCATCATTTATTGTTCCTGGTAACCTTTATCTTCCTTCCCAATAGCACTGCAATCCCACACTTCCTTCTGGGTGCAGCTATTCTTTTGTTGATGAGTGTATTTTAGATTCCTTTTAAAGTGACATTGAGATATTAGATTTATATTAGAGTATTGAAATAAAAAAAGCTGTTCCACGTTTTCATGTCGCTACTGAAACACAAAGCATTTTAGTCTGTGGGCAGGATCTTATTTTAGCCACATCCCCGCATTATAGAGCAGGAAGTGAATAGTGAGACTACCTTCCTGTCCCTTATGGTGAGTAGTCAGATCAACGTAATTGTGCTCCAAAGTAAAAATCAGTGTGGAACATCAACAGTTGTCAGTACCGAAACACCAATTTCTTAAATAAAAAAATTATGATTTTATGTGTGTACGACTGTCTAAAGCTGCTTTTTGCTAAGCTCAAAAGGAGCAAAATTTGCCATTACCGAAACACTCATTACTGAAACACTCAGTATAGTTTCAGCAGTGTTATGATCGTTTTGTTTAGCGACAAAAGTATTATTAATAAATAAACATGATTGGCATATAAAGTAACTCAAAGCTAAAGCATTTTTAAAGTCCCAAGTATTTGAAGTGGACATGCCCTGGAACTACATTACAAATACAAAAATGGCTGTATACATGTTTCCCCTCACTGTACACACACTAAAGAGTGGGCGAAATAGCGACAATATGACATATTGTACTTTGCAGACTATGTAACACAGTGAACATGAGGCTGTATAAGATGACATGGTCATTTACAGTGTAGCTGTGTATTCAGTTCATCTGAACACACTTTCATGTAGCTGATCTGAGAACTGCTCCCTAGCTTTATCTTGTTTGCCCTGCAACTTCTCTGCAGTTTATAGTGGGCGAGGACGGATCGTGCGGACTGACCTATGAGCACGCCCCAGCAGAGGGACCTCCCATCGTGTACCTAGTGGACTATGTGGTGGAGTATATGTATGTATCTGTATGTTTTCAAAACATATCCATCTGCCTGAGATACAGTTACAGGTCCAAGTGTACTCTGACCACAAATGATAAGGAGGGCAAGCATCGAAGCCTGGAGGGGATGTGGGTTTATCAGGGATCACTACAACCTGAAAAACAGTGTTTATTACTACTGCAGTAGTAAACGTACATTATGTACAGTATGGTACCATTCATACCTTTATAGGTTCATACATACATCTGCCATAAACCCAGAGATAATGCAGTGCATCCACGGCTGTGGCATTGTTTTGACAGGTAAAGGTTAAGCATGTGACGGGCTAACAAAGTGTAGACCACATGCTGAGAAGTATTTATACCTTGTTTTTAACAGGAAGAAAACAGAGATGGTACGAGCTCCCATGATTCCCTTGCCCATGCCGCAGAAACTACGCTTCAACATAACGTCCGAAGTCAAAAAGGACATTGAGAAAGCCAAGCAGAACATGAACATGTGAGTATTTTTCCTCCCCGTTTTGGGAGTAGGGGTAAACCGTAGGAGTCACCAGCAATAACAACTACTGAAAAAAGCAGGAAAATCTACCAAAAGGGTCGTTTGTAAACCTGAATATGGTGAAACGTCATATGTAAAAGTTTTCTTAATAATAAGTGAACACTTCCTGAATAGAGTACATACTTCACACTTTAAAGGAGCAGTGTGTAAAATGTGGGGGGCGGGGTCTACTAGTAGAAATGTAATTATCATTTACAAAACTGTGTTTTCATATTACCAGTAGCTACAAATCATTGAGCTTTCATTAGTTTAGAATGAGCCCTTTATATCTACATAGTAGCGGAGCGTCTTTCAACAGAGGCTGCCATATAGAGCCGCAGTACTGCTACAGTAGCCCAGACCTGACAAACCACACTCTGACTTCTCATATTTTCCTATATTCTCATATTCAGATTTTCCTATTACAACTTAAATGGTGCAGTGGTTATTTTAAGTCCTCAGCTGTCAGAATGTAACTACAGCCCCATTTAAGGTGGAACAGGAACATTCTAACAAGAAGCTGAAGAATGTCTTTATTGGAAAATGTAACCTGCTGTAAAAGAATAATCAGGATGTTTGATCTAAATCAGCTTATCAGGAGGATAAGTACTTAAAACATGATAAGATATTTAATACTCTGAGTAACTACGCTGTGCTAATGATATGAGTATGCTAGGTTGGATCATCTGATGAGTAGAATTCAAAGGTGGCAAAAGTACACAAGTCCCATATTGAAATGGACATTGTTGGAATCACATTTTAGTCAAAACTGAAACAATAGATCTTGTTTTCAGACCTGAAAATATACTGGGTAACAAGTACAGATTTTCCTTTTGGAATTTAGTGAGTAAAGGTAAAAGTATTAGGTGACAAAAACACTCACATAAAGTACAGAGACCTAAAAAACGACTTAAGTACAGTAATTAAATATTTGTACTTTGTTACTTGCCACCTCTGGCTGGGACACTGGTACTGGATAACCATTTTGTGTTCTAAGAAATTTGATAATCCAAATTATCAAATCGAGGGGTGGGTGGAGGAGTGGGTGGGTGCTTGGGGTTCAGTATGTGGCATTACGCAACCTCATGGCTAGAGGTTACAGACTGCTCCTTTAATGTATAAGTTTAGCAAATGTGTTCTCTGTAGAAGATACCTAATTAACCTAATTACACTTAGACAACCAACAAAACATGCAGTTTGACTGGGGATGTTTCAACATTTACAAAGGACTGTACATCCTTTATAACTCTGGAAACTGGAAGTCCAGACTCTAATCTGTCAGTAATTAGTGTCACTGTGTAGCTGAAAACTGTCACTGTTACAGTAGCCCAGTGACTGAATCTAATAATCTGGAAAGCCCAGTTGCTCTTTATGTTATGCCACAAGTTCACCGTGACCTGAGCAATAGAAAGGTCCAAACTTACTTGTATAAAAAGTCTGGTGGTCGTAGTACTAACCCTTTACAGACCAAGACCGCTAGCGAGGTGATGTTAGTCTGAGCCGAATTCGAAACTCTCCCTTGTTCCACTAATTTCCCTCTAAATGATTGATGTGTTGTAACTGGAGTCCTCCCGCTTTACAGAATGGTTCATGACCTGGATGTTCGAGTGCTCAACTTCTCTCACTACGGGAGGAAATACCTCAAGTCCTATAAAACCAGTCCAGACGCCTTCATCCAAATGGCACTGCAGCTGGCCTATTACAGGTGCGTTAAAACCCCAGGCTGTCTGCTGCATGCAGTTCCAATCATGACGCGTCTGGAAATATTGACTAGACAGTTCACGAGCATCAGGAGGGCCTGTTCCTGCATGTCTCAAGGTTTTAACCTCAGTGCATTTCAAGATGCATACATTCACACTCTTCTTGTGCTGGAGGACATCACACATGGCTCCAAAAAGACTTCATGTAATGTTAGTCTAGCTAACAATGAATGAAAGTTCATGGGAACTAATGGTAATTGGCCACTACTAGTCATAATGAGCGAAGGTAATAATGAATGAAGGCTAGCGGAATCCACTTACCACCTCTGGGTTAACTCGTTCCAGTCATTTCAGGCAAAAACTAAATACTGGTGTAAATGTAGATCCAAGCGGAGATACTCTTTCAAATGCGTAGACTCTAAACTTTCTGTACACATCACATTTATGTTCATACGTAAAAGAAGAAGTGCTTTATTATGATGAAAAGTCATTGTTTATAGTCTTATTTAGCATAACGTAAAAAGATTATTTTATGGCTGTTTTTAAAAAAGGTTTACAGCTTAAATCATCTCTAAATGCAATTTATGCATTTAACTAATTATGGAATAACACTCAAACACTCACTCACTCACCTTCTAACCCACTGAATCCATACTTGGGAGCCTATCCCAGCTCTCAAAGGGTGGAAGGCAGGAAACACCCCGGACGGGCCACCAATCCATCACAGGGCAGACACATAGATATGCACATCTACACACGCACACACAACCAGGGGTTGGACTGTCTTTGGACTGTGGAGGGATACTGGAGCACCCAGAGGGAACCCACACGGACACAGCGGGGGGACCGACCTGGGATTCGAACCCAGGGCCTTCTTGCTGTGAGGTTCTCTTTGAATGTAGGGCGGCTCGGTGGTGCAGTGGGCGCAGTTTCAGCCCTACGCTCAAACAGACTTAGGTTAAGTGTTTTCTGAAGAGCATTCACACTAAATCACTTCAACAAAATCAGTTACTGCTCATGTCGATCAAGGCCGTAAGCTGATAGTTGTGCTGATAGTTGTGTGTTAGTCTCTTGCTAATGTGTTTTGTTCTCGTGTTAGGATGTACCAGGTGTGCTGCCCCACATACGAGAGCGCTTCCCTACGCATGTTTAAACTGGGCAGAACAGAAGCCATCCGCACAACCTCCACAGAGTCAGTGAAATTTGTGAACGCTATGGATGACCAGTCCAAACAGGTGAGGGAACGTTACCTGGATGTTTTCCAATATACAGCACTGTGCAAAAGCCAGAGGCCACCTTCCGTTTATTTGCTTTGCAGTACAAGATTCTCCTGTTATTCGATTTTAGTGTCAGGAAATTTTCAGTTAATGTACCAGCACTTCAGTCTTAAGCAGTTCAGTCTTAGAAGTTGGTTGCATGTTCTGCTTCTCACCATCTCAAATACATCTCAATCTTAATTTGAGTAATCTCAAATACATCCAGTTGGTGTTGAGGTCTGGACACCAGCAGCTTCTTTGTTTGATTTGCATTTGTTGTTCTTCTTTTGTCCTTTCCTTTCCTCAGTGAGGGTTTCTTAACAGCTACACATCCTTTCAGACCCATAGCGTCAAGCTATCCTCTAACCGTGGAAGGATGGACAGAAACACCTGTGTATGTTTTCAGATCTGAAGCAAGAGTGGAGCTTGATTTTCTCCTCTCACTCAAAGATGAACCTTTGAAGTGATGCTTATCTGATGGGGATTGATGGTTTTGATGGTCTACCAGGCCTTATATAGCCTATAGCAATTATCCTGTATATATCCCCCACCTTATGAAAACAAATCAATACCTTTTATCAAATCTCCACAGAAGTATCACCTAAACAACTCATATCTTGCACCTAATGGCTGTTCTGAAGCATGACGTTTGCACAGTACTGTATGTAGAATAATGGTGTTGAAGCCTGTACTGTGTTGATGTCACTCATGTGGATCTTGTTTGTCGGCAGAATTCAGAGAAGCTGGCGCTGTTGGAGAATGCCATCAAAGCCCATCGAACTTACACACACACGGTGGGAGTCTTATGATGAACTAGCACATATTATCTTCATAGATGCACATAATGAACAGAGCAAAAGAAAAGAAATGACAACTTTCTCTTTCTCTATTCAGGCCATCCATGGGCAGGCTATAGACAGGCATCTGCTGGGGCTGAAGATGCAGGCCATTGAGGATCTTACTTCTCTTCCTGAAATCTTCATGGATACGTCCTACGCTGTGGCCATGCATTTCAACCTCTTCACCAGCCAGGTACGTGCTAACTCTGCTATCTCTGTTTGTAGATGAAGGTCTGAGCTAGGTGTTATTAGGTTGCTCTGAAAGTAGATAGAGTAGGCAGGACACAAACATAAGGCTTTAAAGGTGCAGTGTGTAAGATTTAAGGGGATCTATTAGCAGAAATGGAATATAGTATACAATGAAGTTTTCATTAGTGTATAATTACCTGTACCTACAAATCCCTGTGCTTTTGTTAGCTTAGAATGAGCCCTTCATATCTACATAGGAGCGTGTTGTCTTCCAGCAGAGACTGGCATGTTGCACTGCCATGTTTCTACAGTAGCCCAGAACGGACTACTCTAGGAAGTGCCTTTTGTGTTTTTACGTGGATGCAGCAGCTTGAATTTGGTGGAGTACCACCACCAGTTGAAATATGTAGAAGGAAGAAGAATCAGTGGGAGCTGCTGGTGCTGGCTAGCCATTTTGTGTTGTGAGATATTTTGACACATGGATGATCATACTTATTATTTAGCACGAGAAAAAGCAAGAGAAGGTGAAGCCTTATCTTCAAAGAAATCAAAACCTGGCAGCTATGGTAGGTTCTACTACACATTTGAAAAGGGGAGGGTGAGGGTTGGGTATTCACTCACAGCTAGATGCCACTAAATATTACATACTGCTCCTTTAAAGCAATAATTCGGCAAAAGACTCACATTTACAAGTTGGTGTCATGCCTGTATTAGGAACTCTGGGTCTGAGCCGGTTTTCTCTATTAAATAGGTGCCTATTTCTATCTGAACGTTGCCAGATCCTCCGAAACAACAGGAGCCAAATGGCGGCTATATGCTAAATTGACACAAAAATACAGGCAACTTTACCAAAATCCCGCACAGCAAGCTTTGGCAAATGCGGTGGTTTAGAGGCTCTGGCAGTTTTCCCCTACGTTCATACTAGCAAACAACAAGTCCCTTATGTCTCCCAAAGTTTGTCTCTTGTGGGTGCTCGTGTTGTCGTGTGTGGGCCTGTACAAGGTCCAGGAAAGCCAGCTAGTTTGGAAAGCATCTATTATTACTGATGAACGAATTTATAAGGAAACCTGGCTGGCTTTATTGGCTGGTTAGCATGCTGGCTAACCTAGCTAGCTATCGACTGACCTAACTACCCAGAGACACCAACAATATCCGCTACTTTCTTCCACACTTCATTTTTCTTCAAATGCACAAAGACGTATCATATAAACGGGGAAAGAAGAAACATCGGTTATGAGCTTCTCTTCCATCTTTACCACCACACTGCTGAGAATAGGAGCAAAGTGCTGGTAGGAACTAACTGTTGAGAGAGCGGGAGCTGGAGACCTCGGACTCCCATGTCTACGATTGCTAAAGCATGACTATAAATGGTGCACTCCCATAGGAAATGACCGGTCACTTGTCGCTCTGTTGACTGCTAGTGTGTTCGTAGGGTTGGCTCCAGTATGGCCAACAGTGTAGAACTTCAACAGCAGACTTCCCCCCTTCCCAAGTTCAGTTTTTACATATTTATCACACTTGAATGTTTCAGCTACTTTTAATATTAGAAAAAGAGCCCAAGTAAACACAAAATGGTGGTTTTAAACGATGGTTTCATTTATTAAAAGAGAGAGTCCTATGTGATAAAGTAACTGCCCCCTTAAAATACTAATCAACCAGTTAGCCAAATTCAAATGACAACTAGGTTCAATGAGTATGGCAATGTGAGGCAGCTACAAGGTCCCAAAAAGCAGAACATGATGCCCCATTGTAAAGAGGCTCCTGAACTTTAGCACTTTTGCCGTCCTACCAAAAGGGTAGGAGAGTGCATCAACGACTCACAATATGAAAGACACTGTGCAAAAATGTTATCCATGGGAGGATTGCAAAGTGCAAACCACTACCACAACCATTCTCTGGACTAATGAGTCAAAGGGGGAACGTTTTGGAAGGCATTTGTCCCGTTACATCTGGTGTAAAGCTAACACCGCATTACACTGTTAGAGCATCATACCAACAGTGAAACATGGTGGTGGTAGTGCGATGGTCTGGGGCTGCTTTGCTTCTGCAGGACCTGGACAACTTATCATAGCTGATGGAACCATGAATTCTGCCCTCTGTCAAAAAATCCTGAATCCTGAATGTTTGCCTGTTTGACCTAAAGCTCAAACGCAGTTGTTTTATGCAGCAGCACACAAGCAAGTCCTTCTCTGAGTGCCTCAAATGAAACAAAATGATGGTTTTGGAGTTGCCAAGACAATAGTGCTGACTTGAATCTCTTTGAGATGCTGTGACAAGACCTGAAATGGGCAATTCATCCTCAAAAAGCCCTCCAATGCAGCCGAATTAAAACAGTTCTGCAAAAAAGAGTCGCCAGAATTCCTACATAGCAACGTAAAACACTCATTGCAAGTTGTCACAAATGTTTGACTGCACTACTGCACTGCTCTTAACTTGTTACTACCAAGAGTGGCACAGCCAGTTAAGGTTGCTGACTTACTGTTACCCATAAAAGTGGACAGAAATACATCATGTCTTACAGAATCAGAGAGTTTGTTGCACAGTGTCCTTAATATGACAACATTTACAGCATCTACTCATGTTTACAGTTAACTGAAGCCAGTGCCTTTATGTCTTTGCCAGGTTGGATCGAAGACGGACTGTGTTATGTGTATCGGGCCCATGGTCCCAGATGGTTATGGGGTCTGCTACAACCCAATGGACGACCACATCAATTTCGCTGTGACGGCGTTCAACAGCTGTGAGGAAACCCACGCCACCAAACTAGCACAGTCCCTGGAGAGTGCATTGCTTGACATGAAGGCTCTCCTGGAGCAGACGGCTAAGCCTGCAGAGTAAGCCTTTGTGCTGGCAGAAAGGAACAGGTCAACAAGACCCGCCAGGCTGTGGAAGAGGGCACAGGCCGCCTGACAGTGATATTTACTGAACCTGCATGGTGCCATCAGGCACAACGTGAACGCACAAGAACAGTTCTCCCTCCTGTATTTCTGCAAGCAGGTCGCCATTATTGAAGTGTTTGTCCCACAAATATTTTCAGTAAGGATCATTAGAGCTGGTGGAACAATCATCATCATCATAACACTGCCAAAGGGCTTCAGGTGCACCTCAGTAATTTTGATTTGGTTTGTTTGTTTGTGGTTTGGCTAGACTTAACGTTGCTGTTTACGGGGTTTTGTCTGAAGGTTTGCCGATAACCTGCACCAAGTCTTTTGATTCCATATTCCTGTTTTTGTGTTCCTAGCATTTACTCTTCTTAAACGGACTGCTGTATATGTGTTACTACATATTTATTGCGATAAATACACCTTTGAACACAGTACACATAAGCTGAAAGGTCTACAAACTTGTTTTTACAAGAGGAGAAAGTAAAGAAAGATACAAACCTCCAGTTTCCACATGAATGCAAACAACATGTATAATGAAATCATATTTCTTCTTATTTTTTGGTCTACATTTGAAAGGAGCCCTATTTCATAAACATGCCAATGCTATGAATGGACATCCATGGTATCATGAATTGTGTGCATAGCATATAGTCAGTTGTGTGCATGCTAGTCCTGCTCTTATTCATGCTTATAATGCCACATTAGCATTTTTGAGTGAAGTTCTTAGATGGCTTACACATGCAAGGGCTACACAAATTTAGCTTCCTCTGGCTCGACATAGGAATACTCCGCCTTAAAAGTTCCCTTCCTACGCTGATACTCCCCATGGAATTCCACTTCAGCCCTGCTCCCAGAGGAGCTCCACAGGAAAAGCTGCGTCCCTTTGAAGACTGTGGTTTTTACAGCATCCACATCCCGGATCTGGGAAATAAAAAACAGACACGCTGTGGCTTTTTTTGACAAAAGTTCCAGCTTGGCTGCTTGGTCTTCATAAACATCAGTACATGGCCCTCCTGTCTTTAGTCCAATACATGACTGTGATTACCAGGACAGTAAAGTATTCCAGTACACACAAGCGTGTGAACCATGTGAACATATGAACTATGAATGTTGAGGTTGGGAAAGAGTGGATCTCTCACCAGAACGTATGTGGAGTCTGAGGAGGTTGTATTGAACACGGACAGCGCTCTGATGTGTATCCTCAGTGCAGGGGGTGCATCAATGAACACTCGACAAGACCGGGTGCTGGAGGACGACACATTTCTAACAGCGTTCTCAATTAAACCAGATGGAGAGAACAGCTGGACGTCACAGTCTGAAAGGTTGGAAATAGTACAGAGTACCTCAGTTCAACTCAGCTTGTTAAATTCACTTCAGCAGACTGTGTTAACAATAAGCAAGTTCCACCAACACCTTCTCAGTGATGTTCAGTACATACTCCACATTTTAAAAAAATAATGTAAAAACAAGCAAACAAAATGTACACAATTTTTCCCTTAGCCAAGATGATCTGGACCAGGGCTGGGAGGCCAGTGTAGCCATTCAACGGCCATTAAGTACAAGTTATTTATTTCTATGTATATTAAAAAAAGGATCTACTATACTCAATTTCAGTGTTCATAATTTGATATTTGGGGTCTACTGGAATAGATTCAATTTTCCCAAAACACAATATTTTTCTCATGCTGTACATTTGTATTCACCCGCCTCCTAATGAGCCCAATGTGCGCTGATCGGTCAGCTCGCCCACTACATGGATCATCCTGCTACAAGTTCCGCCGCCACACTACGATGGCTGTTCCTAGAATAGTGTCGGTCTTGCCACATCAGTTTGATTCAGAGCCCGGTCCTGAAAGTCCGGTAGAACAAGCTGGTAGATCCACCTTCGCAAGCTAGACTGGAGCAGGACGTTTTATAGTGGCACGTTTGTACTGTTTTAGCTTTATGTGTTTTGTCTGAGGGCATGCCAAGCTTGCTGGTAGGCGGGCAATAAGGATTGTGTTACGAGATGACATCACCTTGTAACAGAGAAAAAGGTTGGACTTCCAACAAGGCAGCTAAGGCAGGTAAGGAAAGTGGTTTCTGTGGAAGAGAGCTTCTCCTTCTGGCATGTACCACAGGCTTTATAACTTAGTAAGAAACAGGACTTTCCAAAACTGGTTACAGACAAATGTCGTTGACTAACTGTGTAAAACCTGGTAGACCACCAAAACTGCCCCCATCAGACAGACAGCACCTAAAGCTTTCATCTTTGAAAGAACCTCAAGCTCTAATCGCTTCAGATCTGAACAGATCCACAGGTGTTACTGTCCAGTCCACCATGAGAAGACCACTCAACGCTGTGGATCTGAAAGGATGTGTAGTCTCAAAAAGTGAAAAGCAACTCTCCTAAAAAGTACGGATGCTGTAATTAAAGCAAAGGGTAAGCATAGGAGTTGTTGAGGCTTCTGCATAATGTTTTTCGTTAAATTAATTAATTGATCGCCATTTTGACTTGAAATGAAATCATGTCAACAAGATGATCTCTGACTTGTGCCCTGTATACTGGCCTTACAGCTCCAGCAAATATGTCAGGGTGATCAGAAACATTTGATGGAAGCTGTTCACATGATTTGACTGACCTTCATGATGGCTCTTCTTTGTGTTCTTCTCGGTCTGATAGGACAGCACCACTCCAGTGCCAGGGGTGAGGCGGCTCTGACGCACCAGGAGAACGTTAGAGCGAGACGTCACCGACTTCCCTGCCATCTTTTCGCAGAACCGCCTCAGAGACAGCCGCTCGTACAGAGCAAGGTTCTCTTCTAAACACACAAACATGCACAGGTCCACTGTCAGATTCCTAAGTCCCAGCCTCGCATATTCTATCAGCGTAACCAGCGAGTCACTCACTCTGTCTGCAGTTCAGAGAACTGGACTCGATTTTGATTTGGATGACTTCATCAAGAGGGCGACCAATGGCAATAAAACACCTTCTCTCGGTGACGTTCCTTAGGTCGATGGTCCCTGAGTCTTGAAGGAAGAGTTGCCCACAGACACCTGGAGCAGAGCAGCAACATACAGCATGTTCCTCTTTGAGAACTGACAGGTTTCGGCTTTTTGTCATTTATCTGTAGGTATATTCCATCCATCAGTTATTCCTGTATTCGTTCTCATCTATCATGATATCCATGTTACTTTATGTACTGCTTCAAACTGAAGATCTACAGATCGACCTTTGTTTAGCCAGAACAATCTCTGTCGAGAAGCTTTACTGGGACGCTCTGAAGTCACCATGCCCAATGCCAAGCTTTGGCCAGAGGGGTATAAAGCCTACATTCTCAGCACAGCAGTGACACTGACGTGGTGGTGGTGTGTTAGTGTGTGTTGTGCTGGTGTGAGTGAATCAGACACAGCAGTGCTGCTATAGTGTTGGTTGGGGGACTATTCTCAGTCCAGCAGTGGCACTGAGGTGTTTAAACACTCCAGCAGCACTGCTGTCTCTGATCCCCTCACACCTTTGGCCCACTGCATATTGCTAGTGTCGACAGTGGGCCAGCAGTCTTTGCCAGATTTGGCCCACATCCGCATGCTATCTGGGACACGTGTCTCCGGAGTTGGTAAAATAGTGATACTGTCTTGCATATTTGTTAAAACGTTCTTTAGGCAGGTACCTATCTCTACCACCGTAAACGATTCTGACTCTGTCTGTTTCTTTGGACCATTCCACATCAAGCGACTCTGAATGGCTTAGTTAACACGTTGACAGTATTAATTATTGTTAAATAAAAAATAATACAGAAAGTTTTGTTCTTTAACGCTTGATAAGTGTGTGACGGCCCATTAATGCAGTTGGGTTCTAAGGTTCCATGACCGGTTAGTTATTTTAGACTTTGGACACCAAATCTGTCTTGGTATTTGGGATTGTGTAAATCTGACTTAATCGTTAATTAAGCCATTAATTCTAAAGTCATTTGTGCTGTGTATTGTTCTTCCACTTAACTGCTCTGTGGAGCATGTGTTGGCACTGCTGTGGTGCTTTCCATCACTGACACTGTGGGTAGACTTTTGAAGAACCTGCTTATCTCAGTTCCTTCAGGAGGTATAAACTTGCTCTTCTTCTCCAGGTCCAACCTTAAAGCCTTCTGCATGTATTGGGACTTTGGTGCCTGGGTGGGGCTTATAGGTGTGGAGCAGTCGGAGATAAAGCAGGCCTGGATGGTGATGGGTTTGGGCAGGTGGATGCAGAGGAGAGGGCTAATGGGTAGAGGGCTGGACGGACCCAGGCAGGAGACCGCCCGAGACTGGATCCCATAACCACAAGCGACGGAACACTACAGAACAGAGAGAGAGAGTAGCTTAGATATGCTGAGATTACACCTGGAGATATACCGAAATGTAGTGTGCTTCTTCAGATTTGCTCTGAATCTATGAGGCTAATGCAGCTAGCAAATAATGGAAGCTAATCTGCTAGTTAGGAAGCTAAATTAGCACGCCCAAATCATCACATACATATCTCAGATGTCAAATAAAAATCATTTCAAAGAGTGCAAAACTATAAACTACAGTTCACGGGGTTAGGATGACTGTTAATGCTATTTTTAACTGTAGCATGTTTACACATTTTGCATGTTGAACAATGTCAGGAACCATTAAGTCATTTTGAGATCAGTTGGTGACATTAGCTTCACAGTATAAAGCTAAACAAGCAAATATGTGAGAACCCAAAATGGCTACATGTTTTGGGGGATGGGCTGTTACCGAAAGCTTGAGAATGCAGAAGGAAGGCCGATCGCTAACAGTACTGCTAGGAGGCTGAACATCTTATCGTAGCCGTTTAACTTTAGTAATGACTTTTAAATCATCATTACAGCAGAGAGACAGATCACCGAAATGCTAAAAATGATTTGTGATTATTTACACTAACACTGATTTGGTTGTATTTATTAGACTATAGCCTATGGCTAGGCCAGCAGTGAGGACGGTTTGACACCGCAGGGATTCCCAGTGGTTTAATGCAGTCAATTTCACAAATGTGCTTCATTTTGAACAGTGACCTAGAAGTGGTGCAGAATTTTGAACAATTTATCTTCATTTAAATTGTCGTAACTTTTCTTTGTTTACCATTGCTCAAGATTCTTAGACTTTCTGTGGTTTATTTTCTGTTAAGTCTCAAACATTAGGATTCCACTGTATGTAGGGTTGAAAGATTAATTTTATATCGAAATCACAATTTTGAAGCAATATTGGAATAATATTGGAATTTTGAAAAATGTATGCAGACAAAAATGCAAAATTCCACTTTAACAGCTTCCGTTGGTCCCGGATCCCATTGGTATTTGTACTGTGTAAATGTTGACTTGTGGTTTTACAGTTCTGAAGTCATTCTTGTTGTATATTGTTCTCCCACTTAACTGCTCTGTGGAGCTTGTGTTGGCACTGCTGTGGTTCTTTCCATCACTGACACTGTGGGTAGACTTTTGAAGAGCCTGCTTATCTCAGTTCTTCTTTTCCAGGCCCAAAAGTGGCCTTAACATGGTCAATTTCACAAATTTGCTTCATTTTGAATAGTGACCTTGAAGAGGTGCATCATTTCTTCTACAGTTAAACTGTGGTAGCTTTTCTTTGTTTACTATTGCTCAAGATTCTAAAACGTTCTGTTGTTTATTTCCAGGTTTTAAATGAGGAAATACCAGATTTTCAGTGTGGTCTCAAACATTAAACATGGATTCCACTGTATGTAGGGCTTCAAAAGCATTCAAAAGCAGTATTCAATATTTATCAATAATATTGGAATTTTAAAAAATGTATAATATTCAATATTTAAATATGCAATATTCAAATCACAAGAGCTCCAATTTTAATTATAGACTATTTTATTAAAACCGTGTCTTTGATGGGGAACATTAACATATCAGAGCTTGTAAACTGCCTATAGATGAATTGGACCATTCATAGATAGCCAAACAACTATACAACCGCAGCTAACTGGCAAAGGGGATGCTCTTTTCTTGCTGACCAAATAACAGACCTGAACTTCAGTTCACGGAATATAATTGCAATTAGAATCGCCGTCGCAAAACCAGATAAATCGCAGTTAGATATTCTTCCAAAATCGTTCAATCCTAATTGTATGTTGTACCACAGATCGAAGACCTGCAATGAAACTGAATGTGAAAAATCAGCCAGTCTGAATTAAGTAACATATGATGGCTTTGTACCTCGCTCCACTCCTCTACAGCCCAGTGGAAGGAGCAGGCCTGGGTGAAGCAGGGCACCGTGAGTGGAGGCTTTTTGCCTGCCTCACACCTCTCTTCCTCCACCTCTGTCTCCACTCCTCCGTCGAACTGCACACACCAAACCCTCCTCAGCGCCACACCCAGGCCGCAGGACACCGAACACGGACCCTGCTCCCCTACCTGCCACCTGCACCATAAAACTCAGAATAAGATGTACAGCAATGAAAATCTTAACATTGACATTTAACACATGACTGTCATATCAAGGTAAATCATTAACACTCAAACCACTGATGTACCGCTCTGACTCTGGCAGGCCACCCAGATAGCAAATTCGATATGGGCCAAACCTGAGCCACATCCGTCATTTACTTGCGGCCCACTTACCGCATAAAATCTTGGCCCAGGAGAGGGCTAGATGCGGACGCCAGAATCCAGGCTGTTGACTGCTGTTAGCAGGGCTGCATCTCAGCCACCTCTAAACTACCACCGCCCATCATTCAAAACCATTAGAACAAAAACCAGGTCATTACAGAAACGTCCATGTTGGCTGGAACCGCCGCTGTTGCACAGTACCACCAGGCTCAGGGAGGGGAGGCTTAGCATGTGCTTCACCGTCTTTGACCACTGGCTACAGATGGCTGTGCTGTTGATGGGATTTGAACCCATGATCTTCTGATGATGGAAGTTTAACACCAAGTACGTGACACGGTTGGCATAAACATTCAAAATGCAGCTCCTCAGCTTTGGTCATAGGTTCCTAATGGTATCCTGTGATAATCCATCCCATGCAGCTTAAATATTCTCTGTCAATTCCCTGTAGATTTTGCTGTAGGGGTGGAGGTGGAGTGACACCAGGCCTTCTGGACGTGTGACACATGACAACAAACCGTTCATCTTGGTGCTGACCACGGTGCCTCCATACACGGATATGTTGGTCGTCTCCACCAAGACAAAAGTGGGACCCATCACTGAAGATGACCCGCTGTCACTTCATGACAGTCTGGCATGACACCATTGCATTGTCTTTGGTGACGTTGACGTGGTGTTAAGGGCAGTCACCGTAACGGTCTGCGTGCATGTAGTCCTGCGTGGTACAGCCGTCTGCCAATGGTGCTGACACTAACAGGATGGCTCATGGATGGCATCACTGCTCGCTGAATATCCATAATCGTGGCTGTTGGGTCAGTCAGGACAGCGATAAGGCCCATCCTTGCTTACGTCACATGCGGCCGAGTGTGAAACTTGAACCATTTGCATGTCTTACAATGTCAAACCTACCCACCAAGTTTCATTCCTGTCGGTTGATTCCTTTTGGGTGCAACTATTTGTGCAACTAGTCTTTTGAAGATGAGTGTAACTTATTATTTGATGTTCAATGAACATAAAACTTGAGCAGCCACAAATCATTTTAAACTAAATCTGAATTAAACTGCATTCAGGTGTACGCGGTAGTGTTCCTAGTACTGGGGTAGATTGTGTTGGACTAACCAAAATTAACATTTTTATCCACCATTATTCCTTGTTCAACAAAACCAAACAAGATGTCACACAGGCCATTACATTTGTACCGTGCCGTTTATGGCCTAGCTCTGAATTTAAACTATGCACCCCTCAACCATCCTGTTAATCCCTGTTTAAAATATAAATGATTGGCACATAGCTCATGTCAACACTGGCAATCTTTGCCAGAAGTGGCTCAGATCTATTTTGAGACATGGCCGAACATTCTAAACATGTGGGCCCCTGTTGGTTTACGTGCACCTTGCCAGTGTAAGTTATGGGCAGCACTGTTGTATTTCTACCAGATGTGGCCCAGATATGTTTTGGCACATGTGGGCCAAATGCCTCTTTTTAAATGTGGACCACTTTTGGCTAACTTGCAGCATGTCAGTGCTAACCATGGGCCGGCAGTGCCGTATGTTTGTCAGAAGTGGCCCACATCTGCATGGTACCTGGCACATTGTACTTCAAGGAGTGGTCTGGTTCACCTTGCTGGACAGGCCTCAGTATTACACGCCACTGCCTCTAGAGGTTTGGGGGCATCCTGACAAGCAGAGTCTGCTAGCAGCACCATGGCCTTCTCTCCCTCTGCACCCTGCTGAGAGCAGAACAGCACCCTCCTCGCTACCCCACCTCCACAGGACACACTGCACTCTCCCTGCATGTACCGCCACCTAGTGGACACAGATAAACATGGTAACGCCAATGCAACAAGAGGTGGGGAACTGAGGGCCAGAATCTGATAGAGGTTTCCCTGAATATCCCTACTAAACCCAGCAATTAGCAGCTGAGTTAAATCAAGTGTGCTTGAGAAGGAAGATTCTGGTGTGGAGTTCCCCACCAATGTAACGAACTGCAGTGTCCTGTTCTGTTTCTGGAGCGTGGAGCCTTAGTACATCACAGATTAGTGACCAGATTGTTATAGCGATACTGAAATATGTGTTAGCAGACAATCCCTATAGAACTTTATGCAAACAAAGTTGGGACAGTATTTGAAATGCTTATCAACACAGAAATCAGTGATTACCACATTCTGTTTGATCTGAACCCCCCATGTTTACAGTGTGAACTGTATTCCTTTTTCAAAACTGCCGTTACTTTATGCTGGATGGTCATTTTCTTCTTTTACCTGTTAAATAAACATAACCATGAATCTGAAACTCATCAGACCACTATATGGATTTCCACTGTGCATTTGTCCAGTTCAGCCCAAACCAGAAGAGCCGGCACCGCTTCTAGATGCTGTTAACATATGTGTCTAACATGACAAAGGTTTGTCAAAGTATTCGCAAGCTCAGTAAATGATTTTAACTACAGAAACATGCCTTTTTTAATGCAGTCCCATATGAGGGGTCAAAGGTCACAGGCATTTAACTATGGTTTTCGGCTTTGCCCTTTACGCACAGAGATTTCCACAGATTCCCAAAATCTTTTGATGATATTAAGCAGAGTGAAATACCTTGCAATGGCATGTTGAGGTACATTGTTTTTACAATGGATTATTAACAGATGCATTTTTAGGCAAAGTGAAGACCCATCACTGCTCATAAAGGACTATCCCTTTCCTTTATCGTCACTGTCCCAAGGAAAACAAGTAACTCCAAAATGGCAACTTTACAGGAGAGGGCAAAAACCTCATTTAATTATAATGTAATGTCAATGGAACCAGACTTTTTGCCATGCAGCTTGGTGCCATTTTTGTTGGTCCATTCATCATGAAATGATCACACAGTGTCGACAAAAATGGAGACGCATGTATTTCTTTGGACAGCGACGATATGCTCTAGATTCCATCACCTGTATAAGCTGTCTTGTCTTAAATCACACATGTCCCAATTCTTCTGCAATATGTTACAGGCATCAATAGCTCTAATACCTCCACTAGCATTAATAACAGCTGTGATTGGATTTGGCACGGACTGGACAAGTTTCTGGATGTAGCCCACATCAATGTTCAGACACTCTTTTTTCAAATAATTGTGCAGTTGAGTCAGATTTGGTGGATGCCTTCCCTGGCACAATTCTGAGGAGAATTTCCTGTAGACTGGGATTTTAGCCACTGCTGGTAGACCCGTATGACCGCATGCTTCCATACACCTGCAGATTCAGCTACTTCCGTCACACTATGGTCTTTGGCACGCCCAAATACAATCACTCCTTTTAGCCAATCATTAACATCTGCTTTGAGACAAAAAAAAAAAAAAAAAAAAAAAAAAAAAAATCCTGTCACTCCCACCCCGCAGGTATTCATAGCCCAATCATCCTCGTGCAGCGCCATCTGCAGGAGTCTAAAGATACTACCACCTTAAACATGCATGGTCACTCATTATTTGTCCAGTGAGCTTATTACCTTGTCTTTGCACTGTTAAGTACAAGCTAAAGTGGATCTACTGATCACTGCTTCCTGTTTTCATATACATTTCATTTAGTGTCCCAAACCTTTTTGGAATTGAGATTTGAGATTGGAATTTAAATCTATAATACAGCACCAATCATTAGTTTTAAACTACCATTTGATGGCTAGAACCCTCCAACTTCGTAAGTATAAATACCTAACAGCTAATAATTATAAAACCAATTCAGGTGTTAAGTATTAGTTGAGGTACGCACATAACAGGGCACGATGACTCGGCGCAGGGCTGCGTATATGGTTCAGGTTTGCTGAAGCGGTCACAAAGGAACTCCGGGACGTCTAGCCGAGACTGGTGATCCACGCAGGAGAACCATATCTGCTGGGTGCCTGCACACACATGCATCAGGACTACATGAGCGATCCCATAGGACACAGACTCAGTATGGTGTTGCAGTGTCTTTGAAATGATCTGATATACTGTATGTCATAAATAATCATATATATCATAAACTCATGATCTACCTTTTTTTCTTATATTCTACTTTGCTTACTTTTACTTTATCAAAGAGGCTGTTTTTGTTAGGTTGCTATTAGGAGTGATATGTTTAAATGACCTCTGATCTGATTGGCTGACCCCTTCATGAGGGAATGAGGCACACCGTGTTCAAAAAGCAGTCCAAGCTAAAATGTGCAGAACAAACTGTTAAAATCACACTGAGATCTTCAGGGATGTTGAAAAAAAATGAATTTCATTGACTCCTTATGGATGTCCAGCTCTTTCGGAAGGCTGTCATGATCCACATGCTTCCTGACAGCCAGGAACAGCGCAATGTTCTGCTCTAGTACTGTCTGCAGTAACAACACTACTTCTCACTTGAGAGTGAATGGGCTGGGCTAATCTGCTGTAGACCCAATGAGTGAGACTATGTAAATGTTTCTAAGCTTGTGACATCACAACCATGACAAATTGAAAACGGGCTGTTTTTACAGCTTCCTTTGTTATGGGTTTCTATGAAGTGAGCTCTTCACTTAGTTAACAGTATTCAGTTTATTCATATACCGTTCCCACAAGTCTTAGTGCAGTGTCCAATCACGGGGCTCCACACGTACACTGGAATCATTCTGGATCGTGGCATTAAAGGAAGTGATCCACTATGGCTCTGGTGAAAGACACATCAGTCCATCATTAATGCACCTCATACGTATTAGACATATTTACACTCATCATCAAAAGAATAGTTGCACAAATAGCTGCACCCAGAAGGAATCAACCGACAGGAATGAAACTTGGTGGGGAGGTTTGACATCATGAGACATGTGAATGATTCAAGTTTCAGGCTCTGCCACACATATGACATTAGCAAAGACGGGCCTTATCACTGTACCTGACTGATCCAACAGCCACAACTGCGGACATTCAGCGAGCAGTGATGCCCGTCATGAGTCATCCTGTTAGTGCCAGCACCATTGGCAGACGGCTGCACAACTACATGCATGTAGCCTTTAACACCGCATCAACACCATGAAAGCAGGCAATGGTGTCAGTGAGGAGTCCCACTTTAGTCTTGGTGGAGACGACCAACAAATCCATGTGTGGACGCACCGTGGTCAGCACCAAGATGAACAGTTTGTGGACCCATCACACATCCAGGAGGCCTGGTGTCACCATTAGGAACCTGTACAAATCCATGCCGAGACGTCTGGCGTGTGGTGTTAGCAAACATGGTGGCCCAACGCCATACTGAGAGACACTACTTCTGTATGTGTAGCTCAATAAATATTGTCCATATCAGTCTAAATGTATCATCATTTATTGTTACTGGTAACCTTTATCTTCCTTCCCAATAGCACTGCAATCCCACACTTCCTTCTGGGTGCAACTATGTTTTTGAGACAATGAGTGTGTATACAGTAGACATATTTACATATACAGTATTCAGATGTGATTTATTAGCTTTACTTTGTTTTGCAATTTTATTTAGCTTTTTTTTCTTGTATTTTCATGTATCTTGTATTTTTGGTTCCATGCTGTACCTTTCCATGTGTCTCCCAGCCAATAGGGCATACATCCACCACACATGGCATGTGTTCAGAAGGTTTGGGTGATGGGCAGAGGCTGTCGCCCACCTTTAAATCAGCTCCACGATGGGAGCGCACACAAGACACTTCTCTGTGAGCCTCGCCTGGACCACACACAGCCGAACACTCGCCAGCCTCTGAGATTTGCCATCTGCAACATGCACATTTGTATATATAGTACTGTGCAAAAGTCAGAGACCACCCTTTGTTTATACAACATACCCCAAGAACAGGCAGTAAGTTCAAAATACTAATGTTCAGAAGATATTTGCGGAGATCAGATATAAGATACCAATGGAAAGTCAAAAGGAAATAGGCATGAGCTTCCAGGATTGGAGTCCAAAAAACTGACTGAACCCCTGCAAAAGCTGGTAGACCACCAAACCTGTCACAATCAGATACACATTAGTTAAAGCTTTCATCTTTGAGAGGAAATCAAGCTTCACTCTTGCTTCAGATCTGAAATCATCCACAGGTGTTCCTGAAATTATGTGTAGCTGTCAAAGTACTGAGAAAAGAAAAACGGGACAACAACTGAAGAAAATAAGCAGATCAAGCAAAGAAGCTGCTGGTGTTTTCAGAACAATGGAGTGACCACTCCAGAGTCCAGACTGCAGCATCACTGGCTGTGTTTGGGATTACGTGGATGCTGAAAGGCAGAAAGTGCAATCAACTTCTAATTCCGGAGGTATGGAAAACATCGCCGCAGGTTTCTTTGAAAACCTGAAAGTGAGTTTCCTGAAAGGAATGGAAGCTGTAATAAAGCCAACACACTAAACACTGAAAACACTGATATTAGAATCTTCTGTGTCGTTTTCTATTAAATATCTGTTTCATGCTTTTTCCTGAAGCTGAAAAAACTTAACACCGGTGTTAAATAAATGAAGGGTGGTCTCTGACTTTGGCACAGTACTGGGTACCACTTTAGAATAACACCACCCTCTAAGAAATATGAAATAGCTCTGTTGTTGGTTTTATTCAGTATTTTTTGTTGACTTCATAAATTTATGTAAGTTAGTGAAACTGAGTCAGTTGTGTTGTTCCAATAAAATGAACTGAGTTGTCAGACTGACTTCATAAGTGTTTTGTCAGTGTAATCTTGTTCAGTAAAACTCAACATCTTCCCCATTGGCTCTTTGCATCATCTATTTGCACTTCTTTTTCTCACCATCTTTGTGCTGTCTTTTCTCCTGGCCTGCCTTCTTCCATTGTGTGTGCTTCTTTCTTATATTCCACATTTAACTGCCTAGCCACATTGCTATTGGCTGTAAGTGCAAGTTACCATGCACCCTACTGCTAAGAGTAAGTCTATGACAGCCCAGTAGATCTAACTTAAACCTACCTTTTTTACTTTCATTAGTAGAATATAAACATGTAGAGTTAAATATGAGTAACACATGAAAATAATCGGTCTAGTTATTTAAAATGTGTAATTTATTCATATGACATATTACTCAAAAGAGCATCTTAAAAGCTACTTAATACAGCTGCATGGAACCACTCGGCATGACATTTTTAATTAAATTCAACATTGCATTTTTGGGTAATACGTGAAAAAATCCTCATCCAGTTATTAGAACTTACTCAAGTCACTTCAGTGTGATTTACTTCAATTTGTTAAGTATGTTTTACTCAATCAAGTATTTTAAAAGCTACTTGACACAGTTTTGTGGGACCGGCTGACCTAAGATTTTTAAGTAAATCCAACATTTAATTAAATTAGTTTATTAATGTCATTAGTTAGGTCATAAACACTTAACAAAGTATTAATAAACAGTTGTAGCACATTAATAAAAAGAGCCAAAGAGAGATGCTGTATCTGATGAGTATGAATATGTATTGAAGCTGATAGTCTTAATATCTGACTAATGGAGAAAACAAAGTGAGATCATTAAACATCAAAATCTGAGCTTTAATGTTGTAAAAAAATATGGGTCCCCATCTCAACACTGTGCCCTTGTCATTTAAATGTTGTAAGTGCTTATTAATGATTATAAGCTAATTAATAACCATTAGTAAACTCATTTCAAGTCATTCATAAACCCCTTTGTAAAGGTAGCCTTATTCTAAAGTGGTAGCCAGCTCTGTATACAGCAACAATTGTACACCCATCTATTACAGTAATCAACAGATAAATAAATTCACCTCTATATAAACAATTATTGAAATGATTGTCATGAACATAAAAAAATGCTTATTTATGCTTTTTTATTCTGATTATAAATTATTAGTTCATCATTAGTGAGCTTAAAGTTAGATTCTACCGGCTGCCCGATATTGACCCACAATTATGGGACATTATTCACCTTATTTTCAGGGAGAAATTTAATTCCATGTGTATGTCAGATTCTTCAGTTGGCTCAGCAGTCAGGCGGTTTTACCTGGCAGGACAGAGATGAGTGTTGCAGGTTTCTGTTGCTGGAGGTCTGCTCTGAGAACATTCTGAATCTGGCAGTTCCTCTGTTTTTGTTCCCCGCTTCTGCACACAGGCCACAGAGCGCACCCGCTCCCCAAACCCACAGGGGGCACTGCAGGGACCAAACTCTCCCAGCACCCAACTGCAAAAAAGCACAGGCCTTAAAGTGAGACTAACGTTTGTATGCTGCTTCACCCATCATGCTAAACATGTTAGCATGTGGGATGTTGTGTCGATGCATGCTTGCTACTGGAGGGTTTTATAGCCCACTCCCACTCCCTGGTAATTGCTTTGGGATAGCTCTCAGTATGGTGAACCCTGTACGTGAATGAGGCGGAGACGACTGTCTAAAGGAGTCGGGCCGGAGTGATAGGCAGGGGTCTTCTCTGATGTTTCCAGTGCATTGATCAATGGGATATATAGTTAGCCCAATACTGCAATACTTCATGTGGTATTCAAAAATCCAAAGCATTAATAGAGATAGTAATAAACTGAGTATATAAGCTCACCAGACAAAAAATTAGTCACCCTGCGTGTTTAAGGTGGAAGCAACTTCAGACTCCTGCAGATGGCGCTGCATGAGGATGATGGGGCAATAAATACCTGCGGGATGTGAGTGACGGGATTCATAGATTGAGAAGAGGTGGTACAGTGCAGTGAATGTCTCGTTCCATGTGTGGAAAATGGCTCCAAAGCAGATGTTAATGATTGGCTAAAAGGAGTGATTCCATTTGGGTAAGCCAAAAGCCATAGTGTGAAGGAAGTAGCTGAATCTGCAGGTGTATGGAAGCGTATGGTCATACGGGTCTACCAGCAGTGGCTAAAATCCCAGTCTACAGGAAATTCTCTCCAGAATTGTACCAGGGAAGGCATCCACCAAATCCGGCCCATCTGTACAATTCTTTGAAGCAAGAGTGTCTGAACATTGATGCTGCCTACGTCCAGAAACTTGTCCAGTCCATGCCAAATCCAGTCACAGCTGTTATTGGTGCTCATGGAGGTGTTACACACTGTTATCATTTTTTTTGTCTGGTGAGCTTATAAAAAATCATAATTTATGGGTAACTTGCTGTTTGGAGGTGCTTTTATTTAGATTTAAAATGTTCACATTTTTAGTTGAATTTGTCGATTAAACTATTCCAAAAATGCTGTTCCATGTTTTCATGTCACTACTGAAGCACAAACAGTTTTACTTCATAGGCGGAGCCTTATTTTAGCCACACCCATGTATTTTAGAGCAGAAAGTGAGACTGCACCCCTGTCATCTCATGGCCACATGGGCTGTATTCAAAATGGCACACTACTATACTCCACACTGCATACTACAGTAACAGTAGTATACAGTACAGTAACAAGTCCTGACCTACAGTGTAGTATACTAATACAGTCACATGACCAGTTACCTCACATTTACCTCAGAGCTGTTATCCACTGTTTAGAGCTAGCTGCTGCTAACGCTGCTCAGTTCACCTGAAATACGTTTAGCCTAGCTGTTAGCTACCCTCGGCTATTTCACTCTAAAACTGAACCTCTAAAGCGAGTTCATCTTTTATTAACCTTCAGACCTGTATATTTTAACTTTCTGATGAACACATACCCCACTACAATCACTACACCCACATTTATATTCGGAGTTGGCTGCATTTTGCTCTCCATTTTCTTTGGCTGAAGCAGGCTGAGAGCTGGTGAGGCCGCAGTGCGTGATGGGATGAAGTACACCATGAAGATAGCTCCCCCTGTATACTAGAAACTCTGACTGGAGTAGAACACCATCCGGGTATCTTCAGTGCACTACAGCCTTTCAATTTGGTCACATACTGCAGACTACATAAAAGACTAATAGTACTTTTAGGTAGAATTAGTAGGCGAGTAGTATGTAGTATGCTGAATACAGCCATGGTGAGTGATTTGATGGACACAAGACAGACACTACGTTATGTTCAGACCATCATTGCTATTGTATGCCTGTAAACATGGCTCCTCACGTAAGCTGACTGTACCTGGGTGGGCAGTCAGGTTGATAGCAGGGTTGCAGTAGAGTTGGGCTTGGAGGACTTGAGCCACAAAGCTGCTCCTCCAGATGTTCCTGGGTGTTCATGTCAACACATTCTTGACTAACCCTCTGGATCCCTGTGGACCAGAGAGCAATCAAATCCACTGCTACTCAATGAGGAATCAATATACTCAATGTAGGCATTAATAATGAGGTGTCTCTTTCTGGAGACTATTTGATTCATGACCTCTGTACAGGTCCTGGATAAGTAGTTGTGCAGTGTGTAGGATGCATACTATGTCCCTACCTAGTGTGCTAACTACCTAATGTGCAGTGAGCAATGCATGTTGCCAATATAAAGGCTGTTTCAGTTCTCATCTCATCAGTTCATCCGGTCCAATACCACGTGCATCCTCCATGATCATATTCCACGCAGATAACAGACCCAGTGACGTACTGTGCCGGGACGAACTGGACTGTACTGGGAGGAATATGGGTTGTTCTGGGAGTTGTATGGGGAATGTATGATGGAGAGATGAATGCATTTACACTGCTATAACACATGGCTCAAAAGCATCTCAGACTTCCTGAAGCGTCTCAGACCTCCTGAAGTGGTTTAAGTGATCAAATTTGTGATCAGATCAGCTTCCTGGGTGCATTTACACTTTGCATTTATATGTGCCTGGGCCCTATCCAGATCCAGATATTCCTGATGCATGAAGGGACCAGGTGCAAACAGGGTTTATATGAATGCTTGAAATTATTTGTTTTCTAAGGCTCCATTTGGTTAAAGCTATTTTACCTGTGCCACAGGTAACAGAACAGGGTGATATAATGGTCGACCATTGGCCCTCAATGACCCTCTCCACGGGAACAGCATCACGCATGTAGTACTGATAGGTGATGTTTGGGCTGGTGACATCTCCATACTCCTTCCCATACTGTCTGTAAACCTGATACAACAAATAACCAAAAGCCTCTTCAGCTGTATGAGACATATTTGAGCATTCTTTAAGTTACTGGAGCTGTTACAAACTGTATTTAGTAAGACTTAACACTCAACATGTATGGAAAACCATCAAGCCATATACCCTGATGCAGCAGTTATCAATCCGTCCACCCACCTGTACGTGAATTTTGTCCATGACTGGGCCAGACAGAGCAAGTTCCTCCTTTTGAGGGAGGTGGTCGGGGGTGAGGTAAAGGCGGTAGATCATGTGCCGCTCTTCCAGAGGTGAGGGGTGGGTGGTGTTTAATGCTGTGTCCCCATTTCCAGACACTATGTATTCATCATTCACCCTCACGGCTTCACACAAATGAACATATAACACTGTGATGCTTTGTGCATAAGTTTGGCAGAACACTAAGGGAGCATAACGGCTGGTCCCTGGACTTACCCAAATGTGTGAAAACTGGCTTCCAGTTAATCACACGCACCTGAGAGGCATTTGCTGGCAGAATGAGGAAAGTCACATACTCTAAAAACAGAGGAAAGGCAGAGAAATTAGACTGTGAATAGACAAATTGTTTTAGCACCTAAAAAAAGTTAGTGCTTGAGCTGCCTTCAGATTTTGAGGGGACTGAACTTCAATAAGTAAGTTAACAGAATAATAATCTGTGTCTTATGCCCGGAAACATATTACTTCCTAACTCAAAATATTAAAACAGCTGGACAGTGTACTGTACATGAGGGGGGCCTATAGAATTCATAGGTGCCAAACCCTAGAAACAGTAAACCTTATATTCAGAGCCTCCAAAGTGTATTAGTTAAGCACTTTTATACAATAATTTTTATCAAGGTGTGAAAAACAGGTGATCCTGGATGAACCTCTTGGACCCTGTATATCTGAAAATCAGACTTCTTACTATCATGTTTAGCTCCTTCACCCACAATTGGCAACCTTCTTGGTATTCTTGGTTAGATTAATGGAGCTATGCACAGATCTGCCTCAAGGTGGTGCTGGACCAATTTGGTTCACCCATTTGGTTCTTCATAGGTTGTAATAACGCTTGGGATGCCTCTGAAAAACTTTAGAAATATGCTGTAACATATTTGGCAGTCTAAAAATTTGGTCAAATTTGATTCCCCAAAAGAGTTTGAGGAATTTGAGAGTGAGCTGTTACTCATTTCTCGGGCTGAAGACAGAAGAGTAGATGTGTAAGATCTCAGTTAGTGTGTGGAAGGACGCATAACCAAACTAGAAGAGAGCATTTCCAGAAGAACAACCATGTTAAACCAAACATGTTATTGCCAATGAAGCCAACATCTGCACTGCTACTGCGAATGACCAGCCAGCCAATGCTGGAGTATCGAGTCAGCTTGGGAACCCCCCCGAATGCCCCAGAGTACACTGATTTCTACCATTAAAAACATTTATAACAACAATTTATCCATGTTTTTACTTTTATGCAGTCTATTCCTATTCCTATTTGTACTGTATTTGGTAATTAAATTCACATACAAACATAAATATTTATGCTTTATTTATAGTTTTACTTCCAACCCACTCATATTGGCGATTATTATTATTATTATTATTAGAGTACTTCCTTTTCTTCTTCTCTTTTATTTATGTACATATTCTATTATTGTTCTTTACTGTACTTGGGCTGCTGCAATACCTGTCTTTCCCTCTGGGATTAATAAAGTGATCTATCTATCTATCTATCTATCTATCTATCTATCAAACAATCAGCGGAGGTCTGAGAGTGTCTGAGAGAGAAAGCAGAGTCAGGCTGCCCTCTGTAATGAGCTGAGTCTCGGATGGTGATGATGATATTATCTGTGGGCTGTTTCTCTTTGTCTGTGAGTGAATTTCACAAAAGTCAGTGTGGTGTGGTATGCCTATACTCCCACTCCACCACCTACATGCCGATCAGGTTACTTATTGGACTTGTAAGTGAAAAAGTGAGAAACTAATCTGAATGCAGCAGAATTACAGAAGTCGGATTTTATAAGGATTTTATATCTATGAGATTTAAATCCAGTACCTTCTGCCTCTCCGCCTGTGTAGGAGCCAGAAATGAGCTGGCAGGAGGAGCCATTTCCTCCACAAACTCCACACACATCCTCCACTTTCCCAGAGTGCAGCACTCCATCGCAGCCAAACACCTAAAAAAACACCAAGTGCCAATTTGGAATACATAGATTAAGCCTATTCCGGAAGTAATTTTCAGAGCCAACAGAGAAACTTCCCTTTTAAGTCTAGATTTAGGCTTAGGCTTAGTCTGGGGCTGAGAAGGGGTCTCAAAGTCTTTGCTAATGTTTCCCACTCCACATACCAGCATTTATTCCATACCCTTCACAAGTAACTCACTTCCCAAATCCTTTTACATGGACAACATTCCACTTATGGTGTAAAGACTTTTAACTTGCTTTCATGGAAAGACCAGGCATCAGATAATGGTCCAACCCTCAAAGTCTAGTTCTAAGATTTAAACTTCAGACAAACTGAATATATATGACAGAATGGCTAGTAATGTGGTTAATGATGGATGAATGCTAATAGACCCCAGTTAATTAGCATTATATAGCAGAATATATAGCAGAATTGGCTGTATGTGCTGACAATTCTAGCCAGTGGGTGGTTATGCTTTCTATGATGTATTCCTCGTACACACGTGACAGTGTAGATTGAGGAATGTTAAATGCATGCAAAACGGAAATGGAATCCCTCAACTGTCTGGCACCATGATCATGCCTTGTTCAAACTCCAATAATTCACGTCGCCTTGCCATGAGCACGCTGGCCATTGTTCAACTACACAACGCATATAGATGTGGGTGTTCTCAAGCCATCCCCTGAAGAAACGCCACTTCATAATCAATTCACATACTGCTATCCCATGACTATTGGTATGTCAGTGTATATATTTCATGTTAAATAGCATAATATATTATTAGCCACATCTTACTTTGAGTAAAAGGCAGGCATGGAACATTCACAGAAGGGAAGAGAATCAAATATGTGAAGTAGAAAATGTCATTATCCCCTATGTGATCTAGTTCCAATTGCTTTACATCTATGATAGTATTGTCAGCATTTTACGGAATTCCAGACAGGCCATGAGGTGCTTACTTTCTTGTGATCTCAAGATAACAGAAGTTATCTCAAGATCACAACTCTTTTGTCTTGTGATTTCAAGATAAGTTAATTGCTAGGCAAATAAGCTGTGAAATCAGGAAAACAAGTTAACTTGAAATCACAAGTCATCCTCTCAAGATAGCAGTCCAGAAAACTAAAACTACCTCATGGGCTCTCTGGACTTCTGTAGGCATTTTATAGGGATGCACCAAACTGAAACTAAAGATATTAAAGATGTCCAGATAGCAAGCGGACATGGGCCACATCTGGCAAAGATATGGCACTGCTGGCACTGGCAATCTGCTGTGAGCCAAAGGTGGCCCACATATTTCCAACATGGATTTGGCCCACCTGTCCCAAAACTTATCTGGTCCACTTCTGGCACAGATACAGCAGAGTTGCCTACTTTTGGCCGATGTGTGGCCCTAATGTGGTGTGTATGTGGCCCACATCTTGCTACCGGGAGGGGACCACCCAAGTGCTGTCAACCCATCTGGCAAGTGAGCCAGATGAAAATGAGAAATGTGGGCCAGTTTTCGGCCAGAACAGTTTTGCTGTCTAGGATGTATTTTTGTCTTGGTTTCAAAGAAATAACACATCAACAAAGCACAGTATGACAAAAAACATCCCAGTCAATCACAGAGAGCACCTCACTCCACGCTACCGTGGCCACACGTCTGGTTTTAGGCCGGACCATCCGGTTTTTCAATTCCCAGTCCTCCATCCGGCGCAAAACCTCTTTTCGGGATGAACTATTTGAAATGTGTACCATTGGCTCATGTTTGTGTCTAAAAACATGCCTTGCATTTCATTGGTCTAACAAAGTCATGTGACAATGTGACACGCCTACCGGCTAACCACAGGTCAGCCTTCTAAATGCTAGTCAATTAGTAAGCTCCCATCTGACTCACAAATGCCATCCCTTCCACCCAGTTAAGCGAGTAAAGCAATCATTTATATGTTAAATAGGTTAGGTTATGATTTTAATTCTGTTCTAGTATTGTGCCCCCCCACCCTTTTACATTGCCTCCTTTTGGGGGTGGGATTTCCTTCTTTTTAGGGTTATGAAAGTGGCCACCCTGCTCCACGCTGGTTTACATTTACATTTACATTTATGGCATTTAGCAGATGCTCTTATCCAGAGCGACCGTGCTTAGTCTTCCGTCGGATAATGTTTCCCAGCTAGTATAAGTAGGTTAGGAGTCTAAAACTCACCCTGAGCTCAGACACTGCCCGAACAAG
>CM067484.1:28564896-28613093 GCA_034552555.1 Semaprochilodus insignis
CGGGGTCATCAGGTTCACACCGTGTCCCATCGATGAACTGAGACCCACGACTGACCATGAAGTCCTGCTCACGAGAGCGGCATACAAGCTTACACTGAGCATCACCTGATATGGCACAAAAGGGAGACAGAGGGTGAACAGAGAATGTGGACCATTTTCCTATTGTAGGATTCACCAAACCTGAATATGAATATTATTTTGTTGAAGGGGAATTCCACAGTTTCGGCATAACTCAGTCACTTGAACGTAAACATTCAGAGCTCATGGTTCATTCTAGATAGTGGAGGTGACAGGGTGGGGGGTGCAATATTTACAAGGCAAATATAGCCATGCGTTTGTCTTCTGAATTTGTATATGTGATGTAGATTAGCTCATATTTCTTTGGTTATTACTTATCTTCACTTACAACGGCCTGCATGTGCCTCTCTACCATGAATTATACATCAAAAATACATGAGTTATGCCAAAACCTTTTAAATATGTTAAAGGCATTAAACCCTTCAGGTGTCCGGTTCCTATCACCAGTGCTAAAATCCTGACCCCATTAGAATGGAATCAGTCTAAATTCCCCTTTAAAGTAAGATTAGAAATGAATGTTTGGCAGTTGTTCTACCGGTTAGCTGACCTGAGCTGAAACCAACCGCAGGCATCCAGTAGTAGACGGTGTCTGCATGTGTATACAGCGAGAGAGGTTGATGGTTTGTGTCTGAGCACTGCTGGGCCATGAACTCAAACTGAGTTCTCTCACACGGCTAAAAACAAAGACAGAACAAAGGTCACCAGGTCAACAGCCAAGCTGAACTTAGATCAGTAGTTGAACTTACAACGAGCCCTTAAAGTAAAGGCCTGGACCACATACTGCTCATAACATTAAAGCTAAAATAACAGGTATGTAACATTTACAGAAGAGAAGAGAAGAAAATGTAATATGTGAATTAAAAAATTGTAGTGAAAAAACAGTAGTATACTCCGTGCGATCAAGACCCATTTGCTTTACATTTTTGACAGGATTGTTAGCATTTTATGGAATTCCAGACAGGCCATGAAGTGCTTATATATTTTCTCGATCACACACTTTCTTGTGATCTCAAGATAACAAAAGCTGCTTTCTCAGGATCACAACTTACTTGTCTTGTGATCTCAAGATAACAAAAGCTGTTTTCTCGAGATCACAATTTATGTCTTGTGACTTTGAGACAACAAAAGCTGTTTTCTCAAAATCATGACTTATTTCTTGCGATCTCAAGACAACAAAAGCTGTTTTCTCAAAATCACAACTTATTTCTTGTGACCTCAAGATAACAAAAGCTGCTTTCTCAAAATCACAACTTATTTCTTGTGACCTCAAGATAACAAAAGCTGCTTTCTCAAAATCACAACTTATTTCTTGTGACCTCAAGATAACAAAAGCTGCTTTCTCAAAATCACAACTTATTTCTTGTGACCTCAAGATAACAAAAGCTGCTTTCTCAAAATCACAACTTATTTCTTGTGACCTCAAGATAACAAAAGCTGCTTTCTCAAAATCACAACTTATTTCTTGTGACCTCAAGATAACAAAAGCTGCTTTCTCAAAATCACAACTTATTTCTTGTGACCTCAAGATAACAAAAGCTGCTTTCTCAAAATCACAACTTATTTCTTGTGACCTCAAGATAACAAAAGCTGCTTTCTCAAAATCACAACTTATTTCTTGTGACCTCAAGATAACAAAAGCTATTTTCTCAAGATCACAATTTATTTGTCTTGTGACCTCAAGACAACAAAAGCTGTTTCTTACCAGGTCAACAGCCAAGTCAAACTTACAACAAGCCCTTACACTAAAGGCCTGGACCACAAACTGGTCATGATGTTAAAGCTTCAAAGCTTTCAATCACAAACAGTGACGCTGTTGCTCTTAATGGAAACAAAACCCTACAATAAACCAGCTATGCAGCATGGCATGCATGTCTCCAGCGCTGGTGGATTTGGATAAACATGGCCTGTGGAACTGTACCTGTCGATGACAAAGCTCAGCTTCTATTCCCGCTCCCATACAACCTCTCCCTCCGAACGCTGGCCTACAGTTAACCACATACACAGCAAAGGAGTCATGTTAATGGCCGTATGGCTGATGAAGACCTCATGAAGAAGACATACAGTTATACGTTTACAATCTGTCCCTTCTATACAGGCACAAACACACAGAAGTCCACAAATATCAGTCCACACTTACACACCTGGGGTTGCTGCACTCTCTCTTCCGGTATGTGACCCCTCCTCCGCATGTGCGTGAACATGGGAAGAATTCAGACCAGGACGACCAGGAGCCATGAACTACCACAGAGGAGGTCAGTTTGGATGGAGACACACAGCGGCCTTTCAGGCACCACTGAGGCAGAACACATGGGTTATGTTCAAAGTGTAACTTCTGCAGAATTACATGGTTAAGATGTAAGAAAGTGGTTTGATGGGAAATGCTTTGCTCTAGAGAAACTGCATCCATGTTATAAGGCACAATAGTATCCAAAGAAAGATTTCCCGCTTCAGTATTCCAAATGAAATGGATCATAAGGAAGTGGATCATATGAAGTGGATCTCAGAAGATGCATGTAGATTGACTACTAGGTCATTTTGGGCTGTAAATAAAATAGCTAAGCTGGTTCCAATCACCACCACAGTAAAGAAACCTGAATGAACTACTAGGTTTCCTTTACAATGAGCCATCCCTGCTGAAGAAACAGCACCAACCAGCATCAATTCCATGCCTATCTGGAATTAAGGCTAATGATCATGCTGATGGTCATGCTGGTTGGTGATCAGCAGAATAACTAGCCATACAATGCTAGCATAGCTAACAAGTAATGGATGCTTATGACCAACATTCAGTGTCACTTAGCCTAAAAACAGTAGTAGCGGCCATCTTGAAGCCTGAATTTTGTCTGTGCTTTTTTTCCATTTTTAGACATAACAGACAGACTGCAGTGTCAGTAGATGTGAGGGAGACAAGAAAGCTGGATCCTAGCACGAGCTGAGTACTTTCTTTTGCTCTTAGGGAGTTTTTCCTTGCCACTGTCACCCTTGGTTTGCTCATTTGGTGTCTTGGACCCAGATTTTCGGTAAAGCTGCTTTGTGACAATATCTACATTTGACTTTGGCTCTGATTTTACTTTATTAGAGCCCATACTGAGACTAAAAGTGGAACAAAAAACAAACTACTAGGGAAAACTATACTGAACCATGACCAACAAAAACAATGACCAGTAAACAATGCCAAACAAAGAACAAGACATGCACAAGGGGTATAAACACAAGGGGAAGCAAACAAGAAACACCTGGGAACATATACGTGGTGGGCAAACAGATAGGACACAAGTGAGGGGTAAGATAAAGAGGCAGAGCAAGGGAGGAGCGGGCAACCAAAACAAAAACAGAAGCACATGGACAGGGGAGCACATGAGGGCAGGTAACAAAAGAGGAAATTACAAACCAGGGCAGGGCAGGATGGCATGAGGCACAAACTGTCAGAAACTGCTTAAGCACATATATGTGTGATGACTCAAAGTGTGTGGTTATTCAGGTGTGCAGTTTGCACGATGCTAAGCTTCTCTTACTTGCTAGTTACTGTATGTTAGCCTCATAGCTTCAGCGCACTGAAACTATAAACTTCAGACAATATGATTTCTCAGCCCTGGTCCTGGAGGCGCCCTGCCCTGCACCTTTTAGTGCTCTCCCTGCTCTCAGCACACCTGATTCAACTAACCAGTTCATTAACAAGCCCTTTCAGAGTTGCAGGTGGTGTGTTAAAGCAGGGAGTCCATGAAAATGTGCCTCCAGGACCAGGGTTGAGAAACACTGACTTAGGCTATCTGACTGCATGCATTTGATTACTGTGTTGTTTGTTGAATAAGAATAAGCCACAGCTGGAAAAGAAGGAGAAGCATGACTATCATCATTACTCTAAGATGTTTTTTGTGACTAGCATGCTGACACCTGGTTTGGCCCACATTCAGTACCATCCAAGAGTGGTACGAGAAGTCTGGTACAGGAGCTGCGGTCTCCAGGGATGATGTGGCAGGACAGAACTCGACATGTGGCCTGGAAGCATAATTTATATAGTATATATACAAATGAGCCAAAACTGGACAGGGTCATGCTGATTTGCAGGCATATTTCTATAGGTCATCTCACAACATGAGGTTCTCTCACCATGTCATTGCTAGTAAAAGAGCAGGCAGTGGCCGTGCTCCCAAATGCAATGCGACATTGATCGTCCACCCCATAATACAGCCCGGGCCTCCACTCCTGTAAAGAGCCTCCCAGGACTGGAACATCCTTCACACATTCTGCCTTGCCTGTACTACACAGCAGGTAATACATTAATTATTCTTTAGCCAGCAAGACATGTCAATAATTCGTGATATTGTATCCATATTCAAACGTGTGTTTTGAAATAACCTAATTAAGAAGCTTATTGTGTGTTAGAAGCTTATAAGCTGTTGCCAACTGTGTCTAACCATATCTGGGGTATATAAAGCACGCAACATCACTGTTAATGGGTGCGTACCTATAGAAGTCAAGAAGCTGGTTTCTGCTGCACTGGGACCAGGTGAGGTCCACACTGTTGTAACCACCATCAGATGCCATTATAAACCCACCGCTGCTGCATGTGTTACCAATACCATCGTGGTTTATCCCAAAACTAGAATAAAAAGCACATGGTTGGCAAGATTTCAAATTTTACTGCATGATGTTGCCACATGGCAACAATGGCTTTATAATAAATACAATTAGAAGTAAACTGATTGTAAACTGATACAAGCAAACCTCAAGAAAAAAACAAAGTTATAACTTTTTCATAACTGAATTCCGAATAGTTGTCATACAAGGTGTCATACATAATGATAAAATATAATTGTTGCCCTATGGCAACAGCATTCAATAATGAAACAGCAATCTTCAGTGCATTCAGTAAGACACCCTGGATACACCCATTTTTACATTTGTCAATATTCCAAGTTGATCGTATCAATAGAAAAGTGATTTATTTTCATATTTTTTATAATCTGAAAAAGCACTTGTTGCCATATGTTAACAAATGCAAGAATACCCTAATATTGTTTCAGTTTTTTTGTAGATTTTTATTAATTATGCCATTTTCATAAAATTCATCAAATGTAGAAATATGTATTATAAGTATAAGTTTGTATACATAAGTATAAGTATACTTATATATATATATATATGTAAGTATATATAAGTATATACAAGTATATATAAGTATATATAAGTATATGATATATGATTTGTATCTGGTGTAAAGGCACTGACAAAATACAGTGTCTCTCACCTGTGTCCAATCTCATGTGCAATGGTGATACCAAGATCGAAGCCTGTATCTTCTGTAATGACACAATTCCACTGACTAGAACAGACCCTGCCCAGCTGGGTAACTCCCCTCACCAGCTTATTCCCATTGGGCAGCACCAGATCAAACCTTGTGTGAAATAGTGAAAACTGAATAAACTGAAATAAACAGCAATGATGACACAATGTCACTGATGTGAAGCACCACTCTTATGAATCATCAAAAGCTACTTGAGTTCTAACGACTCTCCCTTTGTCGAAGAATTTGAGCCTCCAGTGAGTGAGTGAGTGAGTTATAAGCCAAATCTATGTGGTGCTTCACATCGGAAAAGTATCTCATTCATACAAATGAGCTAAGGAGTAGAACAGTAAGTCCATACCTGGTGATATAGAGCAGCAGATCCGCATGCAGAGGGTCAGTATCAGCGGAGGGGTTGACTTTACGACCCCACTCACACACACTCCTTAGAGAGGAGGTGATGTTTTCTGAGATCTGAATCTCTGACTGCAAATAAGACCATTATTGATAGGACTGAACTCAGTGTGGCACTGTGAGTAATTCGGTGGTGTGTGTACTCAGGGTAAACGTACCTCTGGCTCAGTGAGGATGATCATACGGACCAGGTGAACTCTCATGTTTGCCCCCAAAGTGACGTCTCTCAACAGTTCTGAGGCCTGCAAAAGATGGGAGCAAAGAGACAGTCAAAGAAAAGCCACTGGCAACCTACATTTGGTGATCACAGATGCCATTATAAACCCACCACTGCTGCATGTTACCAATACCATCATGGTTTATGCCAAAACTAGAACTAGAAAAACCATATGGTTGGCAAGGTTTAAACTTTCACTGCATAGTGTTACCATATGGCAACAATGACTTTACTATAAATACAATCAGAAATAAACTGATTGCAAACTCTTCAGGCCGTCTTCAGGAGACAAAATTCATACATTTTTCATAACTGAAATCAGAGAAGTCGTTCGAGGTTTCATATAAAATACTGGCAACATATGGCAACAACATTCAGTGCATGTAGTGACTGTAAAAGAACACACTACAATAGGAATTTTTGTGTTTAACCACAAGAGTATTAGTGAGGTCAGGTACTGGTGTTGAACAAGCAGCTCTGGATCACAAACACCACTCCAACTAATCCCAAAGGCATTTTGCCTGAGCTAAGCACTGCTAGTGCGGTGTTGGACAATTATGTATGTACATGGGCCAACACACATATACAGCAGTGCATGAACTACAAATGTTTTACACTCACAATGTTCAGGTTGGTGAGGATATATCTCTCTGTATCCTGCTTGTGAACCTCATGGACATCAGGACCCACCACTACCAGCAGCTCTAAATGACTGACCTCCACCCCTGGAAATGACCTCTGTAGTCTACGTCTGGAACCTAAGAATAAGCATATTAGATATATATTGATGCTCTGTCATTTAAAGACATCAATTAAATCATGTTTATTACATTTAAACAATTAGAATTCAATACATAAGATTACATTTAGTGGTGCTAGAAAGCTTGTGAACCTCTAAGAATTCTTTGAAATTCAATTCACAATTAAAGAAGCAAGCACTCTATTACGCTTTAACCAGAGGTGCACACAGTACACAAACCGAGTACTTGAGTTAAAGTAGAGATACCCAAGGTAAAATATTCCTCCAGTAAAAGTAGAAGTTCCTCCCTTTAGACCTCCACTGGAGTAAAAGTACTAAAGTATTTACCTTCAAATGTACTTAAGTACGGAGAGTAACAGTAGCATGATATATTATGGCTCTAATGTCCTCAGCTCAGTTTAGGTGAAGAGACTCTAGTGTCTCTCAGTCCACCAGTCTTTAATTAGTCTGACACTGATGTCTATTCAAATGATCATAAGCACAGAACACTGAAGGAGAACAGTTTCCATTAGCTAGAACCAACCTCTGTCCAACAGGTCAAAACAAGCTCAAAACAAAGTGACTGCTGTACCCTGATTACACTTACTGAGTTACTGTACACCAACATGCTACTTACAGTACACTAACGCATTACACTTACTGAGTTACTGTACACCAACACGCTACTTACAGTACACTAACGCATTACACTTACTGAGTTACTGTACACCAACACACTACTTACAGTACACTAACGCATTACACTTACTGAGTTACCGTACACCGACACACTACTTACAGTACACTAACACACTACACTTACTGAGTTACTCTACACCAACACACTACTTACAGCACACTAATGCATTACGCTTACTGAGTTACCGTACACCACTGGCTTTAACACGTCTACTACCATGTAGTGGTCACTCACTCTGTACGTGTCTGGGTTGTGTCATTACAGGTGATGGCTGAGTCAGAACCAGATGTGGCACACCTGGAAGTGGATCCACAAACTGGCTGAAGCGGAGTAGATGTTTTTGAAGCAGTGGGCGAAGGTATAGTTTTGTCCTTCCTGACTGGAAGAGAAGTTGGCCTTGCTAGATGAAGGAGAGAAACCATCATTGCATCACTGAAAAGTAGATATGTATCACAAACCATGAGGCCACAACGAACTGAAGAAATAGATGCGTATCACAGGCAAAACTGAAGTTGTGTTACGTAATTATGAGACTTTCGCTTCATTATAAATGGCATCTTTCTCTGTTATCAGCTATCAGGATCTTACAACTGTTATAAACACTTAAGGTCATCGGCATGTGATCCTGATCCTGTTCCTACTTCATTTCTAAAGATGGTGTTTGACTGTGTATAGAATAATGTCTAATTTCAAACCTTTCTTTCTTCTGTAAAGTCTTAGAAAATGTTGTTCACAAGCAATCAAATCTAACATCCAACAAGTTTTATGAGAAGCTTCAGTCAGGTTTTCCTTCTGACTATAGTACTGAGGCAGCATTAGTTCATGCAGAAGCTGTGTGACTGATATTTGTCAGTGAATGTCACAGAATTTTATCCATCTAAATGAAGAAAAAACTAAAATATTGGTTCTCGGTACAAAAACTCAGAACAATGCTTCATGACAGACTTGGTTCTTTAGCTACTAATATAAAACCTGAAGTAAGGAACCTGGGCATGATCTTAGACTCTGGCTCTGTTCGGGCTCTGTTTTATCCCACATGTTAACTCAGTAGCTTTTTATCATTTAAGAGTTATCACTAAAGTTCGGCCTTTTCTGTCTCAGAGAGACGCAGATAAACTTGTTCCTGCATTTGTTACAAGTAGAGTTGATCACTGTAATGGTCCTCTGACTGGAGTTCCTAAGAAAACAATCCATCTCCTACAACTCGTAGAGAGAGCAGTAGCAGGTGGGCTGGAGGTTAGGGAACCAGCCTTGTGACTGGAGGGTCACCAGTTTGATTCCCTGAACCCACTGGTGGATGAAGTCCATGAGCCATGTACTTGAGTTAAAGTAAAGATACTCAAGTTAAAATATTCCTCCAGTAGAAGTTCCACCCTTTAGTCCTCCACTGGAGTAAAAGTACTAAAGTATTTACCTTCAATGTACTTAAGTATGGAGAGTAACAGTAGCATGATTTATTATGGCTCTAATGTCCTGTTATCATTTCTGGAACAAGACTCTTAATCAGCTCAACTCAAGTCTTTAATAGAAGGCCATTAATTAGTCTGACACTGATGTCTATTCAAATGATCATAAGTACAAAACACTGAAGGAGAACAGTTTCCATTAGCTAGAACTATAAAACAACTTTTTGCAAACAAGTAAAGTTTCAGTTTAAGATTTATTTGCAACTTAGTTACAAGTTTAAGTTTAATAAGGACTTGCTTTAAACAGGTTCACAGATGAGTTTTTCCTTTGCTATATTGCATCTGTAGGTCTCTGTTCACAACCATAAACTAACCAAAACAAATTTACTATAAAAGAAAAAAGTGTTTGTATAAATTCAGAAAAAAAACTGCATGTGTACATATTTCTATATCGTGGTCTATTTATCCACAAAGTCAAGAACAATATGTTTTATCTGTTCACTGATGCTTTGATGTGTGATTGTCAGTCAGTGCTTGCATTAACCCCATCCTGCTTTACCTACTTTCCTCCAGGTGTTCCAAGAATCCATGAATAAGCTTGTTTCGTTTTGACATGTTACGGTTTTACTCGCACATAAGCCAAAAGGAACAGTAGTACAGTAGTAGTACAGTAGTAGAGTAACTAATTACATATACTTTGTTACTGTCCACCACTGCCTGAACCGACAGTAACAACTGAAGTGGCCTTGAGCAAGGCACCTAACACCCAACTGCTCCCCGGGTGCTGTGGATAGAGCTGCCCACCACTCCGGGCAAGTGTGCTTACTGGCCCCTAGTGTGTGTAAGTGGGTGTTTCACTTCATGGATGGATTAAATGCGGAAGACAAATTCCTCTGTGTGCAAACACAAATGACAAAAATTGGCTCAGAAACTCTCTACTCAGAGAATGATTGGCCTCACCTAACAAAAGCTGAAGAGAGCTCACGTCGCTCCTGTTCTGAAAGAGCTGCAGCGGCTGCCTGTATCTAGTTCTGCTGCTGGTTTATAAGGCTCTAATTAATGTAGCTCCTGCTTACATCATAGAACGTCTCACTGTTCATGTTCCAGCTTGTGACCTCAGATCTGCAGATGCTGGCCTTCTGCAAATACCTTCTGTAATATACAGGAAACCTGGAGAGACTCTTTCAGTTATTCTGCTTCTAAACTGTGGAACTCAGTTCCAGCTTCTATTAGACAGTCGAGCTCAGTGCTCATGTTTAAGAGAGATTTAAAACCGTCTCTCTTTAACTCAGCGTTTAGTTCGAACTACACCATCGTGGTATTCATACGTTGGTTTTGTGTCTTTGGCTCATTAAAACACAGAATTCCTGATGTCAGTTGTCTGCACTTTGAGCGGCCAACAGTATAAAAAATGCTCTTTAAATGAACATTATTACCATTATAGTTCAATTCATGAGGTTTAGATGATCCTACCGCTGCAAAAAAAGACTCACCAGCTTTCCATGGCACATGGAAAGAAGGGCTTTAGTGTTTCCTGGAATAAGTGGGTGAAGTCGCTCACAGCATGTGTCCTCCCTCCTCTTTATTACACTGAGTGTGGAATTAAGAGTGAACTCCAGGCTGGATGGACAGGAGAGGGACTGCTCCTCCTCGAGCTGGCCCAACTGGATTTCCCTTCCCTGGGTTTGAAACGAGCACCGCCATGGCTTTCTGCTGGAGCAGTTTACCCACACTAGCTCAAACTCGGGCACTGAGGAGGAGAGCATTGCAGAGGCTAGCATGAAATACCGTATATGTTTGGTTTAGGCCTGTTAATCTACATATGTATAACTAGCTGTCCTACCTGATGCCATTGATGTGGTATCAAAGTAATACAATACATCCTGAGGTGCCAGGGACCGTAAAAAATCCTAAAAGGACACATTTAGAAGACATATTTAGAGGACACTTTTAGAGGACCAATTTAGAGGACATTTTAGAGGACACGTTTAAAGGACATATTTAGACGATACTTTTAGAGAACACATTTAGAGGACACTTTTAGAGCACAAATTTGGAGAACATATTTAGAGGACACTTTTACAGGACATTTTTAGTCAACACATTTAGAGGACAACTTTAGAGGACAACTTTCGAGGACAACTTTCGAGGACAAATTTAGAGGACATATTTAGAGGTGATATTTAGAGGACACTTTTAGAGGAAACTTTTAGAGAACAAATTTGGAGAACATATTTAGAGTACAAATTTAGAGGACACATTTAGATGACACTTTTAGAGGACATATTTAGCGCACACATTTAGAGGACACTTTTAGAGTACACTTTTAGAGGACACATTTAGAGGACACTTTTAGAGTACACTTTTAGAGGACACATTTAGATTACACTTTTAGAGGATACTTTTTAGAGGACACATTTAGAGTACACTTTTAGAGGATACTTTTTAGAGGACACATTTAGATTACACTTTTAGAGGATACTTTTTAGAGGACACATTTAGAGAACACTTTTAGAGCACAAATTTGGAGAACATATTTAGAGGACACATTTAGAGGACATATTTAGTTGACACTTTTACAGGACACTTTTAGGGGACACTTTTAGAGGACATATTTAGAGGACAAATTTAGAGGACACTTTTACAGGACACTTTTAGAGGACATATTTAGAGGACAAATTTAGAGGACACTTTTAGAGGACTGATTTGGAGGACATTTTAGAGGACACATTTAAAGGACACTTTCAGAGCACAAATTTGGAGAACATATCTAGAGGACACATTTAGAGGATATATTTAGAGAACACATTCAGAGGACACTTTTAGTGGACACATTTGGAACACAAAACAGACTCTTCTTAACACATCTTAATAGAAATCTAATCTTAATTGTAATCGAACATTGAAAGTTTTATAGATATAACAGATTGAGGTGGAAAAGTAACAGCCTTTTAATTAGTTCAGTTCCAGTTGAATTGTTCTGTAACACTTTATTGTAGGGTACTGTTCATAAGGCTACAGGACACATACACTACACTGCCAAAAGTATTCAGTTGTCTCCCTTCACACACATATGAACTTGAGTGACATCCCATTCTTAATCCATAGGGTTTAATATGATGTCGGTCCACCCTCTCCTGGAAAGGCTTTCCACAAGGTGTAGGAATGTGTTTATGGGAACTTCTGACCATTCTTCCAGAAGCGCATTTGTGAGATCAGACACTGATGTTGGACGAGAAGGCCTGGCTCGCAGTCTCCGCTCTAACACATCCCAAAGGTGTTCTATCAGGTTGAGGTCAATCAAGTTCTTCCACATCAAACTCGCTCATCCATGTCTTTATGGACCTTGCTTTGTTCACTGGTGTGCAGTCATGTTGGAACAGGAAGGGGCCGTCCCCTGTGGCTGTTCCCACAAAGTTGGGAGCATGAAATTGTCCAGAATCTCTTGGTCTGCTGAAGCATTAAGAGTTCCTTTCACTGGAACTAAGGGGACGAGCCCGACTCCTGAAAAACAACCCCACACCATAATCCCCCACAATAACTAGCAACCCTTAATAGTGAATGACGCTAATTTGAATAAGCATTTATAAGCTTTTAAACAGGGTTATGTGAGCTGTCTTGCTCGTGTGGACATCAGGTAGCCTTGAACAGCATCCTATAGTACAGTGTTACTAATTCTTCTTTATGAAAGGAAAAAAAAGAATTTCAGAAGTTTTTGACCCCCTCATCCATTCTTTTCAGGGGAGTTCCTTTCAGGGTTTTAAAGAAATCTGCTGGGATATCATTTTCCACTCAGAGGAAACCAACAGTTTCTTTGCTTGGTAATTACGTCCTAATTTTCTCAGCATTGTGTTTAGGATTGTTATCTTACTGCAGAACATTTTTCCCCAGTTAATGTTCTGAGAAATACCAGTCAAAAGTTTAGACACGCATCTAAATGGATGCTGTTGGTTATCTTCTATACTCTCGATGTATCACAGTATTATATTTCTGTCGTATCTCCACCTCTAATACATATTTAGTTACGTGTAAAACTTTTATCTCTTTTTGGCACAGTGTAAAAGCTCTAGTTACTCTTTCAGTTTAGTGAATATTCATGATGGACAGACCAATAGAATTGTCCCAAAACTGCTTAGCAATAAACCATGTTCTATCAGCCTCCACTGCAGGTTAATAAAGCTGTTTCATCCTCCTGTAAAGTCCCATTTTGGAGATTTTTAAGGTGGACTGTATAATTCCATGAGTGCTGTTTTATAGTTTGATGTCTTCACTTTTATTCTAAAGTAAAGCATTAAGATAAACATAAGGACACTGAAGTTATAATAAGGAAATAAGGAATTTGTTTTTTTGTGTGTATATATATATATATATATATATATATATATATACAAAAACAAATTCCATGTATATATTTATAGTTCAAATAACATATTTCAGTACTAAGATGAATGTGTTCACTATGATTAGCTTATATGCAGATATCTATATATAGCTTAACACAGCAAAACACAGCAAAAACATTTCTCTCAGTGCTGAAATAAGGTATATTCTATAAGGCAATGCTCTTTACTCTGACAAAACCCACAAGCAAAGGTCAATGTACTATCAAGATGACATGTGTGTTGTACAGTGTTGTAAATTAAACCCCTTCCCATCAAACGAAACCATCCGTTACATTCACTTACATTATCCAGGGAAAACTGAGATGTCAACAGAACCGTGTCCACCAGAACCGAAGCCAGACAGAGCCACACAAGTGCTGCCATGTTAGATCAAAGTTTGGGACCAGCGGTGCAAGCTCCCTGACAGAGACAAGCTCCAACAGAGTTCCAGCGTTTTTGAGTTACCCTGATCTGAGGTCATTCTCTCTCACTGCATCCCAGTCACAACCAGCAGAGGTGAAGTGTCAGGACTGGTCAGGGGCCGCACGAATCATCACACTGATAACTGGCTGTTGACACAGTGGTTTGGGTAGAAGGGAGGAATAACAAACTGGAGCAATGTGACTGGCTCTCAGCTGATAAGCAATGACTAGATAATTGGCCAGGGATTGTCTGAATGACTGGAAGAGGCTGCTTCTCTCACCTCTTTCAGAAAGGTTTTACAGGACACCATTGCAACACATATTTGCATATGCTTATGGGCCAAAAACAGTCATATTTAAATTTCACATGATCATCTTTCCAGCCTCGCTTTATCTCTTAGATTTTAACAGCCTGTTTTTATTATCTGGCACTTGAGACAGATACAGATATGTAAATGGTCTGTAAATGGTTCTGGTCTGATTAGCTGCACTTGCACTGTATTGTGCCTGGATTAGTGCTGCATTCGAGCGCTGTGGAAACCTGGGAAATACCAACTTTCCCACTTGAACTCAAGCAGCTGAGATGCGACATATTATGCAACTTTTCATCTTTTACATGAGTGGAAAACACTAAACTGGCAGTAAATGAGAACAAATACAGTACATAGCTGATGTGCTTTTATTAGATCTACTTTTCAACACAGCAAATAAAAAGCAGGAGTGTATTCTCTGGACTACCAGCTGTCTTTTTCTGTGTGGTGGATGTATGCTATATTTATGCTATATTTATTAGTTAACCATCAGGTATATACAGTCTAATGCGCAGCATTAAACACTTTGTACAAATCCTGATTAAAAGGGGGCGGGGTTAAACCGTTGTAGGCTGACATTCAAATGTGTTGTTTTTGTGACATCACAAATATAATGAATATATATATATATATATATATATTCTGTATTCTGACTAAGGAATAAAAGCAGATAACATTCAACAATTAAAATAATGTCAGATTTTTCAGTGCTTACTGTCTCCACTCTTTGTCTTTATTACAACTTCCAGTCTTTCCAGGCGACTCTCTGTCAGTTTTTCTAAGAAACCTGCAGGGATGTTTTTCCACACCTCCAAAGTTCAGTCTTGTAAGTTGGTTTAACATTTTCTGCATAATCTCAAACACGTTCAGTGATGTTGAGGTTTGGACTCTGGGATGGCCAGTCATATAAGAACGCTAGCAGCTTCTGTGTTTGATGTCACAATGTTCCTCTTTAAGTGTTGTTTGTCGGATGGGGGCAGTGTTGGTGGTCTACCAGCTCCTGCAGGTGATTGTTAGGAGTCACATTTTCTATGTAACTTTTTTGTAAATGATGTACATTTTTTAACTCCACGTTTGGAAACTCCAGATTTTTTTACTTTAATTGTGAACGTATTATTTTATTATGCAAGATTATCTTAATTCCATATATTTTTTTAGAAATATAGCTAAAAAAAATATTAATTTGCTATTTTGACTGGAAATTAAGTAAACAAAGGGTGGTCTCTGACTTGCACAGTGCAGTGATTGCATATGAGAATTTCTCAAACAGCTGATGTAAATAATGTATTCTATAAGAGTGAGATCAACTAAGATATTTTAATTTGGCTTCATTTTGTATATACGGAATAAACAAAGCTGGTGTACTGTATATTTAAGCATTAGCAAAATTTAAACAAACAAACAAACAAACAAATCAATCAATCAATAAATCAATAAATCAATAAAACATACACATTTAGTAATAATAATAAAAAGGAGAAAGTGGAGGAATACAGTAAGGTCACTAGCAACAGTATTTTACAGTATTTGTAATCTTAGTTTTGACGTTACTAGGCTACGGAGCAGCCAGAGTGTGAGTTTAATTTGTGTCCTTTCCTCTCACTCTTTCTTTCTTCCTCCCTCTCTCCGGGCTTTTATTTTGACACTAGAGAGCGAGGCGCTTCCGGCTGCTGCTGCATGGTTACTCACCCCACGCTCGTGAGTGAGTGAGGGCAGCGTGTGCGCTGTGTGCAGGTAAAAACATTAGCGCTGAGGGAGCGGAGCGGGTACGTTCCTCTTCTGATACGAACTCTTCAGCAACTCGCGGTTTACTTTACCATCGACAGATTCTGCTGTCGCGTTACAGAGGAATTACGAGCACTAATTAGCAGAAATACAGCTACTCCTAACATTTAAGACATCCAACGGGCGTCCGACCGCTGTTGTCAGCTTCTCCGTCCCGCGTTGCTGGCGCAGTTACGGCGTGGTTTTGTTCGCCCTGCCTCGGAGCACCAGAGCTAGCGTGCCCTGCTAAGGTAGCTAGATTGTGAGGTCGGTAGCTGGTACTATTTCTGTTTTAGCGAGTCAGTGTTGAAACGTTTTCATATTCACACGAGTTTGTTCGAACGATTCGAGGAGTTTTACGGGAACGGAACTTTTGTGCTAAGTTTGTAAACCGGCTAACATTAGCCTAGCTTAGCCTAGCTAGCTAGTTTAGTCGTCTAGCCAACAGTTGTTGTCGCAGAACTAACGTTGGCTAGCTAATGTTAGCTAACTAGCTTCGGTGAAGTTAGCCATATTTTTGACGGGGGCAGCTGTTGGTATCTCAGTTTAGACTCTTGTGTAACTTCAATAAGCCGCTAGTTTGTCTTTGAAAGGGGAATTCGGACGGAAATGCTAATACGCCAGAGAAATTTCGACCGCTAAATTTAGCCAGCGTTCGGGTCTTTGTTGTGTCGTTTTTCTTAGCTAATATAAGTTATGGTTAGATAATGATTAAAGCTGTGTAATGAGCTTGCCCGTCGCTTTTTATCGCCGACGAACGATAAAAAAACAGAATATAAACCTCTTCGACGTCTTTACAGTGACAAAGCGAAACTAGCTCGAGTAGCTCTGGTATAAGTGCGTCTAGGCCATTATACTTTAGAGCAGCTGCTGGGGAATGATCCTGTGTGTAACGGTACATGTTGGTGTGTTTCAGGCTGTTACCGCAGTATATGTGGTTTATCTGGACAGTGCTCTGTTGTTTTTGACAGAGATGGGGTCCTGCAGGGAGGGGTAGGCTGGTGGGGATTGAGCGTGGTGTAAGCGAACACCAGCCCTTGGCCATGTTTGGACGGCTATATTTAAGCAGCAGCCCAATAGCTTGGATGATAGTCTTACACCGGACCCAGCAGTGTTACAGCAGACCAGCAGCCTGGGTGCTGCTGCTGCACCTGTTGCCTACTTCTATTTACAAAACGTCTTACGCACATTTCACACATTGTTTCTGTTTTAGAGAGGTGACGGAGAGACTTGCCTGCTTTTCATTCCCTCTCTCTCTCTCTCCCTCCCCCACAGACTTTTCTACTTTGTACATACATTATTTTGTATATACTGTTTATGATGACTTCGGTGGTTGCTGATGCTGCCCGGGGCAATCGGGACCGGGGGCAGCCACAGACCACACACACCTCACAGCCACAGAAACAGATTCAGGTGGGTGTAGCAATGTTGGAGGTTGATAAGGTTCCAGATATAGCTTCAATAAATGTAGCTGTCCTGTGTTTTGCTAGTGCTCTGTCAGGCCAAGGAATCACTCGACAGCCTTTTTTCCTCCGTGTGTTTGTAGGCCACAGCGGAACAGATTCGTCTTGCGCAGATGATTTATGACAAAAATGATGCAGACTTTGAAGGGAAGGTCAAACAGGTAAGCAAAACTCCCTTCGTTCCCCCTTAAAAACCTTATTTGATGCGTCCTTTTCCTAACGGTCCTGTGTGCTCAGCTTATCGAGGTCACAGGCCGAAATCAGGACGAGTGCATGGTGGCCCTTCACGACTGCAACGGGGATGTGAACAGGGCCATCAACTTCCTGTTGGAAGAGGTCACTGCCAAGGTAAATGCCACATGCTGCTGTCTGTTGAGGTTTATTAGGTTTGGGCAGTTGATGGAATAACCATGTTATCTTCCTAATTTCATTGGGAAGCTGTTCCAGGAAATCTGTGTTGAATTGGATGTAATACTTCTACCGTCATCCTGCTTTTACATTTTTCACAAGCTTTGACCTGTAAGAGATGTAAGCGTATGCGGCGTGCTGTAAAGCCGTAACCGTGTTATGATGAGTTACTATGCAGAATTCTTTATTGACTGCTGTGTTTGTTCAGGACTCATGGGAGACTGTGGGGAAGAAGAAGAGTGTGGGGAAGGAAGGGGTGACGGCAGAGAACAGAGAGAGGAGGTCTGACAGGGAGGGGAGAGGCCGTGGGGGGCCAAACAGACGTGGCCGTGGGGCCACCCGCGTCCAGGAAGGTGTGTATTGTTTAGGGAGGAGCATTTTAACCATTTGTGCTCTTCAGTTGTCCACACAAAGAAAACATTGAAGGTTTGCCATTTGTTCGTTATGTAGGTGTGGGAATGAAACTGATCAGTACCAGAATATTTGGTTGATTAATTTACGCTTAATGGGATTTAACTAAATACTGAGGCTGGGGCCGCCTAGTTATTGCTATTTATTGTTCTTTGAAATGTTTAAATATTTATAGTGAGGTGTTTACCATGAAGTCTTTGCTCATATAATTAATTTTAATGTATGTAAAAAGCAAGCAGAAAAGCAGAAATGATAAATTGTCTTCATCTCCAATCATCTATCGTATCACCCAAGCCCAGCTCATCAGTTGGCTCACAGAGCAGTTATTTAGTCGCACAGTTTATGCTGTACTTTTTTTGTTTGCTTGAAACATTTCAATTTTATGCACCACTTAAAGGGGACCTGTTATGCTTATCCAGTTTTACCCTTTCCTTGAATGTGTTATGTAGCTATTGAGGCATGCAAACAGTTATAAAGTTATAAATACATGCCAGAGGGAGAAACGCTCTTCCACAGAAAACACGTTTCTCAACTGCCTAAAATGCTTTGTTGGATTTGAACCCCTTTTCTCTGTTACAAGGCGACATCATCTTGTAACACGATCGCTATTGCCTGCCTACCGGGAAGCTTCTCTAGCTTGTTCTGCCTGACTTTCAGGATTGGACTCAACCTGATATAGCACAATGACGCCATTGTAAGAATAGCCTTAGTGGTGTGAGGGCAGAACTTGTAGCCGAACACTGCTCTGGCGGTTGACCTCTCGGGTTAAGGTGGCCAATCAGAACACACTGAGCTCATGGAGAGGCGGAGCCTAAAGATACAGCAGTGTAGAGCATTTCAGACAGAGGGTGAATACAGATGTACGTTCTAGTAGACCCTAACATTTATGAACAATGAAAATGAGCATGTTATGTCTCCTTTAAATATTTTATTTAGCCTGAGGTGCAGCATCAGCTCTGTATTTCATGTTCAGTGAAAAGCATATTGACAATTCCAAGATAATACACAATTTATTCCTTTTTTATTTCAAACTACAAGAGGGTTTATGAAAACCTGAAAATATGAAGATGTTAAGATCGGTCAATTACAATGATCACGTTTGCACCTTCATTGATGGTGCATGATTGTCCTGGCTTCCAGCTAATAATCAGTCTCTGTATAGGTCACTCGGAGGAGAATGGGTTTGACGCCACTCCAGGAGAAAGAGGAGGGGAGCGTGGACGTAGAGGAAGAGGGAGAGGTCAGCATCCCCAAACACACACACACATCATGGCCCATCTGGCAGATTCACACACACGTTTAGTCCAGTGTGTCTTATTCTAAATTACCTCAGCAAACCCATTTTAATATTTAAAAGTCTGGGGTCACTGGTTGCTTCCTGTGCAAGCGTTGGAATACATGCCTTTAGCGTTAATGTCCTTAACCCTGAAATCCACTCAGGTGAGTCTAGAACACAGGAGTGTAGAAAGGGGCTGGTTGCTGTTACTGTTTGTGTTGCGTTGTAACTCTCTTTAGTAGGCTAGTTGTAAGGTTCTCAGCTGCAGCTACAGAAGACAGCCCAAGGAGAGACGTAAATAGTAATTCATGGTTGCGTATGATGTTCTAGGTAGTGTAATAGATGGGCCACAGTGATTCTTATTTTCAGTTCACTCAAATTTGATTGACCCACTTAATATTTGGCTGCCAGTTACTGAAATTAAGTGATTATGCCGAAGAACATCAGTTATGTGCATAGTGATGAAAATGCTGCACTGGTATTTGTTTATTGATTAATTGCTGACTAATAAATCACCATTGTACTTTATATGACTGATATTTCTCCAATGAGCATGCAGCAGTCTGATCCTTTTACCCAGTTTTAAGTACACTGTTTTCTGCAATAGTTTTGTGAGTGGAAACGAGAGAGTGGCATGAAAAAAGTGGTTAAGCAAAAAACAAGTCAAAGTCTTGAAAATGGATCAGGCAATATAGTGTTGACCAGGCCTGATCCTTTTTCAGTGAAGACACCCACTCATTTATATAACATAACGTTTACCATGTTTTTCTGTTTAGCTCGAATTGTGTTAAGTGTGTGTTGAGATGTCGAAGCACATTGTTAAACAGAAATATGGTTGACCATAACATTACAGTAAAGTGTGTGTTTGTGTGTTTGTGTTTAGGAGGCAGAGGGAGAGGCAGAGGAGCCGGTGTGAATAGGTTCTCTCAGGGAATGGGGTAAGTAGGAAGTTTTATTAAAGCTGGTACTTCCCCATAAAACTCCATCAGCTTCTCAGCCAGGGCTTTTTCCAGCAGGCCTGAAACGGGCCTTGGATCAGTTTTTGTCTTAGTGCAAGTAGTTTGTATAGACCGCACGAGTCTGACATTTCTCAAAATAAAGGAGGACCAGAATTAGTATTGATAGATGCAGCGACATGGGCGAGTGCAAGTGGTCATTAATCAAAGCATTTCATCCCGTTCTCTTTGATGCGCAGGACATTTAACCCTGCTGATTACACTGGCTCTGCTGAAACAGGAGAGGCAGTCATTGACACTACTGATGCTGCAGGTACGTTATCCCTTCACCACTGTACAGGGTGTTTTATTATTTGTGATTTAGAAAAAAATAAATAACAAATTTTCTGAAATGATCTTCTGTTAAGTTCTGATTTATGTGAATTAGAGACAATGTTTTCCAAATTTCTGTGTAATTGTTAAAAGTATTTTGAGTCAGTGAGTGTGGGTTTTTTTTTTTTTTTTTTTTTTTTTTTTTTTTTTTTTTAATTTTTTTTTTTGGCAGTTGTGCTGATGGGAGCCAGGGGTTGTGATGTCTACAATGCAAATATAACCATTCTATTAACTATCCTAAATAGGGGTAGCACAGACTAGTCAACTCGACTTGCCAGGCAATGATTCTTTAAGTTTGACTAGTCCATGATCACGTGATTATGCCACAGCATAAATGCATCAGAGAACACAGCAGATAAGGAGCCTACATGTACCTCATTTAGGCAAAAACATCACAGTAAAGCTGTTATTAAACTCAGTTGGGTTCCTCTCACCACCCCTGTGAACAACTCTGATTCTGGTTTTCTAGAACAAAGCTTTTTATGCCAAACCTCTTTGAATTACTCATTTTTTACTATTTAATTCTGCAGAAATTTGAAAAGATCAGTTTGCCTTATTACTTTATCTTTGCCGTTAGTGGCTCCTTTTGTTTGTTTGGCTCTAGTTTGACTGCTGAACAACATTTGATTTGAAGCTGAGCTCTGTCTTAGTTGTTTTGTCCACAGCATACTTGAGACAAACCTGAACATGTAGATCAAGGCCACTAGGTTTAGCTGATTCATTAAGGATGTGAAATGTCTGTATAAATCTATACCGATACATTTCAGGGTTTCACTGACGCCACTTCTCTCATCCGGGGCTTTGACCATTGTGAATTTAGTAAAACCGTTAAATGAATTCTGAAAACACTTTGAACCTGATCTTGAGTTAAGAGTTGAGTGTGTGTGTGTGTGTGAGAGAAAGTCATTATGTATTATACATGTTATTTTATAAGTTCTTTCCTTTCATTAGCCAATATATTGCGCATCCCAAATTGCAGTAGTTTTTGTTTTGATCTGAACATACTGAAGTGGTTTTGTTTCCAAAGTGTCTCAGATGTTGCTCTTTGCATATTAGGGTCTTTGAGGAACAATCTGGAAGACTGGGCTGCAGAAGACTGGAATGAAGATGTAAGTGCCTGCTTCTTGTTTGTCTTTGTTTTTGTTTGTGTTTTTTCTGTGTCCATTAAAACGTGTGTCTGTCTGTGCGCGTGCGTGTCTGTGCGTGTGCACGTGTGTCTGTCTGTGCGTGTGCGTGTGCGCCTGTCTGTCTGCGTGTGCGCGTCTCTCTGTCTGTGCGTGTGCGCGTGTGGAGTGGTCAGTTTTTGCTAAGGCTGTACACGATTAGCTTTGTTCTTTGTATGACTTTGATCTCCCTTTTTTTCCTCCTACAGCTTTCTGAGACCAAAGTGTTCACCGCCTCTTTTGCACTCGCATCAGAGAACCACATAACACCTGGACAAGGGTAAGGGCACCCCAGTCACACTAGTGTTTGCAAGTGAAATGTCATGAGCAAAATTACCTTGATTTTAATTACATTGATTTTAATGGTATTCATTATGATAAGCGATTTTGGGTCACAGTCGCCCGGAGCGTAAACATTTGTGTGTGAAACTGCGCGCGATTCAGGTTTGGTGAACTTTGATGCATCAATTTGCATCTTTGATTTGCGCTGGTCTTTTGGCTGTTACGACTTCTGAAGGACTGGACCTTGAAATGGCAGAACAGAATATCCAAGCTGGAAACACTGATGTAACCAGCGCGAACATTTTAAGACATGAGTGGATACTATCTTTGGTGATTTTTGTGCTCCAGGATAGTGTACAGGCCGTGCTGAGTGCATAGTCATATGATATAATTATGGTCACTGTTGGGTTTTACTGTTTGCGATACGTGAGTAAGAGAGCTTGCTGATTGTGATGTTAGCCCCCTGGCTAACCGCAGCTGCACACAAGTTACTGCCGCCAACCCTAATGGTTATCCATTTTTGCTAAAGATCAGTTTGTAGCACAATAGTATTGCCAGTATATAATTACCTGTAATAATTATGTTCACATTTGTGTGTTTATAGTTTAAGCTAGCTTGGCAACTGCAGCAAAATAATTTTTTTCCCCTTCCTGATCTTATGAGCCAGCCTTGTTCACGCCCAAGTTCACGTGTGTTGTTTTTTTATTTTTTTTATTTTTTAAACTTTCTTTCTTTATAAGAAAGTTACTAACGAAATGTCTCAGCAGTCAGTAGATTTATTATTTATAAACGTGCTTCTTCTCTCCACAGCGTGGATCTGAGTTCTCTGTTGCCGAAAACAGCAGAGGTGGACTCTGAGTTGGCTGGGTTGGAGCCGGCGTCTCCGGAGCCGCTCACACAGAGCCTGGTGTTTACCAACTCTCAGCAGCACACAGGCCGCACGCACACACACAGCTACGCCTCGGCCGCTGCCAACAGCTATGCCTCTGCTGCCGCCGGCACTTATGCTCATGCTGCATCGGTAAGAACATACCCACACGCAAGGTTCTGTTGACTGATGCTATTTTGGGTGACTGATATTGTTTCCTGTATTGTTTATTATAAGACAAAAAGCTGGTTCTACTTTTATAAAGATGTTGAGGAAAAAATGTGAAATGAAGAGAATCTTTAGTGCACTCGAAGATTAATTTATTGGCAAATCCAAAGCCTGACAGGTTTATTGTATAAGAGGTAGTTCACTTGTTACTTGCTCTGTGTGGCTACTTTTAGTTTATACTGAAACGGTGTTTGGGATGCTGCACAGTGGAAAAATTCATTTCAACCTTGAACAAGATGTAACTTGTTTTCTGACTCATAACTACGTTGTCAACCTGAAAGCAAAAAGCTTTACAGTGCTTTATTGTTCCAGTTGACCAATTAACTGCATAGTGCACAGGCAGGAACACACTGTTTGCCCTATATATGTTTCCTGGTAAAGCTTTTTTTTTTATTTTTATTTTTATTTTTTTTTATAAAGCTAACTGTTTTAATGAGGTGTTTAGTCTTTCACAAAAATGTTGATGTTTTACCCAGAAAGCTGTGAAATGATTTTAACTAACAAACTAAAACTGGACTGTGAATATTTATTTAAACGCTCTGTTTTCTTTTTTCGTCTCCTTTTGAACTGTTTGTGTCCCTTTTTTACTTCAGTCCCTGGGACCCAGAGTGCCCCAACCTGATGTACAGAAAGCTGAGCCAGTCAGTATTCCCCGAATCACCCCTCTGTCCAGTCAGACACCAGTTGCCCTGAGCAACGGCAGCCCTGCTAGAGAATCCAGTGCTCCCACCCCACCTGCACCTGCACCTGCACCCTTGGCTTTGAGTGAACCCAAGCTGGAGATTCCTGTTACAATGAGTCACTGTGAGTTGCAGCCTAAACATTCTGACACATGCCGGATTTAGATAGTCACAGTCTTAATCATTTGAATCACTCGGAGACGGTTGTACGCCTGCACGCACACACAGCTGGCCTGTTCACAGACAAATAATAGTGTAACGTCACACCAGCTGAACCTGTTATGACTGCAGATTCATCATTCTTCTCGCTCTGTATTGAACACTGGCTTACTCATCTTCTCTGTACCCCCTGCAGTGGATTTGAAGGCCCAGCCTGACCCCTCCCCTATTCTGAGTCAACTGACCCAACACCAAAACCCCACACTCCAATCGGACCTGCCGGCTCAGGGCCGAGAACCCTCCCCTCAACTACCCCATCGCAACGTCCCTTCCCCTGCGCTTAAAACCCTGGTGGAGGCCAGCGCACCCATGGCAGTAGAACCCCCTCAGCCCAAATGCATCAGACCACAGAGGCGCAGGCTGCCCCCACCCTCCAAGGTAAGGACCACAGTAGTGAAGTCGCAGTAGGATTGCCTTGCGAAATAGCTGTGATAAGTCTAGGCCGGAAGGTTGGTGACAAAGGAAACTCTGCTGTGGTGCAGTTAACAAGTTGACAAACATTCAAGTGAACATCATAAGAACATGGTGCACAGCTGGCATGACTAGTGTGGAGCAGGGCTTAGAGAAGCAGCTCACAGTAGTTACAAAGCTGGCTAACTTAAGAACCTCAGTCAGTGAAGCTGTGTAGTTGTACAATCTGAAACCTCTTGACTGTCTACATAGCTGAGTCTCTATCTTATGATTTTCTTTAGAGCCAGTGTGGATGAAATGCTTAAGCAGTTGTCCCTTAGACACTGTTAATATATGCATTTAGCTTTTTTCCCCCCTTTAGCACATAAATTATTTGCTTGGGAAAAAATCTTGTGTTGAATTTCCTTAAAATTAATCCAGTTTGACTTGAGATTTTTTTTCTCCCCTCCCTGACAAAATACAATGTGACCAGGCCTTAATGCAGACACTGACATCCTTTGCTATACCGAACTGTTGAGACATTTTGCAGTTTCTTGATCAGTGCACTTAGTGGTTATTTGTCTTGGTAATCTCTAGACTTCATTTTTAGGTTCATTTTACTGAGGTCAATAGTTCAAGGTATAAAATGATTGTACGTCTGGTTTGCCAGATCCCCTCTTCAGCAGTGGAGATGCCAGGCTCTGCTGATGTGTCTGGACTGAATGTACAGTTTGGTGCCCTGGATTTTGCCTCGGAGTCTGCTGTGGAGAGCCCCAGCCTGTCAGAAGCAAGCAGTCAGGAGAGTGCGCCTACTGCTCAACAAACCCAGAGCAGCTTGTATTCCAAACCCAGCCCTGTCTGGTAAGGGGTGTGATGTTTCAGGTGTTTTTGTTAAAATTTCCTGGTGTCTAGATTCTTCACTAGATCATTAGCCAGTCACATCCAAAGCTTCAGTCTTTATTTTTGTCTCTTCAGCGAGCCATTGGGTGGTCTTCCGCCAGCCTTACCCACAGCAGCAATGGAACCCAGATATCCTTCTCCTACTCTGGGCCTGCCCACTGCTACGGCACCTGCTGTCTCCACGTCCTCTAGGGTAGAACCCTCCAGCCTGCGCAAAGACTCCTCCACCATGCCTCTCACTGTAGGGCGAGCAGCATGGCTGCTTATTTTCATAAACCACATTGTGTACGTTTAACAATAATTGTACAGATGTAAAGACTTTAAACTTGTTTCCATGTGCCCACAGAATGGATTCGCTGACGTAAGACCCTCCACTACACAAGAAGGTAGGTCTTTGATGTTGGAGCACCTCCTTTTTCATAATCAATCCATTATGCAGCTTTAGCCGAGGCCTTTTTACATGTCACTTATTAGTACTTAATAATAAATTCTTCCAAGACTCAAGTGCTTGTAAAGTTCATACAAATTCTTGTCTCTTTCTGTAGCTGTTCCTTCAAGCACGCCTCACTCCGTGTCCACAACTCTGCCCTCTGAGAACGGCATGGCCTCTTCAACCTTACCATCGTCCTCATCGTCTGCACCAGCGCCAGCTCCCAGCACTGCTCTACCGTCCCTCAGCAGGTACATTCATAATACCACGCCAGTATGTCACAAGGGTAGGACATGTTGGATCCAAAGGCTTCCATTCTGTTTTTTAATGTTAATGTCTCTTCTCTTTCGCTCATCAGTCATGTGAGCGCTGGAACTACATTAGGCTCTGCTGCCCCCACCAGCTCTGCCCTCAGTGTAAGTACTTATCTATCTACAGATATTTTGCTTTTTTAATTTTTCTCTCTCTTCCCCTCTCTTCTTGATTTTATTCTCCTGGTCACCTTTCAGAAGGTTGTGAACTCTAGACAGATAATGAAAGCAAAAGTCTTTTTTCTCCACTGCAGATGGCTAGTGATGTCAGTGGAAGTCCCTCGGCTTTCTCTTCGGGCTCAGTGGTCAGCTCAGCAAGCTCTGTGGTCAGCTCCAACGGCCTAAACACTGGTGCACCTGGCCTTACCACCAACGGCCCCTCCGCTCCCTCCGCTAGTCGCTCTGCACCTCTACAGAGCACCTCCACCACCTCTGGTGTGCCACTAAAACACTTCATTTAAATGTTCTAAATTGGACCAGCTATAAAAGCCTTTACCAAGTCAGTGGTTGATGTAACTCTCCAATAGTGCTGAGTGTGTTATGGTCTGTGTCATTGCTCAGGTAAAGCCCCACCCAATCTCGCTCAAGGAGTGCCTCCCCTATTGGCCAATCAGTACATCATGGGGCCAGGAGGACTGCTCCCTGCATACCCCGTAAGTCTACAGGTTGTTTCTGGATCATGGTTTATACAGAACACAGAATTTAGTTGTAATTCTCGTTATGTTATTTGTCAGTCACTTGCGGTGTGTTGGATTAAGAGTTTCTTACCCACGTGTGTACTTTTTATGCCTTAAAGCAGATCTACGGCTATGAAGACCTGCAGATGATGCAATCACGTCTGCCCATTGTGAGTACACGCGTCCCCATGCCCCTCTCCCTGATTACAATGCCTCTCTCCTGAGGATGTAGATATCGCCATCTGTATTAGCAGAGAAAGTAGAAAGGTGCCCATGAGAAATAGAGAGCTATTATAAGATGCAGGTTTATTTTGGAGAACAAAACACAAAACGGATCTGTTCCTTGTTGGAATATCTGTATTACCATGGTTATCATGGGGTTTTGCTAAGACTGGGTGGAAAAAATGTATGAATTTCATCTGATGAAACAAAGTGTTCTGTTAGCAGTAGAACACAATATATTGAGATGTCACATCCACAGTACCTAGCGTAGAGTTATATTGTAATATCGAACCGTGGGGTATGTAGTGATTTCCACCCCTAATGGTATTGTACTGCGGTACTGTTTAGGCTGTTCCTAAGTTCCAGTTTGGCTTTAAAGATGTGTGTAGCTTCGTTTTATGTATTAGCTTCAGTTCTTCTGCAGCACTTGGCCTTTTCTTCTGACCACTGTCCTTTCTGCAGGATTATTATGGGATGACAACGTTCCCTGGCACCACTGCCCTTGCTGCCAGAGATGTAGGATTAGCAAACAACCCTTACTCAGGTAACCACACAGTGTTATATATATTATGTGTGTATATATATGCGTATATGTATATATACATATATGTGTGTGTGTGTGTGTGTGTAATATGAAATAATTATAATTTTTTTAAATTGTTTATTTTGTTGCCCCTTTGTCAAAGGTTCCCAGTGTTTCAAATGCAGTGGTTCTGTAGTTTACTGGGCCTCTCACTTGAAAATAATTGGATCGGTATTGCCACAGACACTGGCAATTTAGCACAGTATCAGTATTGACAGTAAGAGAATACCAATACCATGAAGCAGTTTCTGACCCACTGAAGTGCTGCTGAATGACACGTACATGTGCGCTGGTTGATGGAACTAAAGCAGTAATGCACTGATGGTGGTGGCAAAATTTGTAATGCCCGTATTTCTGCATTTGGCAGTAGTAGTGGCTGGTAAACCAGACATGGTAATGGGAGTCCTTTAACATTGTGAGTGGCTAAGCCAGGTCATTTCCTAGCTTCCACATATGTAAGGAACTGACAGCCTTTGGGGATAATAGCCTTAAGCCTCTCTTAAGCCTTTAGAGTTGCAGTGTGTGTTCACTAGACCCACCTGCAGTGTATCTCAACAGACCTTTTGATTAATTGTATTTATTTAAAAAAAATTTTTTAGCAACATTTAAAAAAAAATTTTTTTTAAGTGAATATTTTTAAATATCAGGTTTTGAAGGCTTGTGAGGCAGAGCTTGTAACATTACTCTGTATCATCAGATGCTTAATATTAAGGGGTTGATGGCACAAGTGGTGTTGGTCCTACTTTCTTGGGTTATGCAGTCAACGGTTTACCTTGGCATGGTTCAGTGACAGGTGCTGTAGCTTGTAATTTCCATATAGTGCTAAATGGTAGTGTTCAGTTTGAGACAGTGCACTAGATAGAAGTACATGTAGTATAGCGTATAGTGCTCAAATTGAATGTCCTTGTTCTAGAGGTTTCTTTACTCTGCTCTTGCACATCTATCAAGAAGCGCTTATTTATTAGCTGATCAGGTGTTTGAATGGAAACAAACGAGACTTGGGAACCATTACTCCAAGGGGTGGGTGGGTGGGGGTGTGTGTGTGTGTGTGTATTATTGAAATTTTATGTTTTAAAACTATTTATTGTTTTTTGTGGTCAGTTCATAATTTATAATCTGGCTCATTTTCAATCTCTCTGTTCTCTCTCATGTACCTGAAGGTGAAGCTACCAAATTTGCCCGTGGTGAAGCTGCCTCTCCCGCACCCACCACCAGCCTCTCCTCGGTTGCCCCATCCCAGTCAGAGCCGGGCACAGTCCCTCCCCAAACACAGGCCCCACAGAACCCTGGCCAGGCCTTCTTGAATCCCCCTCTGCCCCCTGGCTACGGCTACACTAGTCTGCCCTACTATGCCGGCATGCCGGGCGTGCCCAGTGCCTTCCAGTATGGCCCCACTGTTTTCATGCCCCCTGCCTCAGCAAAGCAGCATGGCCTGGGACCCTCTGGCCAGTATCAGCACCAGGCTGGCTATGGTCAGCACGCTTATGCATCAGGTCAGCCTCTTTTACTGTGGACTGTTTAAGCACTGCAAATCCAAACTTGTCTTGTGTTCTGTGGTGTTGCAGAGCCATTTTAATCGGAATTTATAGGCGAAATTTGATCACGTGCTTGTTTGAAAACTTTTCTACCTCTCTCATGCGACTGCAGGTTTTGATGACCTGTCTCAGGCTCATCCAGGAGCGGATTATGGGAAAGGAGGATATGGAGGCAGCTCCCAGTCACAGGCCAAGCCAAACAACAACACAGGGAAAGGTCATACACACTCTTCCTGTATTACTCTGATCAGTATAACTACATGAGAACATCATATCTATGTTGCATAATTCATAGTCTTCCCAATACATAAACTGAAATATGAGCAGTCAAAAGACAAGCACAGCTGATTCATACCCGTCTCTCCACAGCACCGGGATTGTCAGGTTCTGCCAGCTCCGATCTTGGTGCAGCAGTGTACAGCAAGACCCAGGTAGGTCAAGCACTTTCTCTTTTTAGTACAGCTTTTAAATGGTAACTGAATGTCGCAGTCTGTAAATAAAGTCCAAATTGGAAATCATTGGCTATTGTCATGGCTTAAGAGACATTAAGGGGATAAACCTGGTTTAATCCTATTGCCCTTGTGCATTCCCCTTTCTGCTCCAGGCGTTTGATAAGCAGGGTTTCCCCACTGCAACCCCGCCAACGTTCAGCCTGCCGTCTGCTCTGGCAGGCACAGGCCCCCTGAACCCTGGCGGAGCCCCCGGCTATGCACCAGCCCCCTTCCTCCACATCCTGCCCCCCCATCAGCAGCCCCCTTCTCAGCTGTTGCACCACCATATGGCCCAGGACACACAGGTAAAGAGATCCATGATGTGCTGTTACATTGTCTTGAGTGTTTATTGGAGGAGAGGCCACCCTGATTGGTTTAACTCATCTTTAGGCAGTTTACAAGCTCTGATATCATGTTAAATGTTCGCCAGATACTGTAAGATACTGTTTTGATAAAATAGCCTATAACAAACAGCACTTGCGAGACATGTGAGACATGGTCATCGTTTTTTGCTCGATTCTTATTTGTCAACCAATTCTCCTGTTCCACCTTAACCCATAAGGGCCTGCAGTGACGTATGTGTCACAAGCCTTTTAAAAGGCTGCAAAGTTCCTTATACAGCTTTATCCTTCACTTAAACACATGGAGTCCTTATGTAACCTATACCGAACATCCTGGATGCAGTCACATGACAGTTGATGAACATATGACTTAATTTAGAAAATGGCGATGTGCTTGGTTAGTGCAGTTAGACAAAACCAGCTCGCTTTAGAAGCTTGTTTTTGTACTTAATGTTCCAACCCATTTAAGAGCTCTAATGCTTAGATAACACATTCTATATAATATATATACCCCTATTCTATATTACATATACCCATTCAGAGCCCATTTCTAGAACACCAACATGGAATACAAGTTATGAAATTGTTGTTGCTGTGACATATGCTACCGGTATTTTGACCTTATAATACTTACAGAAGACACCATGTGACCTCTTTGTCACAATAAGACTGATCTTGTATGATCTTATAACTGACCCCTCGTTGTGTTCCCTTGAGGGGAAATGGGTCTGGGCTCTTATGGGTTAAATGGTGCAGCAGTTACATTCTGGCATCGGATACCAGAATAAGAACAAACTGACCTCAGCTTCATGAGATTTTGGACGATAGTTCTGCATGATACTACTATCGTTAAAGCCGCAGTGTGCATGTTTCTGTGTCATTAGGGAATCAGTGGTGATATACAAGACTACTAGATTTCTTTCTCCTGTTTACTGTTAATACAAAACAGTATGTAGCACTGTGATGATGTAGAGCTACACTTTACCAGTGTATATTATAAGATGAATATACTTGCCGATACTTACCCGTGACTAGTCTTTACCTGTATGGTCTAAAAGAGTAATGAGAGCGAACCTCAGGCTTTTACTTACCGGGGCTAGTCTAACCTCTGCAGAAGGGGAGGGAGGTACAGAAATTGTACTATGTTGATTATGTATATAGATATGTGCACATTGTATACTGAATTTAAGAACAACAAAGTCATGACCTGTAAAAGGAATTAATTAACTGTGTATGGGATACTCACTTGTTGCACCTAAAATGTTTTTATATTCATTGTCCTTGTTTACCTGAGGTAAGAATGGGATATTCTGGGGGAGGGGCTAATTTAATATAACATTGTGCAACAGGGATAATGGGGTCACTTTTTGCCTAGACCAAGAGCTAAGAGCATAGTATGAGAGATCTGTATGACTTTGCAGTCATTGATCTGCTTACCTCTGTGTATAGAGTTTGTTAAATGTCGTTTTGTTTTTCGTCCGGTGTACGCGCCTGTAAATATGTAAATAGCTGTCTGTGTCGTGTGAATAAAGGTGAAGGGGAAGTATCTGTAGTTCTCGTGCCGGCCAACTTTTTCCAACCCCTGAGGCCTCTCGCCCGACACTACCCATAGGGTGTGACACACCACTCCTGTACCCTGCAGGGGCTGTGGGTCACGCACTATCACAAGCACTTCATCTTATAACTATCATTACTTAGGTTAACTTTAGCTCTCTCAGAATTATTAAGCTGCAGCTGTGCTGAAGAACACGCGGTATCTGAGTAGTGACTAAGGAGTACCACAAAGCAGGGCGTTACGCAGATGATAAAGTAGTTACAGTTCTAGCTTAAATGTTTAAATGACGTCTGTCGGTGGCAGGTTTACTCAGTCTTTGTGAAGCTTTAGGAAGACCTACCACTGTAAACTAGGGACACAAAAGGTCAGCTATCAAACATGGCTCGGCTAGACAACTGCATCAGGGGTGAGTGAACAATCATGTTCTCCTTGAAAGAGCACAAATTAGAGGAATTCTGGGGCTGGTTTTAAAGGGGCGTACTCATGTTTGTGGTGATTTTCAGTGCAATCCAGAAGCGCAAAAAAAAAAAAAAAAAAAAAAACGCCCCCAAAAAAAAATTTTTTTTAAAAGATCACATCCGGCCCCACAACACTAGAACTGCATGAAAAATCACCCTGTCATCGTTTTGTGACGTCAAAACCAAGAAAAAGCGTGTCAGACGTCAGACTCGAAACTGCCAATACAGAATGTACAGTCATAACTCCAGATTATTAAGAAAGTTCAAGTCTACAGACACTAAGAAGGGCTAGAGACAGCAAGTACAGAGGCAGCGAAACAGCTATATGCTGTGACATAACAACCACAGCTACCTGAACACGGGGATGCTCTTTTCTTACTGACCAAATAACAGGCCTGGACTGCAGTTTGCAGAACATGACTGCGATTTAGTTTGCTGTCGCAATATCGAAAAAATAGCAATGAGAGATTCTTCCCAGATCGTTCAGCCCTAGATTATAGTCTTTAAACATTTCCCCTTCTTCAAACAACATGAAGGTTTAGGTGGGGAGTTTAGTCCTGGCTTCTGCCCAGTGAGCCCTGTGATAGGTTCCAGCACCACCCCTCGTGCAGCGGGAGGATAAGCGGTAGTACGTGGTAGGAGTGAGATTGGGAGTTTACAGTCTTTGGTCAGAATGTTTTTGTTAATGGTGTAACTTGCGTGTAAAGCGTGCAGGATTAGTTTGTGGTGGTGTGGATCTCTGTAGGAGGTCTATTAGTGTGGAGAGTAATGGGTTTGGAGATGATGGGCATTTTTGCAGTGGGTTTGATGTTGACCTTTTGAAAGTCTAAGGTGTGTTTGTTGTGTTTTGTTGTTTCCCCGCAGGGCCAGCGCAGTCAGTCCAGCAGCATGCAGAAAAGCCAGGGCAAGTCCAATTACAGCAGCTCCCCCTACTGGGCCAACTGATCAGTAACTGGAAATGATGTTAACAGTCCAATTCTCAACGTCAGTCCTGCAGCTGGGCTGAGACACACAGACTCACACACAGCTTCTCCTGACCCTCCCCACCTCCTCCAAAGTTTTCCTCTGCTTCTTTCTTTCTTTTGTTATCTTTTCGTTTTTTTTGTTTTTGTTTATTCTCCTCCAAATTCGGTTTTTCATGTAAAATATTAATGTAAGTATTTATATATACTGTAAATGTTAAAAAGCCGAAAAATGAATTGTGGTCGCTCCATTTTATTTTTTTGAAGGATGTCCTGCTTTTGTTTACTTTTTAAAAAAACGCAAAGATGTAGCGAAAAAGGAAAACTTTTGAGGGAGATGGGGGAAAGAAAAGACGTTGTTGCGAGAGCTTGAGGAGGAGGGCAGAAGACGGGGAGGGAATTCGGGAGAGGTTAATTTTATGGAAATGAAAGCATTAAATGCTTAAGGTGTTACATGGTGGGCTTAGCCAACGAAAAAGGGAAAGAGTATTATTCTCCTTTATGCTGGCTCCAAAGTTGTTCTTGCCATCTCGAAAAGAGACCCACAAGTTTTATATTGAACTCCTATTGCCCTCTGAATAAAGGTTCTGAGCTATTCACTCCTTTTGGTGCTTTATTTCTCTCAGGTTTGGTTTGGGTGACGAGATGTTTCCCAATCCACTTAACTATGGGATTCTAACATTACGAATCAGCCTAGGGCAAAAGAGCTAGATGTGTGCTGTTGGTGTCTGTTACTGTGAACTCCCCCAAGTAAGAGTCATAAATCTACTTTCGGTGCGTGAGCTGTTGACACCCTTCTGCTTGTGGCTGGGTTATACGTCTGAGCCGCTGGTCTTGGTGTGTACCTACTTCCGCAAATTTGTCCATTAACTGACGTACAAACCACAATTCCGACACACTTGGAGATAGTATTTACTAATGCTGTGAAGACAGCATTTCCAAAACAGCTCTGAGTCTATGTAGGAACATGAAATTGTAATGCTATCATGGTTGGGTATAAAAAGCATCCTCCAAGGGCTTAGGTCTTTTGGAGCAGGGAGATTTTGAGGCTCTCTATAGAAGGCTAGTGAATTATCCAATCAGAACAACATTCATCAACAAGCCGTGCCAAGGACGTCTGGTATTTCACTATCCGCACTGCAGAAGATCAAAAGACAGGAAAATCTCAGGGTGTGAAGACATGAAGCAAACCGTTGTCAATAGACCGTGTACCTCACTGCATCCACAAACGCAAGGCAGGACTGTTCTATGCATACCAGAAGCCATATATATACGTCATCCAAAACGCCACTGCCTGTGTCTTATTGAAACACTGTGGTGCATTATAAAGTACAAATATGATAACGAAGGCCCTGCACTGTTCTAAAACCAAAACCTGCGAAAGGTTCTGCTGTCCAAACGCTTCAAGGGTGTCTTTAGTCCCCAAATGTTTAAGCGTGGTTAGAGAAGGTCATGTAACAGTAGCAGAGCATGCTCCTGTCCCAGCATGTTTGCAATGTTTACTAAAAAAAGTTTTTATTTATTTTTTTCCCCCAAACATCAATTATCTTGTTTTTAATGCTGTTTTCAGGTCCTACACTATTGACAAATCATTTCTGCTTTCTGTTGAGTCGCAGTATTACTAGGTAATTAATGGTGTGAATGTTTGATAGATGGAGACAAATCGGATTATTAGGTACACCTACCTCCTTGTATCTACACTCCTACCTCATATCAGCTCCACTGACCATATAGGTGCACTTTGTTATATATTTCTGTTTCTTTTGTTAAAACCCCTTTCACCCTGAACTTCAAACGTCAGGACCACCACAGAGCACGTATTATGTGGGTGGTGGATCATTCTCAACACTGCAGTGACACTGACATGGTGGTGTGTGTTGTGCTGGAGTGATTGGATCAGACACAGCAGTGCTGCTGGAGTGTTTAAACTCTGTGTCCACTCACTGTCCACTCTATTAGACACTCCTACCTTGCTGCTCCACCTTGTAGATGTGCAGTCAGAGACGATAGCTCATCTGCTGCTGCACAGTTTGTGTTGGTCATCCTCTAGTCCTTCATCAGTGGTCACAGGACGATGCTGGGTGGATAGTTTGGACAGACAGATATAAGAATCTAGCAGAACTTCCACTGCCTATAATCATTATAACAGCATCATTATGATGTAATAACAATTATAATATCACTGCAGGAAATATCTGAAATACACACAGAAAAGAGTGCACCATAGGAAGGGCATTAGAGTTTGTACTGAAACTGCACAGTTGCGTCTAATGGTGTGCACAACAGCTGCAGTATCTCAGTTTGAACCGTTATCTTTCAGAAGCATTTGTGTTCGTGACCACTAGAGGGAGCCAATAGTTCAGTCAAATTCAGTGTAAATGAGATCTAATGACAGGACCCACTTGGTAAGCTCATGTTGTTTAGTATACAAACTATTCACTCATTAAACAGAGTCAGTTCTTATTTATTGAGCTGTGGTTCAAAATGTATATCGAAACCACAAAGTAACATGTAAAGTAGGCATGTTGTTAGGCAACAAGAACTGTCCTTGCATATCGTTGCTGTCCAAAGAAAAACAAGTATCTCCAAAATGGCAACTTTACAGGAGAGGGCAAAAACCTAGTTTAATTATAATGTAAGTCAATGGAACCAGACTTTTCTCCATGCAGTTTTGGGCCATTTCTGTTGGTACACTCATCATGAAACTTTCACACCGTGTAAACAGCAGCTGCTGTGTTCAAATGATGCATAAATGGAGATGCATGTTTTTCCTTGGACAGTGATGATATATTAGCCTGCCGAAATCTGTTTACCATAAAAAAACACATTGCAATATAAACAAAGTCATTCAGAGTGGTTTGGTGTAAAATGGTTGAGATTGTAGAGAAATTGTTACAGTGGTGTTGAGAGGATCCAGGAGTCACTATTTCTATAAGCCCTTTTATTCACTATCCAAAACCACCCGTGATCCTACAGGTCAGTTCTTACACTCATCCTCAAAGAATAGCTGCACCCAGAAGGAATCAACCAACATGAATGAAACTTGGTGCGTAGGTTTGACATGGTGAGACACGCTCAGCTGGACATGTGATATTAGCAAGGATGGGCCTTATCACTGTACCTGACTGACGGAACAGCCACAATTGTGGATATTCAGTGAGCATGAGTCACCCTGTTAGTGCCAGCACCGTTGGCAGACGACTGCACAATGTAGCGGGTCATCTTGTGACAACCAATGAATTCGTGTGTGGAGGTACCGTGGTCAGCACCAAAATGAACGATTTGTTCACAGAATCTGCAGGAACTGTGTGGGAATATTGAAGCTGCATGGGATGGATTACCACAGGACACCTTTAGGAACCTCTACGACTCCATGCCAAGACGTTTGGCATGTTGCATTAGTAAACATGGCAGCCCGACGCCATACTGAGAGACACTACTTCTGTATGTGTAGCTCAATAAATATTCCCCATATCAGTCTAAATGTATAATCATTTATTCTTCCTGGTAACCTTTATCTTCCTTCCCAATAGCACTGCAATCCCACACCTCCTTCTGGGTCCAACTATTCTTTAGAGGATGAGTGTGTATATAATGTTGATGATGGTAAAATAATGAAATAACCTGAACAGATTAAGGTCTCTTTAGGGCCTATTTGCCTCACGAAACCCGGCATGTACTGTTCTGCTATTAATGCATGAATTAAAATGGATTAATATTTTAGGCCAAAACCATCATAAAACAATGTCCCAGGCCTCAGGCAGGGTGCTGGTAACTTTCTGTAAGGGGTTAATTCAGATGCTCAGATATCTGGTTCCCATCACCACCACTGCGAACAAACTCTGAAGGGCTTCAGGACGTCTTAACCATTTAATTATGTAGGTATTTTGGGAGAATTGGTGCCCCTTTAAGAGCAAGCTAACCTGCAGCCTGCAAACAAACTGGCTTGCAACAGAGTTCATTGATGTTTCGGGGTCTTCTGCTTGCATGACCCTTTGTACCATCACTTGCTGTTTGCTTGCACTAAACACACACACACACACACACACACACACACACACACACACACACACACACACATACATACATACATACACACACAGCCTTTTGAAGTCATCAGAGTGTCTCTGTCTCCCTCAAAGGCTCTGAATCCGCCTCTGTCCATGGCTACAGCAGCGGTTTAATCTCATCTGCTGTTCTTATGCTTGTGCGACTCCAGCTGAGCTCAGTGCTAATCAGTGTTTTTGTGAAGTCTGTGTTTGTGTTCTCTCACTGAGCATCTTCGTCACCTCTACACTCCCATTCGGGGTGATGAAGCGACTCCGTCAACTCCCACAAAGCTCCTGTAATATTAGATCTCGGCCTCGGCCTGCTCCCCAGCTCAATGACTATAAGCAGAGCTGTTGCTCACACCCCAACAGGCAGGCCTGCGTTGCCTCTCACAGCACAGACAAAGCCGCAAAGCTATCTATCAACTTTAGGCCAGTTTTCATATTCTGGGCAGGCTACATGAGAGCTGATGTTCTGTACTAAGCAATAGAGGCCTGTATAGAGTGAAAGACTTTGTTTGTGGTGGCAGAAGATGCGAACCACCCCATGAACCACTCACTAACTTTTACGTTTAACCCACAAACTCTCCACACAGGGCTGCTGTTAGCTTTCCAGTGAGTTAGCTTTAGTGTGCATCATTGAAAGGGAGAATACCGGCATTACCAAAACACAGAAACCCTTCAAATACGCTTTAAGCAGTAAGTGGTTCACTCAGAAATGTGCAGTGAGGAGATGTGACACTCAGTAATGTGTTCAACAATGGGTCACTCCCATTTTCAGGTGGTCAGCCCCTGTATCCTCGGCTGAAGCTGTCCCGAAATGTCCCGCTTTTACCTGTGAATGAAAAACACACTAGAAAGAACGACCTGCCAGCAGAGCAGACGTGGGTGGATGTCTCGTGTTCTGCATGGTTTCGCCAACAGGGGGGGCTGCTGCCATCTATTACCCACTACCACTACCACTTGCTGTCCTAGTTTTAGAGAATCAGAAGATGGTAAGTGTCAAGTAAATCCAAACTTCAAATATCTTCAACAGACAAGGTAATCCGGGGATTAAAAGCAGGGGTGGGTTACGGGGTAGTCCGGGAATCACACTACTAGGTTGCCTGTTTTGTGTAGACATGTAATCTGCTTGAATATTGCTGCCCTGCCGTCTACAAATAGTGCATCTTCTTACATAACTGCATCACTTTTTCAGCTATCCGTATCCGGCGTATGGCATATGTGAATAGTAGCCGTCCCTGTCTTTTCAGAACGAGAGCTAGCCCAGGGGTGTGTTTAGGGTCTTGCTGTAGCTATAGCAAAAGGTCTCTTTATACAATATATTGACCCAAACATTGACTATGAATATGAAACATGGGCTCATACAACCACTGAATCTTCTATGTAAACGTATCGCTGACTCAGCCCAGCCTAAGCCTCACGACAAAGTGACCTTTAAGACCCTTTTCACTGAGCGACAAGCAACAAATCTCAAAGCAAGATATATAAACCTTCCATTGTTATCTTTTCAATTTTCCTTAATTGAGTGTTCCATAGTTTACCATAGTATCACTAGACTTATGGTCTAATGCGGAGCTACTGCCCATCCTGTGTGCTCTGATGCTGCTACTTCATCTGCCTTGGCTGGGTGCCACTGCCTGCCTGCATTGCTGACCAGTTCGCCTACCATGGAGCTTCTTTATGTCTTGTGTGGTGAGGAGGCTTCCCCTGAATACCGCACACCATCCGACGATCCTGCTATTTAATCACAGACTAATCAGACTTCTCTTCCGCTGCCGCACAAAACACTCAACACTTCTCCTATTCGTTCTAATAGACCATCATCGTAGTCTTCCATCTAACAGTTGCTATCAGTTCTTATCAGTATTGCCTATAATTATCAGTATTGCCTATAATTATGATCCTTTTTGTGTTTGTTGCTATCCGGGGTCGACCTGAAGAGATGGGTTCCCCTTTTGAGTCTTGGTTCCTCTCGAGGCTTCTTCATCTTGCTCTGAGGGAGTTTTTCCTTGCCCCTGCCGCCTTTGGCTTGCTCATTGGGGGCTTGGACGTGGATTCTCTGTAAAGCTGCCTTGGGACAACATCTGTTGTAAAAAAGCACTATACAAATAAATTTGACTTGACTTCACTCACCATAGGAGCTACAGCATGATTTTCTGACCGTACCCAGTTTGGGCTAGTACTAGGGCTGCCCTCTAGAAGTCGACGAGTCGAATTGTCAGTCGGAGACCCTTTGAGTCGACTGAGAACCTTCAAGTCGACTGACAACAGTGAGGAGTTTTTTTTTTCTTTCGTAAAACAGACAAAAGCTTACAAAATGCACAAGAACTTTAAGAATGTAAAAAGACATTTTAATAATTATTAAAAGGGGAATAATAAATATATTTTTTTTTTTTTTTGGTCTATGACGCATGCTTGCTAAAAAATAAAATCCACGTGACAACATGCGCTGGCGGTTCACCGTTGAAGGAAGCTAAAGCTGTGAAGCTGAGAAACACGGGTGGAACGATGTCTCAGAAAAAGTCTGGAGGAGCTTTTGAAGAAGAGAATCCGAACAAATCAAACCTAATTCTGCTCGTCATTTAGTCAGACATGGAACACTACTTCAAACCAGTGAGTTGACTTCCCTTTTAGACATAATGGCTGTTTGCCGTGAAGGAAAAAAGGACCGAAGACGTTTGTTTTATTATAATTCCATTATTTTAGAACCTGAATTACAGATATTTTTATTTATTCGTTTACAGCTGAGATTATTTTTATTTAAAGATAATTACAGTCACTTAATATGCCTGCCGATAAACGAGAAATAATTATTTCAGCGCAGGTGATATAATAATTAAACAGTTTCAGGTCTACCGTTCTACCTCAGGTCTACTGATAAAATTCTGAGTCAGGTACAGCCCTAGTTAGTACCCAGTTTTACCCAGTCAGCCTTTTACTACAGTGCAACAGTCACTATGGTCAAAACACATAAAACTGGAACTATCCGCTTTTTACAGATAAAAACATTGCATGTTTTAATGACATACTGACTGCCGGACAGGAACTGTCTCCGGTTATTATGTCAGAAATCTGGTCACCTTGGTTTCAATGTGAGGCCAAAATGAACGGGTTCCAATGCAGCTTTTGTGCAAAATCATAGATCATAGATCATTTTCTGCACACAGAACAGCGGACATATTTAAACAGCGCCGTTATATTTTTAAGCGATTTGGAAATTTAAAGGTACAGGAATTTTTAACTGTGCCTTAAATACATTCATGATCGGAATGCCGTTTTTCAAAAACCCCACTCATTTCACACTGAGGCCTAGCTGAGACCCAGAATTCCATACGTGGGAATGACCCATGACATCAGAAGGATTATAAAAGGAGATATTCTGCAGGTTAATAAAGATGTAAAAAAGGCAAGAGGAGGCTGTGTAATTTTGTGGTGTATAATACTGGGTCCACTCTACAATGAGACATTGGGAAAGTTGGGAAAACTGATGGAACGTTCTGTTGACTGTTGCAGTATATTGCCATTGGTGGTGGTAGAATTTTCTGCCGCTGCTCCATAAAAATACATCTAACGTAGTCATACTGTAAACAGAGCACTGGAAAGTCCTACAATTGGAGCTGAAAGGAGTTTCAAAACATTACTGCAGTGCTGACACATGTAATGCCCTTGTGTGTTGGGAATAGAGGGACTTTGTCTATAAAGAAAAAAAAAAAGACAAATTACAGTTTTGCACAAACTATCCATGAGCCCTCATTTGTTTTGGGCTTTCTTTGCCCTCTGATGAACCCAAAAGGGATCTCTCAAAGGCAGCTCTCCCTGCTAGAAATTCTCTCAGGGATCTTATGCATATGTGTGTGTATGGAATCTCAAATTATGTGTTTATGAAGGAAAGAGGCTTGAAACAAACAACTATTTACAATAACCCTTCACTGTAGAGTCCTGTTCGTAAGGCTACATGACACCTATATAAGCTTGTCCTGTGACGTTGGACAAACAGATTGTGACGCGCGCTGAACTAAAAGCAAGGCACAGTTTATTAAATAGGTTGCACTGAAACACAGCAACACCAAGAACAAGGGAATACAATCAAGGGTTAAACTGAGTCGAAGTCAATAAACAGGCAGGGGTCAAACCAAGCAGACAATCAGACCAGGCAGAGGTATCAAAGGGGATAAACCAGAAGAGTAAACCAGAGAATCAAAATGGAGGCAAAAGCCAGAGTAACAAGATCAAACACAGAGAGAACACTCAGTACGCAACAGAGTGGCAATACTTCGCAATGAGCTAGTGCAAGAGGGAAGTATTTAAACAAACAGACTAAATTAACATCAGGTGGTCAATCAATATTCTGGAGACGAGAGCGAGGCAACGGGGTGTGATTGGGTAAGGATGAACACGTGACTTCAGGTGGTGGATTATGGGAAATGGAGTCCAGGAGATCAGAGGTGAGAGGAGAACCAGCAGGCATGACATGTCATGACATACACTCATGGTCAAAAGAATAGCTGCACCCAGAAGGAAGTGTGGGATTGCAGTGCTGTTGGGAAGGAAGATAAAGATTACCAGGAACAATAAAGGATGATAAATTTAGACTGATATGGACCATATTTATTGAGCTACACATACAGAAGTAGTGTCTCTCAGTATGGTGCTGGGGCGCCATGTTTACTAACGCAACATGCCAGACGTCTCCGCATGGAGTTGTAGAGGTTCCTAATGGTGTCCTGTGATAATCCATCCCAATCAGCTTGAATATTCTCACACAGCTCCTGCAGATGGTGCGGTAGGGGTGGAGGTGGAGTGACACCAGGCCTTCTGGACATGTGACAACAAAGCATTTATCTTGGCGCTGTCCACGGTGCCTCCCCACATGGATTCATTTGTTTTCTCCAACAAGACAAAAGCAGGAGTCGTCACTGAAGATGAGCCACTGCCATTCTGAGTCACTCCATGACAGTCTGGCACAACACCATTGCAGTCCTTGCCGATGTTGGCGTGGTATTAAGAGAGGTCGTAACAGTCTGCATGCATGTAGTCCTGTGTCGTGCAGCCGTCTGCCAATGGTGCCAGGATGACTCACGAAGGGCATCACTGTCGGCTAAATGTCTACAATCGCGGCTGTTGCGTCAATCAGGTACAGAGATAAGACCCGTCCTTGCTTACGTCACATGCACCTCAGAGCGTGAAACTTGAATCATCTGCATGTCTCATGATGTCAAATCTACCCACCACGTTTCATTCCTGTCGGTTGATTCCTTCTGGGTGCACCTGTTTGCGCAACTATTTTTGGACGATGAGTGTAATCCTACATCAATGTTTATAAATGCTTATTACAATAAGCATCATTCACTATGAAGCTCACATATGCTAATTTTAATCAAAGTTAGCTATAGCAGCATTTGTAACAGGTGATGCCTATTGGAATAAGTTCTTATAAACATGTATGTAGGGTTATGTCAGTTGTCATTACAAGCCTATGTAGGTGGGTGAACAGTGCCCTACAGTTAAGTGTTACCCAATTTACTTACACTTTAACCCTAAACGTTCAGAGCAACAATCCCTTAGCTTGGCTGTGGTGAAGACCATTGGCAAAAAGAGAAGCAGGGATGCTACGTGAAAGTGGTGCTTTGCATCAGTGACACTGTGCGTCCATTCTACACACAGGCTGCTGGATAAACAAAAACGAGGATGGGGCTACAATGAACAACCAGGACCAGGCCTAATTGCTAGGCCTCCTAAGCACTGCCGCTTATGTGCTGGTTGCGGAACGTCTCGGTGGCCCCCTTTTAGCTTGGGTTTGTTGGGGATTCCGGTCGTCACCTGCCAGTATCGTCGGCCGCCGCTGTACAGTGAGGGCCACAGAGCCGTCATTGTGTCAGTGCCGGGTGTTTTCCTACTGCCCGTCTCTCTCACACATACAGGTCAATGGGAACGGCCTGTGTGATGTCTAAATAAAGCTACAGTCGATTAGACTAGAGGGGGGCCTCCCTTTGAAAGGATCTTTGCCCTGCACTTCGGGTGCCAGATGCACTACGGCAAAAATCTCGGCACACAGGACGTATCAAGTCATCAGAACGTTTCGAAAAAAATTCTGAATCTCGCAAGATGCCAGCTCCGGGCCCATTGTTATCAATAATCTCGTTTGGTGTGGCAAGCGAATGAATGGATGCAGTTGGAGACATTAGCCACAGTCCCCTCTCGTTCGGTGGTCCGGGACATGTTAACCAGAGGGTTCCAATGATCTTTCCTTATGTTTGTTCTCAGTTCTTATGATGAATGAACACCAAATTGCTGCTATTCATCCTCCAGCACCACCCCTAGATCTTTGACGTTGTGTTGAGTTGCAGTAGGAATGCGTGCTGGAATGCAAGTGAGGGGGCATGTTGTCACTGTTAACCATTCTCAGATACTTTGGACAAAGACAGACACTTTAGGGAGGGGGGGTTGTATTTGGCTCTCGGGGGTAAAGGCTGATGGCTGTCACGCAGAATTTTCCCCTACCACCCCCCCCATTCCCGAAATGGTGTGCTGAATGGGATTGCTCGCTTCCTCCGTGAGCTGGATAGTTGATTTCACTCCACAATCTCTGCATGTTTTCTTTTTCTTTTTTTTCTTCCCCCCCTTCCTTGGCGCTTTAAATCCCAGTCCCCCTCCCTCTCGCAGTGAATAGCGGCACTCACAGGCTGTTTTCGTCCCCTTTCATCTCGCTTATAAGGACCGTGAGATATTCCTGTCCCTCGTCTGTTGTTGGATTTGACAGCGACTCCATTCATGGAGAAAGTGGCCGTAATTGGTGCAATTATGCTGATTCGCACTCGCGTTGGAAACGGAACAGAGTGGGCAGTGTGTTGGGGGTGGAGGGGGTGGGGTAAACGGGGCAAATGCGACCAAACCAAAGATCAATCAGCCAATAAAGGGGATCAGAGTGACAAGTAGCGTTCAGCACACAGACTTAAAAGTCTATCCCGGTGGAATCCCCATACATGACTAATTTCACTAATAGGACCCTCTGATGAATCAAGTTAAACAGCAAATCAGGGTTCAAAAGCTGTTAATTGTTTCCCAAAAGAGAATAAAATGCAAATAACCATTATATGCTGCTCATTTTTACTTGTAGCATGATTTATTTCCTAAACACTAATGTGTTAATAAGAAGGGTGTATTAAAATGCCTGTGCGATACCTGATTATCCTGATATCATCAAGCTAATCATGCTGCACACCATACAGTCACGAGAGCCTGGCCACTTCCTGTTCTCCCGTCACACAAGAAACAAATCACTAGAGGGCGCACACGAGCGAGTCAATGGACGTGAACGGAGAAAAAACATGTTCCTTTCATTCCGTGTTACATCAAAACACAACCAACGAAATCCTACTAGCGTCTAAAGCAAGCGGGGGGCTAGCATTACAGCTGCTGTGCGCTGACTGGATGGTGAGCTCACTGGCTACCGAAGCAGCTTGCACTCACTGACATAATCAATATAAACAAGAATATAAGTATAACCAAATAAGCAGAGACAGTTTAGGTTGAGCCTGGCCATTTCTTCCTATTATAGTAGTTATCTAATAGTTCTGTGAGTGCTGATGAAAGGAGCTAAATGGCTAAAACAAAAAAAAAAAAAACTTAAAAAACAAAACAAAACATTTTTATTCATTTGTGGGCCAAAGTAAACAAATGTATCTCATTAAAAATCAAACAAAGCACAGTTTTATTGCAGGAAACAGGTTTGTGATGCTGGGCTGCTAGCATTACTCCTGCTGACCGCTGATTGGTTGAGGTTACTGTTACTGAGTGCTGATTGGCCGGTATTACTTTTACAGTGATGATCGGTTAACGTTTCTGCTACTGAGTGATGATTGGGTGGTATTACTGCTACTGAGTGATGACTGGATAGCGCTTCTGCTATGGCTGCTGATTGATGATTGAATAGCGCTACTACTACTGAGTGCTGATTGGTTAGCGCTACTACTACTGAGTGCTGATTGGTTAGCGCTACTGCTATGGCTGCTGATTGATGATTGAATAGCGCTACTACTACTGAGTGCTGACTGGTTAGCGCTACTGCTATGGCTGCTGATTGATGATTGAATAGTGCTACTACTACTGAGTGCTGATTGGTTAGCGCTACTGCTACTGAGTACTGATTGGCTGGTATTACTGCTACTGAGTAATGACTGGATAGAGCTACTGCTATGGCTACTGAGTGATGACTGAATAGCGCTACTACTACTGAATGCTGATTTGGTTAGCACTACTGCTACTGAGTGCTGATTGGCTGGTATTACTGCTACTGAGTGCTGATTGGCTGGTATTACTGCTACTGAGTGATGACTGGTAAGCTTTACTGCCACTGAGTCTTCGCTGTTTAGGGCTACTGTTATTGAGTGCTAATTGGCTGGTATAACTGCTACTGATTGAAGATCGGTTAACGTTACTGCTACTGAGTGGTGATTGGCTGGTATTACTGCTACTGAGTGCTGATTGGTTAGCGCTGCTGCTACTGCATTATGATTGGATAGCGCTACTGCTACTGAGTGCTTATTGGCTGGTATTACTGCTACTGAGTGGTGGCTGTTCAGCGTTACTGCTACCATGTGAGCAGTAATGTCACTGGTTGGTGCTACTGCTTCTACATGCTGACTGGTTAGCGCTACCTGTACTGAGTGCTTACTGGCTTGTACAACTGCTACTGAGTGATGATTGGTTAGCATTACTACTGCTACTGTGTGAGCCACTTTAAATGTTACAGCTTGTACAGGTGCCAGAGTGTAACTGTACCACCATTTAAGGTGGAATGAAAATTCACAATCAAGCTGGTAAATCTTTAACATGATCGTGTACGACTTTAATTAAAAGTTATTTGTTTGCTCTACACATTTCACTCCGGACAGTTTCTCAGGCCCTTCGCTCAGCATTTAACAGGCAAAGAGAGGAGTAGCTCCAGCTTTATTAGCACCACAACCCCAACAGCTCCTTTCATTCTAGGGCCAAATCATAGGGTGCAGAAGAGCATCTGGTCATTTTTCACCTTGACCAAAGTCACATACCTTCTACGTAGAACATCAGAGAGCCATTTAAAATGGTGAACAAATGCTTTCTATGGCACCTTTAATCGTGTAGCAGTCAAATAAAACACCAAGCCTAACCTACTCAAAGGCATGTCCAAAAGACACACGGACCAAAACCCAAAAAACATCCCCAGAAATGCTAAATAATACAGCTGGGACTGTACAAAAAGACCCCTAGGTCGAAAAAAAAAAATAGAACTTAGACTGTAAAAAAAAAAACCCTAGACTGTAAAATAAGCCCGCCTAGAATGTACAAAAGATGCTTAGACCGTAAAATAAGGCCCCCTAGAAGGTAAAAAAAAAGCCCCTAGACTGTAAAAAAGACCCCTAGACTCAAAAAAACCCATAGACTGTAAAATAAGGCCCCCTAGAATGTAAAAAAAGACCACTAGACTGTAGGAAAAAAAACCCTAGACTGTAAAATAAGGCCCCCTAGACTGTAAAAAAGACTCATATACTATAAAAAAGACCCCTAGACTCTTAGAAAAACCCATAGACTGTAAAATAAGGCCCCCTAGACTGTAGGAAAAAAACCCTAGACTGTAAAATAAGGCCCCCTGGACTGTAAAAAAGACTCCTAGACTGTAAAAAAGACTCATATACTATAATAAAGACCCCTAGACTCTTAGAAAAACCCATAGACTATTAAATAAGGCCCCCTAGACTATAAAAAAGACCCCTAGACTATAAAAAAGACCCCTAGACTATACTTCCAATAGCTGGCTGGACTGTTTAATCAGTTCAAATAAGAGAAGAGAAAGCTGGATCCCCTTCTACAACGGGGAGAAGATTCCTGGACTGTCCCTCGTGTCTCTGCTCTGCGTCCTACTGGAAGCCGGTAGGTGTTTAGGACCCTGCGGCGGCGGTCCCTGTACTCCAGAGTGGAGCTAGTTGTGTGAGGGAGGCGCTGTGAGCCAAAGCGGCACTTTACAACCCAAAAAACACAGAAAATAAAAGGAGGGGGGACTAACGGCACCGCCGCGGAGGAGCACATCAACCAGAGAGCTGTGCTCAACACTCTCTGTCCGCGGGCAGCGCCAACTTCGAGCTCCCCGATTCACAGCACAAGCTGAAAAACACACACACATATACACACGCACAGCAGGGACGGACGGAGGGCTTTAGAGGCAGCTCGACTCTCTTTACCCCACTCCACCCCTCCTCCCTCTCTCCCTCCTCCTCCTCCTCTTTTCTTTTGAGTATATGTGGAGGTCAGCGAGCACTCCGATGAGAATCCGTGCTCCACGGCGAGGCGAAGTTTGCTCGTTTTCCTAACCCGGGGGGGAGCCGAGAGAGGAGAGGAGAGACGGAGGAGGAGGAGGAGGAGGAAGAAGAAGAAGAAGAGTTTTGAAAAGGAGGGAGAGAAAGAGAGTCACTGAGAGAGTGTAAGAAAAAAAGAAGCGCGCGAGCGAGAGAGAGAGAGAGAGAGATGGTGTTGGACGGGGCTTTGCGAGCAGCCTGGCTCTGCGTCCTGGCGCTGGGCTTCTTCGCCTTCGCCCCGTGCAAAGCTCGGATTTACACCAACCACTGGGCTGTGAGGATCACAGGGGGAGCCGAGCTCGCCGAGCAGATAGCGGACAGATACGGCTACAGAAACCTGGGCCAGGTACGTAGGGCTGCTAGTCTCCTCGCATATTTCCATGTTCCCAGGTCCGGGGGGGAATTTCTCCGGAGCGTTTTACGGCTTGTTTGTGCGGGCGCTCCGTCCCCGCTGCGTTGTTTGGGTGTTTGTGGCGGTGCTGTGCGCGCCCTGCTCTCTTCTTCCCAGTCCTCCAAGCCGCCGCTGAGTTGGAAGTTAGCAGTGTTGACGCCAAGTCCATACGTCAAGAGTGGGAAAAGCTTCTCGACTCCTTTCGAAACTTTCGGGATACTTTCAAGCGGTCGTGCGCCGCGTGTGAGTGGCTCCTCGTGGCTGGCTGTTTTTTTTTTTTTTAAACCTCCTAGCCGGGTTGAAAAACCCTGGATTTGAGTCCCTCAGACTCGCTTTTCTTCCTTCGTCGACGCGGCCCACACGAGGGAGCGCACGCTACTCCGGATCTCTGGACCAACAGGTGTTTCACCAGGCGGCTCCACACTGACTAGTGGTCAGTCCAGACATGGGTCCACTGTGCTCACCAGTAACGCCTAACCTAACCTGGACCACCAACACAACCCCACCCCCCACCCATTCTAC
>CM067484.1:28630952-28680616 GCA_034552555.1 Semaprochilodus insignis
TTCTTTCTCTCTCTCTCTCTCTCTCTCTCTCTCTCTCTCTCTCTCTCTCTCTCTCTCTCTCTCTCTCTCTCTAGATCACTACAGATCTAAGGCAGCGCTGCACAGACAGTCACACCGGAACATCAGCCTCGGCTCCCATGGCTGCTGGAATCATTGCTCTCGCCCTGGAAGCAAAGTAAGACGCCACTCAACTCTAAACCAGCCCTTCCGCTAGGCCTCATACATTAGCACACTACACCTACCAAATTGCCCCTTAAAGACATTTATCAGAACTACAAAGCTCTTAGCTTTAAGAAAGTACATATCATAATATGAAATGATGGCTTGCAGAGGGCATTTATCAATATGAAAGACCATTTTGTGAGACCTGAGCTGGGCTTCAGCAGTCATGAAGGAAACGTGACTCCTACATTTCCCGCAAGATTGTTGTTCTAACTGTGTGGTGATGTGAATATTAATTACAGTCCAGCTGGAAAGGAATGTAAAGTTAATATTTGGAGTTTGGAGATAAATGGAAGCAATTAAAACTCTATGAAGTACAGACTTCATTTTAAATGAGGTCCTAGGTCACAGGCTTGCGGACATGTGCCAGGTTTCAAGAAAATACTGGATGGCACGCATAATAAACTAATGTTTGAATTATGACCAAAAGCTGACAGGATCTCACCAATCACAGTAGATATGCAGCATTGCTATGGCCCCAGAAGTATTTGGACATTTGTGGTATACCTAAAAATGTATTCATGGTTCACTGGGTTGGGAAATGAAATGTCCAGCCAAGTGGCATTTATTTTAAACAGATCAAGACTTTTCAAATGGCAGCTGGCATGTTTCAGATCGTTATCCTACTGAAAGATCCATATTTGTTGTACGAGCAATAAGCTCACCCACACCAGTTTTAGAGAAACAGCCCTAGACGTTGATGTTTTCACCTGTGTTTTATGCCTGGCCCACATTACAGGATAATTAAGCCCTTTTTGAGGCTGATTTTCTCCTCCCGACAAACGCAAAGGGTCTCCCAATATCAGGGTGATCTTAAAAGATGATCCTGATTACCCTGCCATGTGGGGTGTCTATAATCCAGTCGTTACTCCTCCGTTCCCAGTCCAGTCAGGGCTGCCCCGATTGTGAGTCGTAAATATTAAACATGTTCAGTATTTATACAGTACTTATTTAGTATCCTCATGTGGGGCGGATACCAATAAGAGCCAAGCTGAACCAAACTGCACGTGCTGGACTGCACAAGGGTACTGTAACGCCTGGCCCAAACTACAAATCAAATCGGTGAGGCCAATCATTCTCTGAGTAGAGAGTTTTTGAGACATTTTGTGCCATTTGTGATTTTCACACAGAGGAATTTGTATTCCGCATTTAACCCATCCATGAAGTGAAACACCCACATACACACACACTAGTGAATACACACACACTAGGGGGCAGTGAGCACACTTGCGCTGAGCGGTGGATTTAAAAAATCTAAGATGTTAAACGTGATCCCACACAAAATGAAATTTTTCATCTTGCAAAATCCTACATCGCAAACTTTAGATCGAATCCAATATGGCGGATGACAGCGAGGCTGTTGCTGTGTTAGGGTGTTTGCCTTCTGCTCAGAAAAAACAAGCGGAGGAAAAACAAATCAATCAGTGAAAAATGTCATGTGGGGTTGCTCAGGTTTCTACATCTGTTTTTTTTATCCTGTAGTGTAGGCAAGGCATACAGTACCATTAGTGCAATCTGGTTGGAATTCTTCTCCAGGCTTTGTACCATCAATACTCATGAGCTGAAAGTGTTTTTTTCTGAATCAAATATCAGTTTGGTGAACATTTTATAAAGAAACTTAATTCAAGTATAAAATATGATACTCAAAAAAAATTGTGCAAATACCTTTTGTGGTCAATGTAAATACAGTACTGTGCAAAAGTCTTTATTTAAAGCAAATTTATTTAACATAAATTTGCTTGGCATATGTCATTATAATACCTGCCAAAATATAAATACCGTTAAAAAGTAATAAAAATGTCTTACTTTCAAAAATGTAGATTATGAGCTTGTGAGCACAATGTGAGCTAGTCAGCAAACAAATAGGAATGCAATTACAAAATTAAGAAAACAGAACTATGTTGAAGTTTGGGCTGTTCAAACTTTTGCATACACCTGTATGTAAAAGCCCTACTTATTGTTTTTATGCTATTTGTATTTATTGTAATATTTTATACTGTGTTTTTATGAGGTGTAATATTAGTGGTTTTAGGCACAGTTTCCATGTATTTGCTTTAAAATCCTTTGCATCCCTTGTTCGTGCTGAAGAATTCATAGATTATTACTTTTGTTCCGTTTTGAAGTGAGTAGCAACAGAGCTTTCTAGTTAGCGGAACACTGCCTGCCCGTTCCACAGGAACCAAGTTTGATCTTACACAGGAAATTTTGAGCAAAACCTCGGCATATGGCTGCCATGTGAAGGCATATTCCCGGCAAAACTTACCGACCCACATATTATATGCCTCCCCCCCCTTTTTTTTAAACACTACTTTGACATTCAGAGACACGTGGCAGCCATCTTGCTTTGGTTTGATCTTAGAGCCCACTGTTCACGGTGCATTAGGGAAGCAGCCATAATGAACCAAAAGGAGGAAAAGTAACAGGCACATTAAGGCACATTAACTACAGCCAAAAGGATTGGTTTGAAGTATTTTGGCTCCCTCAGTATGCCGTATGCACATTTATATTCTTTGTTTCTTCGCTGGTTTGTCTTACAGCCCTCTCCTCACATGGAGGGATGTGCAGCACATCATTGTCAAAACATCTCGTGCTGGCCACCTCAGTGCCCCGGACTGGAAAACCAACGCAGCAGGATACAACGGTACCAGCTTTTTAATTCTTTATGAACTCTTCTCGCTTATAGTTTCTCACTAGCCTGCTTTGCATATTAAAAAAACCAGAGGCCAAAAAATATGAAGAGTTCTGTTTCCTCACTGCCTGTTATCACCACGGTGCAGTGATACCAAAGAACAACCTTAGAAACCTTAAACTCAAATGTGGGTAGTCAAGTGCCAGAGGCATCAACAGCAGTTGAAGAGGTTCTTCTTCATGAATTTTAGGAAGTTCACATGAATCCTATAACCCTTTAACTCCAGTCATATGTTGAGTCAACATCATGCTCTGACAGCCTTCAGCCAACATAAATAATGTAACCATCTGTTGTTAACATGTGGACTTTCCTACAGTAATGCTAAGAGTTTAAAGACTTAAAATATATTTTCTACAGAGTTACACACATACAAGCTTGTTGCATTAATTAGCCTGGAAAAGCTAGAAGTCTGGATTGGTTGTGTGAAATTCATGCTGGGTATTATAGTGAGAGAACAAATATACCCCTTTAAGGTCACTTGGAGAATATGCATGGTCCCATGCTCAAATTAATGGACTTGTTATCTTTTTAATTTTGGGGCTTGTGATTTTCAGGAATTATTCATTGGGACTTTTAATCGTCAGAGCCGAAACTAAACTAGAGCTGCGTGAAGATATTTTAACATATAAAATGCTAAAAATAGAATAGATTTTATATCAGATTTTTTTCTTCAACTGAATGTAAATCATATAAGTTTTTTTGATATTCTGTAATATGAACACCCCCCCCCCCCAACCCCAAAAGCTCATAATGCATATTAACCATTATGTTCTCACTGCACCATCAACAAGACCTTCACATTTTTTTGTGCACTTGTTCTCTATGGGTGTTTGTTTTATGATGTATGTGTTTGCATTTATTTGCAGTAAGTCATCTGTATGGCTTTGGGCTTATGGATGCAGAGGCCATGGTCAAAGAAGCCGAGCGATGGAAAACAGTTCCCCCCCAGCACATATGCGTAGAGAATGCTGATAAGCAGATAAGGTATTCACATGAGTCACCACCACAACAACTGTTTCCAAATGCTTATTTCTTAGTCGCACGTTATGTCTAAACAGCTCAAGTTTATTTTGCCGTCGTGAAACTACATGCCAGATAATGTATTCCAATTCTTCCCTCTAAAGGACAATTCGCCCAGAGCATGTGGTACGGTCCGTGTACAAGGCAACAGGCTGTACAGATAATGCAAATAATCATGTCATCTATTTGGAGCATGTTGTGGTGCGCATCACAATTACTCATCCACGACGAGGAGACCTGTCAATTAACCTCACCTCACCGTCAGGAACAAAGTCTCAGCTCCTCGCCAACAGGTAATGTGGCCTGGCTATGGGATTTCATCCAATTCTATAGCAGTTCATCAAAGTTTCTGACAAATGTACAACAGTTTCACGCTCTTCAAGCGTTTCCAAGAATAAACAGGAAAACAGTTCACGGAAGTCTCCTCAAAAACATGCCTCTGTGGAAAGGCAGCTTGAGAATGTGTTGACTTAGTTCTGCTTTGTGGTGTTGCAGGCTGTTTGACCACTCAATGGAAGGCTTTAAGAACTGGGAGTTCATGACTACCCACTGTTGGGGGGAGAAAGCTGCTGGAGACTGGATACTCGAGATCTATGACACGCCTTCACAACTCCGCAGTCAGAAGACTCCAGGTATTAATGCTCATCAGACACCATGTTGGTAAATGCAGTTGAGCAGCCTAAATATTCGCTATATACTGACGAGTTTTCCATTTAGCTGCGCAGGCAGGCAGAATGCAGGAACATGGGTTTCATGTGCTTGTTTGCAGTTTGTTGCTCACTGATGTGTTTTCCCAGGCAAACTGAAGGAGTGGTCGCTAGTGCTTTATGGAACCTCTGTGCACCCGTACTCCTTCCGCAGTGAGAAACCTCGCTCTATGGTGGAGGCTCAGGTCGATGAGGAGTACAGTGAGGAGTATGTGGGTAGGTCTGATCTTCGTTCCGGCTAACTTCAGAAAGGTTGCCAGGGCATTGCTTTTGAGCATTCTCTCCAGTCAAAGTGAAGTTCCAAAGTCCCTTTCTTTGATCCTGTAAATCTGTCTTCTCTTGAAAGGCCCCTGTGACCCTGAGTGCAGTGATAATGGCTGCGAGGGCCCTGGGCCCCATCAGTGCATCAACTGCCTGCACTACTTTCTCAAGTTTAAGAATAACACCAGGTACAACAACACCTACACACATACGAGTGCATGGATACTGTTCAGCATTTTGGAAGAGCGGGGTATAACAAAACTTCTAAATCTTTAAATCAGATTTGAGTAATTCTCTAGAAATGGAGAATTCCCTAGATGCATACAGATAAGTGTGATCGAAATAACACCCACACAGTCCTGGTTGGTCCTGATCAAGCAGGGAGTCTTTTTTTTCTCTTTTTTTTGTTTTTTTTTCCCCCCTCTAATTCGGTTAGAATTATGGTCTAGCTTTTTATGGTCTACTAATAATTTACTATTAATGTTTAAAGTAGTAACATTTGTTTAATGACCAAGCCACATATCTTTAGAATCACTGGGATATTTTGAATATTTGCAATTGAGTTGACATATGATTTAAAAGAACTGTGCACTGTATATTTTGACAGTTTAAAGCTACATTCAGTTGTAAGCAGCCACCAAAATGCTCAGCACACAGAAACAGCCCGGTTGCCAGCATATTTCAGACTGAATAAATGAAAACAACAACCATCCACAAGTAAACGGCATGATGTCAGCATTTTCAAAAAGCTGTGTTTCGCCAGTCCACACAAAGGCATTTAAAACATGTAGAGCGCTTTCAAAAAGCTTAGTTTTCAGCACCCTATAAACGAGGTTTCCACATATATAGGTGGCCAAAATACGTTTTCAAAGGATTGGTGTGGACTGTGTGGGTCAAAATTTGAATCTTTAACGTGCTAAGATCGATTAGCTTCTAGGAAAGAAAAACAACACAGCACATGCTGACAACAGCTGTGCGTCAGCGTGCCCCAGCTAATGCAGCTTAGTGCTAGACATTGTGTATGTTGGCGATTTGATTCTGTTTTCTCGGGTAATTTTTACACGGGCGCATATGCACGCACAGTTGCGTTTGAGGCGCACATCTGCAGCTGATGAGTTTTTCAGCCTGCGACTTTTGCCTTTGTTTCTTGGGGGAAAGATTTTCCTCATGCCTCTCAGCTGTTGCGTTGTCCGTCTCAGACGGCTCCCTCTTTCTCGGCCTTTCTTTCCATTCCTGCCTCTCGCCCCCTCAGGATGTGTGTGCCTGAGTGTCCGTCTGGCTTTTTCCGAGACGATAAGAGGCGCTGTAAGAAGTGTTCACCTCTGTGCGAGTCCTGCATTGGCAGTCGCAGCGATCAGTGTACTTCCTGCCGGCCTGGACTCTACCTCAGAGAGGGAGCCAACATGTGCGTCTATGCCTGCCCTGAAGGCTCCTACCTAGACCTTGGTAAGTCATGGGGGTATATATATTTCTGTCGTCAGCGGATTTGTCTCATCATGTAGGACCATGATCTCACCACATTATGACACTTGTTTTTTTTTTAACATTGGAAATGGCCCAATCATTTTATTTTGGCCAGAAAATGAGCATATACTGGAATATTATTATAACTGACTGGATTCTGTTCTACCAACACAAACCATAGACATGGTTGAATCACCACCTTCAGATTAGTGCACATACGTTTTCCACTTTCCATCTACTTCTATACTATTTCTTTAAGAAAAGGACCACCCAAGCTCAACGAGCATCATTTCTTCTGTTACGAAAAGAATGTTTTATCCATTATTATGTCCTTCCTCTCGAAACCTCAGACATTTAACCACAGTACTATAAACACACCAAACCTCTGACGGGTTTTAATGGACTTAAAAGGATAATTGCATTGCGCTTAACGTTTTAACGCTGTTTCTGCCACAGACACCAGCATGTGCCGAAAATGCAGCGAGAACTGTAAGAAATGCACCTCCGCAAATATCTGCACGGAATGCAGGCCGGGGCTCAGGTAATTCCTCTTCCATGCAGTCTGTTCCACATAACGGAGCACGTTTCTGTGGTCTGGTATCTTGACTATTCCTGCCAGTTAGTCAAAGCTCTAGCCAAGATTTGGCCTGAAATGTAATTGGAACAGCCTTGTTGGCTTCCACTGTACCCCTATATCATTAGAATGTTGTAACTCAAGAACTCTGCATCATTAACATAGATAACAGTTATATGCTTCGTTCAGCTTCTAAGGTTCAAACGTGTGGCGAAACGCCGCACACTCTAGAGAGTAATCCCACTTCAGAGTTCCCTGGTGCACTCTGTGATAGCATTAGGAGACGCTAGAGTGAAGGAGGTGGAAAAAGAAAGAAGAGGGGAAAAAAAAAAAAGGTTATGGTGCAGAGAGAGCCGCCTAATGCGGAGCAGCTGTGTTCTGTGAGCGATTTTTAAAATACGTTCCAGGAGTGACTTCTCTGAATTGGCCGTAAAGGTTGTTCACCCGCACGTTTGGACTTTAATCCTTACTTTGTTTAAGCTTTTCAGACTTGTTTAGACTACTGCAGGTATGAAAGATGGCCGACAGGACTAAAACGTAGTTCATACTAAATGCTCTGCCCTCGCTTTTTTCAAGTGTAATTCAAGGCCATTGTACTAACAAATAGTAAATGGAGTCTTCTTTAATTCCTGCAGGAAGCTAATGTCATTAGTCAAAGTATGCAGTTCGTTGCTGTTGTAGGAAAGCTGTAATAGGCTGTTATTCCTTAAAGTGTTTTAGAAAGTGATTGATTTCATTTTTCACAGTGGGATGCAAATGCTTTGTGCTGCCAATGTCAGCTTAAATGCTGAATTTGAACCTAATGAGAGAATTTTAATTCTTGTTTACTTATATCTCTGATCGTATCCCTCTTCTCTCTCTCTCTCGCTCTCTCCCTCTCCCCCCTCTCTCCCTGCTAGTCTACAGGGGAACAAGTGCCAGTTGACGTGCGAGCTGGGCACATACTATAATGGGCATAAACGGTTGTGCGAGCAGTGCCATCCTGCTTGTGCTACATGCGCAGGTACACAAATCTTCCATTTTGTTTTCCATCATGTATGTACAGTTGTTTTACATGTTTGACAGGCTCTGGTTATAAGGTTTCTTATTTGCTCTAGAGCTCCTTAGGTTTGTTTTCATTGCTCCAGGCAGTTTCAGTGTAGTTTAATTCCTCCACTGCGTCTCAGTATTTTCTATAAGACAGACTGTTCAAAACATTTTAATCCATTTTGTACGCAGGAGCCATCCATGAATTGGCCTAGTCTATCTGCATATTAGAACGCTGTCTCTATGCCAGAAGGAACCCTGTTGTGACTTGTCTTAGTATACTTGTGTAGTAATATACAGTGCTGCTTAAAAACCCTTCAGTATTTTCTGTATTTTTACATAAATATGGCTTAAAACATAATCAGATTTTCACAAGCTCTAAAAGTAAATAAAGAGAACCCAACTTAAAGTTAAGACTAAAATATTAGACTTTATTATAGTTATTTATTTATTTATTGAGGAAAATGATCCAATATTTCAAATCTGTTAGTGGTGAAGTATGAACCTTTGCTTTTAGTATCTGGTGTGATCTAGTGTGGAGCAATAACTAAACCTAAAGGTTTCATGAATGATAGCAAGCTGTCCTGGCCCAGATGCAGCAAAATGGGCCCAAACCATGGTACTATCGCCACCATGTTTCGCAGTTAGGATGAGGCTCTGAAGCGTTATGTCTGGAGAAAGGAAAACACTGCATCCTTGGTCTAATTTGTCCACATAACATTTTTCAATAGCCTTTTGGCTTGTCCACGTGATTGTTAGCAAACTGCAGGTGGGCAGCAATATATATTTTTTTCTTTTCTTTTTGTCATGCACACTGTTGTTGTTCAGTGTTCTCCTGATGGCGGGCTCATGAACATTACCATTAGCCAGTGTGAGAGAGACCATTAGATGCTTACCTTGGGTTGCTTTGTGACCTCACAGATTATTACATGTCCTGGGGAGTGTGGTCTTGAATTTCCTCCATTTGTACACACACTGTCTGGCTGTGGATTTGTGGAGTCCAAACTCCTTTAGGGATGGTTTTGCAACCCTATACAGTCTGATGAACATCAGTAACTCACTTTAGGAGGTCTTCAGAAATCTCTGTTGTTGGTGCCAAGATGCACTTCCACAAATGAAGATCTGAAAAAGACCGATCCCTGTTCTAGCAATACAACAGGGCAGCCACTCGCGCTCACTCTTGAATGTTAACGCGTTGATTTGAAAACACCTTTAAATGAACTTCTAACTACTGAAGGTTCATATACTTTTCATTACATCATTAACTCTGTCGAACCGATGAGGCTGAGGAATAATGCTGTGCTATAGAACAAACCATATTAGGGTGCTTACATAGAAATTACATTTCATTTCACTGGGTGCATTAAAAAAGCATATTCTTTGTATCAGAGGTGATGTACAGTAAAATTTCATTGAGGTAGGTAGCTTAGCCTGTCTGTTTGCTTTATGGTTTTAAGCACGTCTCTTACTCAGGTACTGGTATGGAGGCATGCACTAAATGTGCGGCAGGATACTATCTTGAAGAGTGGCGGTGTGTGTCCACCTGCAATGCAGGATACTACTTGGCTGAGCATACAGAAAATGGGGAGGTCCAGAAGTCCTGCCGCAAGTCAGTACTGCACCACACTCAACTGTGGCCTCAGCAAAGATGATTTCAGTAATTAAAGGTGTGCTAATTCCTCTGAAGTCTGAGTGCTTTGTTCTGGTTCCTCCCCCAGATGTGACCATACCTGCTACGCGTGCACAGGCCCTGGAGAGAGGAACTGCAGCACCTGTGTGAATGGCTACAACTTAGAAAATGGCGTGTGTGTCGTCAGCACAATCTGCAAAGATGGTGAGTACTATATATTTGCCTGCTTCCTCCCAGCTTTGAACTCTCGTGTCCGTTCATTGTTTTTTTTCCTGCTTTTCATTTCTTTTGCCACCTTGTTGAGCTCCGGCCTGAGGCATAAATCCATTGTTTTAGATTTTACTCTCATAATGAAAACACAATACAATTACTGTTGTATTGCTATTTGCACTGCCTTTTAGGTTGCTGAAGTACGGCTTTCCATTTACTTTTTTGCAAGAAATTATTACAGTCCTTGAGTTTTTGCACCGTTGCCACATCACGGCAAATAATTTGTCCATCCATCAAATATTCATTTTTTTTTTCTCCAAAGTAAACTTGTGGTAGACAACCCACACACAGTCTTATCTAGAGGTTAGGGATGTGCATTACGGCTAATTCTGACATTTGAGTGTCTGTAGGGATGTTTGGTAGGGAAGGAAAATCAAGGAAAAATTTACATTAAAAAAAGCCTCTTCGATGAACAGATGAGCAGATTAGCTGAAGCTAACAGCTAATGTAATGGACATTTACTAAAATATTTGCAGGCCAAGGCACACCCCCACCCCTCCCCCCCCCCCCCCAAAAATTAGCCCCACACCAAGATATTGTGGGACCTCTACTCTGAACCTCTCTGCAGGCTAATGAGGTCTTCTAAAATAGGTCTTTTTGGCTTACATGCTTACTTGCATGCTTACTCTGTCAAATCATAAAAGTGTCATTGTGTATTTTCTGTATAAATACTGTTTATTTTAGTTTCACTGTATATTTTCAATATTGTACTCCTGTGATGGAACAAACAGAAAATGGTAATATCAGTATTTAAGTTCTGGCACCTAGGGCGGTTAACAAGAATACTCTAGTATCTGTGCACATCCCTAATCAAGGTTCCTAATTTCTTTGTGGAAATATGACCCAAGTGTACTTTGAGAATTTAGAATTGATGAAGAGATTTTACAGTGGATCATACCAATGATTGTATTTGAAGTTATTCTTAATTACACAAAGTGCATGATAACTGCAGTGGCAACAGCAAAACTCAACCACTGTAAAATAATGCCCAGAAATATTGATTGCTGATCACTTTCTAAATATTTGTTCTCCTTTTCCTCCCTATGATCTTTTTTCCCCCATGACTCTTTTCATGACGGATTCCAAATCACACACGGACATCCTCCTTCCCTCGACCAATCTACCGGATTTAAAACCTGTCTCACCTGACCTGATCTGCATCATTTCCTGATTTGCGGGCCCAAATCGTCTGCCATGCTTTTTCCTCTTCTCTCTCCTCTTCCTGCTCTGTGGAAAGCAAATGAAGAATCATGGGCTGAGGGAAGTTTCTGTGTGCTGGTGAAAAAGAACAATCTATGCCAGAGGAAGGTTCTGCAACAGCTGTGCTGTAGAACGTGTTCTCTAAAGGGCTGAAGCAACCGTTCCGGCCCCATCTGCCGCTCACATTCCGCTAATTTATATTTCCAATCGAGAACCTCTAATACGGGACAATGCTGAGAGGTTTCTCGGTGCCAGAACTACAACAAACCTACCTTTACCTGTGTTTGGGTGTGATTGAGAGTGCGTGTGCGTGAGAGTGCATGTTTTGTTTTTTGTTTTTTTTGGTTATCTGTTATCTAGAAGAAACTGTCAGGGTGTTGCGACTGGGATCAATAATAAACAACAAATCATACATGTCAGTATTTTGTGACCAAAGCATGGATGCCAAATTTTTGTACCTTTTTTTTTTTTTTTTTTGTTCTGGGTCCAGAGATAAATTCAAAGAGGCACACTGAAGAAGTGCTGTATCTTTGTTTTTGTCCTCAGTTTAAAAGTATGACAAATCCCAAACCATCACTGCAGCCCTTAACTGTTTTCAACTCTGACTACACCTCTATGAGCAAAAGGAGGACCTTAGCTTAACATCCGAGTCAATCGTGCCAGTCTTATCAATAAACAGTTTATTTTAACTGACGTACAGCCAAGACCTGGTCTGGTTTCTACCATTAACGTTTCACTCTTTACTGTTATTGCTGATGAGTGAGTTCAGTATTTGACTTGGGATCTCTCACTGATTAGACATTCATCACCTCAGGCTCTGTTAAATGTATGTCTGTGCATATGTTTGTTTTTGTTTTTGTTTTTTTCCTGTTCATCTTTAACTATCAGCACACACTGTGTTTGAAACAACAGGACTCGTTTTTAACAGGGTTCAAAAAAAGCATTTGAATCCCTGGCATTGTCCTCTATGTAACTGGCGAACAGTTAGCCATTCATGGCAAGCAATTTGTCTTCCCCCTCCCTTTGTCACTACTGGGCATCCTTGATATGTCTTCGGTGTAACTGATTAACGCACATATGCTCTATTACCTATAGTTTTTCAAAGCTACTCTGCAGTAGACAATTTTATATTGCGGAATGCATTGCAGTGACACTGTGTGTCCAGGTGGTTTGTGATGGATGGCTTGAGAGAATGGATTAAATGTGCAAACGGCTTGCCACGCAAGGCCTAATGACACCCAGTGAAGCGTTATAATGGTTTTTTATGTGTGTGCTATGCACTGCACTGTCTGTTTAGCCTTCAATCAAACTTTATCCTTTCATCCGTGATTTCAGCCTTCATCGCCTTCTTGTGACCGGCCGTTCACGCATCAGCGAGTTATTTTGAAAATGACATTTTAAATGAGTCATTTTGTTTCTATAGGACTTCAAATGGCCACGCAGCATAGTCCATTATTCACACTAGGTTTTAGAAGTAGTTTATTACGGAGTATAATGCATAATCAATTCTCATATACTCTTTAAAAAAAAAAAAAAAAAAAAGATGTTTATTTCAGTCACAACTGGTGCTATTGATAATATGGGATTGTTACAGATATAGTAGGATTTGTGGCATTTTTTCAGGGGGGTGGGAGTTTGAACCCCTGGCAATGGATCTACTGTGACAGGGTCCAACACTTATCTGTGAATTCGTAGGATTTTTTTTTTTTTAATCCAAGCGGTGTAAATCCGGGAAAACAATAGCTGTATACTTACTTCCTGCTACAGAACAATATCATAGGAAGAAAGGGACCTGTACAAGTCATGGGGATTCAGAATGATACTGAGAAAATGTTTAGGTTTACTAATGGTACTAGGTGAAACGGGCTCACGTTTTGCATCCCTATAAAACATATTTGACCAATCCACTTGTGCTTAAAGTAAGAAGATTTTTATGTCTTTTATTTATGAATAATTGATTTATTTTCATTTTAGGCCATGTGGTTTGAGATGATATAACCTTTTATTTATAAAAATGATTTATAAGTGGTTACAGTTCAGACGAGTCTTGTTATGTGGATGGGATTCTGTTCCTCCACTTCGTTTTAATTATGTATTCATGACGTGAGAAAACGTTATGGTCATAAATTGTCTGCAAGTACAGTACATGCAATGTTACATAACTAATGTTATATAGGATTATATAAATGTTTTACACTTATTCTGTTTTGGCAATGATTTTTTTAAATGTACATATGTATTTTGATCATTATTAACCTAAAAATGTTTCTGAGCCCAGTTTTGTTTGATGTGGTAGGGTAAAACGTGTGCTTTTTTTTTTTGTTTTTTTTATTATTAAATTTTATATTTCTGTTTTTAGCTACCTGCCACAATATAGATAAGGATTTGTTGTAGTAAGGGCCCTAAGAAAAATGTTTTGTTTCATAGAAAGAACTGGACAGAACAGTTTACTGATCTTTTTATTAATGAATTTTAAAATAAAAACAAGGCTCCTCTGAGAGTGCAAATTAAGTGATTTATTTAGTATTTTCATTTTGCTGTCTGCAAAGCAGATATGATTCATTTAACCGGCCCAAGGTACACTAGTCAAAGAATTTATGATGAGAACTGCCATACAAAAAAACCAAAATACTTTTGATGGCAGGCAGACAGACAGATCTTACAAAACTACTTGGTAAGACTGTTGTTTGCGGTGTTCTGGCAGAACTCTGGTTCTCTGGTGGAGAATTTTGTCGTCCAGAGATCCTATTGTTCCAGTCAGGTTGTGGTGCTGGAATGCATTGGTTCACTTGCTGTTTTCTCACAAAAAGGCTTCTTTGTTTTGAGGGGAACAATTCACTGCTTGACCAAGAGAATCCCAAGTCATATGTGTTAAGGACAACACAAGCCCTTCTAGATTGTGACAATGAGTTTAAAAGAGACAGAGTATTTCCACAGCTGCTTGTTTTGAGGTGACTGTTCCTCCTAAAAGGAAACTGTTTGAATATTTGTGGTCCCCTTCACGTTAAAAATATCACGTTTTCCCTATACTGTCAGGTATTGGTTTGCATGGTAAAATCATCTTAAATGTTTTTCCTTGGTTTTAATGTTGGAAGTCTGGTTAGAATGACAAATGCCAATGTTTCCCTAAAAATATTTAAATATCTGCAAACATGACATTGTGAAATTGGATAGCAAATATGCTGTTATTGAGGACAATATGGTTTTACTGGGAAGTTTCCTTTGGTTATAATTCTATCAAAACCAGTGCATGTTTATGTAACTTTTTATTTGCAGTTTGAATAAGCGCAGTAGCTTAGCCAACCAATTTAGATGTGCCTCACTACTCCAAACATCTTTCTTTTTCCTCCTGGTCAGTTTTTCATTTTTATTCCACAGGACCTACTGTCTCATTCTCTGCATTGTGCAATTGTATCTGTATTGAACTTTTCTCATAGCAGACTTGACCCGTGTTGGGGTGTTGAAGAAATACTTGGTTAATGTCCAGCTGATAACGTCTCCCTTGTTTCTACTAGTCACAGCTGGCAAAAGTCTTTTTACAGTATACTGTGCAGTTTTTTTCTCCCAACTGTTCATTTCTTAAGAAACTAAGATATTTCTGAAAGATGGGAAGTTTTTATAGGCAAAATTTTATGTTCTCATGGAACATGCGCGAGAGGAATAATTTCTGGGAATGACATTGGCTTTGGCCCATGTTTTCCCGCTTTCAGTGACTGGCAGGTTAATTAGGGTAGCGTAGGGCTAGAGGGGGTCATGTGGGGTCATTTGTGGGCGTTCTGTTTCGGGGCATCCAAATTCAATAGGGTGTATCAGACTGTGAACCAGGGTCAGAAAAAAAGGTCACCAGGCTACAGACCTCCCGCTCTCTTTATGAGAAAACTCTCAGCTGCCCACATACTGTGTCCCACAGCTTGTGGTCAGAGGTTATGTTACGTGCCTTTAGTGTCCTTCAGGGAGCCACTGCACTGGCATTTTGATAGCTCTATTTATGTTCTCAGGAAGCATTACTCTGTAACATAGTACAACAAGCCCATTTCCAAAAACACTGCGGGACATCCTGGAATCTGGAAGCGGTCTACTCCTATCTATATATACACACACCCAGTACCCAGCATCCCCTGCACAAATATGTCACGCAATCACTGGGAATTCCCAAATGGCAGTAATGAAACGCAGTGGTGTACAGGCTACTTAACACAACACAGACGTGATATTCGTGTTCCTAGCAGTAATGTTACTCCTAGTTTTCATCTGCATTAGGCAGTTAGATACTTTACAAACTTGCAGTTACCTCCCACCTTCTAGATACATCACCGGAAGGAGGAATGTCCTATTATTCAAACCAGAAAATCTCATGCTGGGACTATTGCAGCATCACTGTGGGTAACCAGTAGGCATGCTTACAAAACAGTTTGGACTTCAGTGACCAAACAGTTACCCTTTCACTTTGAATATTTTACAGACTTTATTGACTTTTAAAGTCAATGTGAAACAGAAATCAGAACGGAATAAACTTAATTAAACAGGCTACTCAGGCAGGAACCAACTGTGGATGGATTTGATTCTTCAGGATTTGACTGAATAGTGACATGTGGCCATATTCCAGAACAAACGCAGTCATACTCGGACAGTCAGCACAGTCCATAAAAATAACCAGATTTCATATTTATTCAAAAAAAATAAATGTCAAAAGTACTGCAATATGAGGATTAATTATTAGTGGAAAGGTTGATATATATACATCACACATATATATACACTTTTTGAGATGCAGATAAAGCAAAATGGTGATTGCCACATTGACACTTTCACAGCAAAAGCAAAACAAAAATAGATCAGGCTAAATAAATCATGTATGAGTGTAGTTAGCTGACATTTGAACAAGAGATGGATTCTATTTGTTTCTGTGCTAGTTGCACTATCATCAGCTGACCCCCTCACAGCCTCTCAGCACAGCAGAAAACACTGCCAAATATCGGCAATATCTGAACTAGCTGACTCCTGTTTACATGAACATGGCTTTTCAGCATAGACAAGCTTAAATAACCCGTATGTGATTATATTACAATGGCTCCACAAACTCAAGACAGAATTTAAAGTGAGGACATGAAAGGAGGCTGTCTGCTGATATACATGTTAGTGGAAGTGATGCCAGATGTTTTTGCTGGTGATTGGTCAGGTGGGGGGGTATGCTGAGCTCTTTCTGGTTAGTATATGCAGTTGGTACACGGTGATGCAACCAAACAGTGACATCACTATGCTATTATTGAGAATTATGGAGAAACAAGAATGTTGCCATTTGAATGACATGACACAATTGACTGCTTAATGTGACCAATGACACGACCTAACAAAGTAAAAAGGTCCATTTTGATTTCAGGTTGACTTTAAGACAAGAAAATTAATGTTTGAGTGAAGACTTCATGCTCTCTGTCCTCTCTCCTAAGTTGAAGTCTTAAGTGAATGCAACTAGACGGATTAATATAAATAACATTTCACCAAGTGGGAATGGAAAATAGTTCAGAAGATATGTGTACAGCGGAGCTAACCTGAAAGCGCTGACAGGGACTTAATTGTTCTGTGGTGAATGGGGTTTAATTATGGTGGGGCGCTTGCATGCACTGAAAGTATTTTCATCCAAGCAACCGAAGTGTGAACTGCACTGTCTAGAACCTGAAACATGAATCAGTTTGGCATAACCCCAAGGCCCTTTTCCAAACCTTTAAACCTGAGAACAGGTGAAACAAAGGTAAGCCTTTTCTGTCTCGTCTTCACTTGACTCATCTCTCCTGTGTGAATGAACAATACTTCTTTATTGTGTTAAGTACCACTGGTTTATATAAACTGAATGCAGCCTAAGGCTAATTTTTGTGAATAATATGAAGCTGTCATTTATAAATGAAACATTTCAGGGGTAAAAAGCTAAAGAATTCAGATTCTTTAGAAGACGATTTAATGCGTCATGTAATCTCCTTTTTCACCTTGATTATTTTACTGCGATTCTGAAGTATTTTAAAAAATACAACATATACACAAATGTTATAAACTATTTACATATTTAGAGTTTTCTTCTTTCAAAGGGGACCTATTATGGTCATTTTTAACATGCATATTTTTATTTTTGCGGTCTACTAAAATAGGTTTATGCCTCAGTGTTTTTGTCTAAAACGATATTTTTCTCACACTGTACATCTGTATTTATCCTCCGTCTGAAACGTTCTGTTAGCGCTCCTGTGTCTTTAAGCCCCACTTCACAATAAGCCCAGTGTGCTCTGATTGGTCAGCTTGCCCACAGGTCCACCGTCAGAGTGGCTACAAGTTTCCACAATGGTATCAGTTCTGCTATCAGTTTGAGTCCAATCGTATAAGTCAGTTAAAACAACTTGGTAGACTCAACTCACGTTTGCAAGTTAGCATGGAGCAGGATGTTTTAGAGTAGCATATTTTTAAAATTTTACCTCTCTGTGTGTTATGTGAGGGCGTGCCAAGCTCACCAGTAGTCGGGCCATGAGGACTGTGTTACATGCAAAGGGAAAGACCAGAAAATTATAATAGGTCCCCATTAACTCTGAAAAGAAGTTGAGGATTTTATTTTGATTAAAAAGTTCAAACCTTCAATATTATTACAATTACTCATAATAATGCAAACAATAATTTTTAGTAATTGTGTTGTTTGTGTTTATTGTAGCTACTGTACTGTGTCCTGTACGAAAGCATAAATCTCAAATGAGAAAAGCTGATGAAGTTACGCTACCCAATTTCTATAGTCACTGTCAGGTTCTGCTCGATGCTATAAGATAGTCTGTGAGGCGTCAATGCATTTTGACATGAATACGTGACACGGTTTTCTCTATTACTCTACCAGGTCAATATGCGACTGACAATGGGGACTGTAAACCATGTGATAGTAGCTGCTACAAGTGCACAGGTCCCAAGGAAGACGACTGCCTCAGCTGCACGTTCACTAGGTAACACAGCCCCTCCAAAGGAGAACCCACAAAGTCTGCCTTAACCTTTACTACCTGCATTACTGGGATAGAGACAGAGTGATCTGATGAAGTGTCAAAGATACAAAATGCATCATTCAGATTTCACCTTACATTCGACATACTTGTCTCTCTCTTGCAGGATCATGGATGATGGATGCTGTGTAAGGAAATGCACTTCTGGAAAGTTTGAGAGGGATGGGCAGTGTCATCGTTGCCACCATACATGCCATGAGTGCAGCGATGAGGGTCCTGACAAGTGCACCAGCTGCAACAAAGGTATTTCAAGTCAATACTAAGTTGAGCGAACAGGAATACACAGCTAACTGATTGAAGTCATGTGCTTCACATGTCTGAAGACATAAGCTCAACCAAGATGCTTTCAACAATCAAGGATATTTATAAGGGGTGTTTTCCCCCCAGTGCTGCGGAGAGTTATACTCCGCTAGCTGATGTTTGGCATTAGGCAAGTTGACTTCACGCAGGGTGCTCAATACTTGCACTGGAGATCTATCAACACCTGGTCCAGGACTTCAGAAGCATCTGAACGATACAGCCATGTGTGTTGAATCTGAACTCTTCAGGACCAAGACTGGGCACCCCAATCTAAATGCTCATGTGCAGCTGCACCAGAGCATCCCATTTTATTGTCAGATCTTTTCTAAGGACATTAAGTTCAGTACATGTGTCAGAAATTGTGATCTAGTTCATTATTGGGGTATACAGATAATTATAGATATATTGTGTAGCCCACCTTTGCACCCCGCTGTGACCTTAACCAAATATGTCCTGCACTAAGCACACCCCCACAAACATACCTTAAAGGCGCAGTATACGATTTCTATTCGATACGCTTTTTTTGCTAAGCTCAGGGAATATCTCCTAACAGTGCACTAGCTGTTTGTTCCGTGTCTGAGATGGGGAAAAAAAACCCGGTGTATATAGCCCTGGCTCTGTAAATGGGAAATAAACAAAGTGGCTCAGGCTGAGCCACACAACACTCTTCCAGCCAATGAACAACAGTGGTTATAGTTCTCATGCACAGGATGAGGGAGGAGAGACGCTCCATGTTGGCTGAGAACACCCAAAGAGCAGAAGATTGGAAGAATAAAGACTGAGAAAGAAGCTTTTAGATCAGACAGCAGTGTTTCAACAGTCGAGAGACGTAAGAGAGTTAACAGGGAGGCGTGTCGATGGTGGAGAACCCTCTGAGAATTGACAAGGCTGAAACTGGCTACCTTTTCGCATTTTCCTATTACACCTTAAATGATGGAGCAGTTCCTTCCTGGTGCCTGAAGGTTACTGCTACACAATTTAAGGTCGGCTGAACAGGTAGACCGAGCTTCAGAAGCACCACTGAATTGAGATTCTCCAGAATCGTATACTGCGGCATTAAAATAGGAGTGGGCCATATGACGATTCTTATCATTATCGACTGATGATGCTTCCCTATGAAAAGAGCTGAATTAGTGCTCGGTTTCAGACAATGTTTTTCAGTATTTAACTTTTTGTTCTTGCTAAATTGTCAAATGTATATCGTGCATCGTGTAAATGTCTTCACGTATTGTGGTGATATATATTTCTGCCACATCTGCTGTCCTTAACTAATGTATTAAACATGACCATTTTCCACTATCTGAGGCTTTATCAAGTATACGGTGCGACACCGAAACGAAATAGAGGATTCCCCGTAACTACACACTTAAAAAAGATGGTTCTTCAGGGGTTCTTTAGTAAAGGCAATGGTTCTGTTTATTAGTGTGGATTCTGTACAGGATTGTTTCATGCTTAAATGGTTCTTCAGATTGATTGAGAATGAGTTATACATGGTTCTATATAGAACCTTTCAGAAAATGGTTCTATATAGCAACAAAAAGGGTTCTTCTGTTGTTTTAATAAAAGGCTTCTAACAACAGAAGAGCTGTGCTACACAGAACCATCTTGTATACTTTTTACTCAAATTCAGACTTTACATTTCAACATTCCTATGCAATAAAACGTTTAGCTAGCTAGCTAGCCTCTGATCTGTTTAATGCTGCAGGGGAAACCGTTAGCAGCTAGCGTTATGCTGCGGATTAATTAGTTAACAAAAAAAAAAAAAGTAAAGTACAAACAAATATTATTTTGCCCGTATACTGTCTTTTAATATGATAATTGTTTTTTAATCTGTTAACAGGTAGAGAAACTCAGGTACAGAAACATCGTTACGTTAGTTAGCATATCTAGCATCCAGCTATGCTAATCTCCAGAGCTGGCGAATAAACGTAGCAACACGGCTACAGAAATTGACTCCAATTCCTTAGAGAAACCATTACTAGGAACGTTAATAAAGGTGATAAAGGTTAGTCTCAGGCCTGGTGAGTAAAAAAAAACACACAAAAGTATAAGTTTAAGATAAAGTTTGCTACAGAACATGTAAGAGAATTTACGTTAAGATAAGCTAGCTAGGCTAAGTCTGTGCTAGCCCTGCTGCAGCTACGCTAATCTCCTGAGCTAGCGAATAAGCGTAGTGAGATGGCTACATAAATTCATCGACTCCCACTCCTAAACAATTATTAGGAACTATAACGTTGACAGAGGTTAGTTTCAGACCAGGTGAGTAAAAAACTCACAAAACTATTATTTTTAAGTTAACGTTTGCCACAGAAACATGTAAGAGAATTAACATTTAGCTAGCTAGGTTTGTGCTAGCCTTGCTGGGGTAGGCCTGTTTAGATTGTAGCCCTGGTGGTCGCGCTATTACCTTCCTGTTTCTTTTTGCTGTTCTCATTAATGTGTATTTGTTTTGACAGACAAGTTTGAGGTGGAGCGCTACTTATTTGACCATGAGTGTCGTGACAGCTGTCCAGAGGGACACTACCATTCCTCCGAGCACACATGCGAGCCGTGTCCTCCAAACTGTTCGGTCTGTAGCAGCGGCAGTCACTGCCTCCACTGCGCCGCCTCCTACTACTCCAAGGACGGGACGTGTGTCAGACTGGAATGTGTAGTGGGTCAGTTCCAGAAAGTTCTGTTTCTCCTGCAGCGCGCGGACACTAAACCTGTTTTTCTCCACATAATCGGATCCTCTTTTTCGTTTTAGCTAAAACAGGTCAATTCACTCCACTAGAATGAGGCTCCTCACCCCGCCTGACAGTCATATCAGGAAAAGGCGGGATGTTTTTGGCCTGTCCTCTGGAAATGTGAAAGGGAATTCCTCCGAACCTTCCTGCATAATTCAGGGGATGAGACGTAAACAAAGCCATGCAGAGTGGTTTGACACGCGTCACTGTAGAGAGTCAGATTTCTTTCATTTCTTATGTACACCCATCGTCCACCTCCTTGTATCTACACTCACTGTCCATTTTATCAGCTCCACTGACCATACAGGAGCACTCTGTAGTTCTACAGACTGTAGTCCATCTGTTACTCTCTATACTTTGTTAGCCCGTTTTCAGGACCCCCACAGGACCACCACAGAGCAGGTATTATGTGGGTGGTGGATCATTCTCAGCACTGCAGTGATACTGACGTGGTGGTGGTGTGTTAGTGTGTGTGGTGCTGGTGTGAGTGGATCAGACACAGCAGTGCTGCTGGAGGGTTTAAACTCTGTGTCCACTCACTGTTCACTCTATTAGACACTCCTACCTTGCTGGTCCACCTTGTAGATGTACAGTCAGAGATGATAGCTCATCTGCTGCTGCCCAGTGCAGTGTTGGTCATCGTCTAGTCCTTCATCGGTGGTCACAGGACACTGCCCACAGGACGCTTCCCACAGGACACTGCCCGCAGGACGCTACCCACAGGACACTACCTGCAGGACTCTGCCCAACAGGACACTGCCTGCAGGACACTACCCGTAGGACGCTACCCGTAGGACACTACCCACAGGACGCTACCCACAGGACTCTGCCCAACAGGACACTGCCTGCAGGACACTGCCTGTAGGACACTACCCACAGGACACTACCCATAGGACGCTGTTGGCTGGACAGTTTTGGTTGGTGGACGATTCTCAGTCCAGCAGTGACACTGAGGTGTCCAGCAGCACTGCTGTCTCTGATCCACTCACACCAGCACGACACACACTAACACACCACCATGTCAGTGTCACTGCAGTGCTGAGAATGATCCACCACCCACATAATAACATCTCTGTGGTGGTCCTGTGGGGGTCCTGACCATTGAAGCACAGGGTAAAAGGGGGATTAACACAGTAAACAGAGAAACAGATGGACTACAGTCTGTAACTGTAGAACTACAAAGTTCTCCTGTATGGTCAGAAGAGCTGATAAAATGGACAGTGAGTGTAGAAACACGGGTGGGTTTAACGTTATGGGTAATCAGTGTAGTTGAGTGGAGGTGATGGGAACCAGGGGTTTTGTCTACAGAGCATAAACAGTCATTTTATTTACTACCCAAAACGGCCCCTTTATTTACTACCATGCTGAAGAAAAAAACCCTGCACCGACCGGCACGCATTCTATGCTTGCGTAAGCTGGTATAGTGCTGGTTTAGCTGGTCTGTGCTGGTTTAAGCTGGTTTGTGCTGGTTTAAGCTGGTCTGTGCTGGTTTAGCTGGCCTGTGCTGGTTTAAGCTGGTCACCAAGAACATGCTGGTGTTGTCATTGAACAGTCATGAAGATTTAGGCTGGTTTGTCTAGCAGGGAATACCCAGCATGCACCGCTCTGCCATTTTAAAAATGTTTACAGCTGGGCCAAAGACTTAACGTGAGGGGAAAACTGTGTGATGAACATTGTAGAAGTTTCAAAACATAAGCTGCATCCAAAACCGCATGCTACCATACTAAGAAGCATGCCAAAAACAGTACAACACTTTTAGAAATAGAGCTGCACAATTTTTTTTTTCTTGCTGCTTGATACAAAAGTAAAACACACGCATGGTTCTCATTTTCTGTGATTAATCTACAAGAGAAGTCTGTCTGATGTAACATAAGTTACTGCAATTTGAGGAATCTTGGATACACGGGGAACTCTTTTTATAGCTCTCCTGCTTTTGTGTTTAGCATTAAAGTTCAAGAAAGGCTGATTCACATGATCATTTTTCATCTTTTTTATTATTTTTTTTTTCTATGCAGATGCTCCCCTACAAGAGCCCCCCAATCATTCTAGAATGAATCATTCTTTCCAATAAGTGGTGTCTTTCATATTGAAATGTACACTCATCATCAAAAGAATAGTTGCACCCAGAAGGAAGTGTGGGATTGCAGTGCTATTGGGAAGGAAGATAAAGGTTACCAGGAACAATAAATGATGATACATTTAGACTGGGCAAATGGGCAATTGAGCTACACATACAGAAGTAGTGTCTCTCAGTATGGAGTCGGGCCGCCATGTCTGCTAATGCAACATGCCAGATGTCTCAGCATGGAGTTGTAGAGGATCCTAATGGTGTCCTGCGATGATCCATACCATGCAGCTTGATTATTCTCACACAGCTTCTGCAGATTGTGTGGTAGGGGTGGAGGTGAAGTGACACCAGGACTTGTGACTGCAATATGACAACAAACCGTTCATCTTGGTGCTGACCACGGTGCCTCCACACACGGGTTTGTTGGTCATCTCCACCAAGACAAAGATGAAGATGACCTGCTGCCATTCTGAGACATGACAGTCTGGCACGACACCACTGCAGCCTTTGGCGATGTAGACTGGCAGGATGACTCCCTGAATGTCAGCAATCGTGGCTGTTGGGTTAGTCAGGTACAGGGATAAGGCTTATGTCACATGAGCGTGAAACTTGAATCATTCACATGTCTCATGAGGTCAAACCTACCCACCAAATTTAAGTCCTGTTGGTTGATTCCTTCTGGGTGCACCTGTTTGTGCAACTGTTTCTTTGATGTTGAGTGTGCAAGATAAATTGTAGAATATGTTTAGAAGTGTTACAATCTCAGGCATCAGCTCATGTATTCGTATTTCACGTGGGGTAGCCTTAGAGAGGCTTCGGATGTCTGCTTCCTATTACTACTGCTATGAACAGTTTGTGGTTCAATGGTGTATTTCAGGTCAAAACCACTCCCAGAGACTTTATTTAAGAGCAGTTGTGAAAAATCTTGTGGTTTTCAGCCAAAAATTAACACTGCTCAACAACTAAAAAAGCCCAGTAGGCCATTCCACTTGCTGTGGGTAAGAGTTTTGCAGCCCTTCCACTTTCACATCCCTTCTCCATCACGGCGTATCAAGAAAATCTAAAGTGAAGATTTTCTTTAGCTGGTCATAACACGCAGCGCTGTTGATGTAATCGCCTTTACACATTGAGAATGGGAGATAGAGAGCCTAGAGAGAATGAGGGAGAGGTTTAACTGAGATACCGAGTGAGAGTAAGCGTTGGAGACGAAGAGTGGTGGAACACAAATTCTTATCATTAGTGACAGACATGTATAAACGGATCCTCTGCCATGGCCCGAGGGCTTAGCTCCACACGCCACTATACGCTCTCTTACACACACACACACACGCCTTCTCCTCCTCTCACACTTCTTCACACGATCCTCTCTAATATGTGCTTATGTGCACACGTTCTCTTGACTCTTAGTGCTTCTTGTATACACACTGTTAAAGAAATACTGTTAAAATACACACTGGCCCTAGCACTGAAATAACCACACTGTGTCCTCTGTACAGGTGAAGTGGCTGACGGAGACGACGATGACTGCGTTCCCTGTGAGGAAGGTTGTCAGGAGTGCCTCAGTGGTGGGTGTTCTTTTTGATGTCAAGTCAAGACATCAAAAACCTACTTAGTCCTCTACCAACAAAAGCAGTACTTCAATGCATGCTAGCTAATCTCTTTAAACTATACTGGCTCAATAGCTTTATCCAGTCCACTACCACATGACCCAACTGGTCTGTTGCTGAGTGAAAAGAAAGAAAGGAACCCTCTTCTGCGGACCGTCGTGCTACAGTCACCATCTTGCCCATTTTAGGCCTAAGCGGGCTCTCTGTAGAAAAAATGAATGCTGTTTCTAAACAAAGTGTTCCAAACCCAGTACTACATGTTCCCTAGGGTCACTAGATCCTCTGAATTATGAAGTTAAATGCTACATATATGCTAAAAGCTAGCTGAAGTAAGCGTTTATGTTCATTTTACTACATTTTTTCACCAACAGAACAGTACACTACTGAAGCTTTACCAAGACACAAGACTTATACTTAAGACACAAGACTTACATATACTTTATATTTACATTTATATTTATATGTACATTATATGCATTTTATATGTAATTTTACACTCCTGATTAGAGGCTAACTGCATTTCATTGGCTGTGTACCTGACATTAAAGTTGAATCTAACCTAATCTGATCTAAAAATGCTAGCCAGTACATGACTAGCAAGTACACATAATCATCATATTCACCGAAACGTTTACTTGATTCTAGAAGATCTGTGTTGCGGTAGTGAAATTCCTTGATGTTACACACTGTCTTTCAGACATTGGGACACATATACTTAAAAACAGTGGGATCTACTTGCTTATCACATGGCTCTGAGGGACAGAGATGCAGTCTCAATTCCTGCTCCAAAATGCAGGGGCGTGGCTACAATAAGGTTCCGGCTTTGGAGTTAAACTTTCGGTAGTATCACGAAAATGTCCAATAGCTTAGTAAAAAAAAACTCATGATAAACTCATGATAAAGGCAAATCTTTATAAAGGCAAATCTTTAAAAACCCATACAATTATTTTGTGAGTATTTTTTTTTATTATTTCAAGCGTAAATTTAGGGGTTTAGACAATAGAAAATACCTGATAAATCATGATTTTTCACCTTTCTACATTATTATCTCAATTAATTCCTTGGGTTTAAATAGATGCTAACAAATATATAATATCTAATTGTTGTCAACTAAACCCAATAAAACAGAAGTAATATTATACTTTTTTGTGATCAAACGTGCAGTTGGAAATGTTTTTTAAGGACTGAGGAAATCCCAGTATACTCGCTAAAGGACATTGTGAAATATTACAACACGATTTATCACAATAACGATACGTTATCTTTATTATGTACTGGATGCTACTACTCCTAACTTAACTACCATTTTCGACAAAGCTTGCTGGTGTACATGTGGTATTTTGTGTGCTGGTCTTATAATGTCAGTTCAGTGCACAGCAGTGTTAGCTTGCGTGTAGCAATAGTCATATTTACACTCGACAATGACAAAATTCTGAAAATTTTGAGGCGCTTGGAGGGAAAGTATCTAAACAGCTATATGTTCCGCACAAGACACGATAGCTTCAGTAGCATAATTCATGCGTTCATGTTTCTCATAAAGAAAACAGCATAGTGTCCATAATATGGGCATCACACCGACTATATAATTGTGCCCGGTCATTTATTGTACAGGACAGTTTGGTGGAAAATGTTTACTTCTATCTCGAATATCATAGATCAGTCAACTGTCTGAAGGCTAATGTAGCTAAAAGGTAACTGAAGCGTATGCACAGCAGTTAGCATTGTGCAAACTGGAGGCCTGAATCATCAGACTGTCTCAAAGCACGTTGAGATGTTAAGTAATGTGAAATAAACGTCTTTATGGTGTTTCTACGACATCCTTTTATCTGTTAAAATGAAAAACGTCAAGGCATAAATCAGGCCTCAAGATGGGCTCTAGTACTCTTAGCTATGCTACATACTTATCAGAAACCACATAAGCAAGTCTGTTCAAGTTTACTTAACTTGAAGCGGTTTGTAATGAATCAGATATGCAGTTTGCACAACGCTAAGTGGTGTACATAAGCTTGTATTACTTAGTTACATTAGCCTAATAGCTAAAGGGCCAAAGTAAAGCAGCAAAGTTCAGACACCAGGCATATCTTGGCTCATGGCCTACATTCAAGACACTCGAGAGATACATTCAAGAAAGTCTGACTTTTCAGCTGGACTATTTTTTTTGGGAAGATTCTTTCGGAATCTGGGAGCGTAACATTCCATTTTGCCAAGCTCGGAGCTTTCTCAGGAGCAACTCTTGTTTATCTCGTGACTCATTTTAGCCATCGTATACATTCTTACTTACCTCACACAGTCTCACACTACTGTTTTTCTGCCCGGAGGAGCTATTTTCACTAAGCCCCCTCGTGTGAGGGTGCCAGGTTAGCGCGATGGGGGTCATATCTCACCATGTTTATCACGGGCTCCATTCTTCTGTTTAAATTTGGAGCAGGGAAGATGCAAAAGATGAAAAGATGTCACACCATGTCGCGTGCGGATCATCAAAGCGCCAGATACACGCTGGTGCTGAAGAGATAAGTGCGTAATCAGACACGGGCCTACTGGATCAGATCAAAGATGAGAACGAGGGCGAGCGATAAGGCGTGCTGCTCCAGCATTCTCTGTGGGTCTCCTCTTGGTCTAAGGGGAGAAATCATTCAAGCTTGTCATTACTGATCTAAGGCCTTGGACCCAAAATGGGGCGTCTTCATCCAAGATGGTTTTGCGCTGTATCTCAGTGTTCTCAGACTGCGCCATAGAACAGCATCTGTTCAATTTCATACATCACGTATCACGTTTTATACAACGTCAAGTAGTGCTTAAAGAGAGCGATGCTAATATGTTAATGTAGCATTTAGTGCAAGGCAGTAGCAGCTGGTATGGCACTGTGTGGCACAGGGGAATTCCAACAATTTGTTAAAGTTTAAAGCTAAGTTAAAAGCATGTGAGATGTGAGATGGTGCATTGTTGAGAAACCTACCAGCTTAAATGTCTTCATAGAAACATCTAGTAACCCTACATATGACGAGTGGTGGATGAAGTACTCAAACCATGTACTTGAGCTAAAGTAGAGATACCCAACATAAAATACTCCTCCAGTAAAAGTAGAAGTTCCTCCCTTTAGAGCTCCACTGGAGTCAAAATCCTTCAAACGTACTTAAGTATGGAGAGTAACAGTAGCATGATTTATTATGGCTCTAATGTGCTGTTATCATTTCTGGAACAAGACTCTTAATCAACTCAGTTTAGGTGAAGAGACTCTAGTGTCTCTCTCAGTCCACCAGTCTTTAATAGAAGGTCATTAATTAGTCTGATGACTAATTAATTACACTAATGACCAATGATTACACTGATGTCTATTCAAATGATCATCATCACAGAACACTGAAGGAGAACAGGTTCCATTAGCTAGACCTATAAAATAACTTTTTGCAAACAAGTAAAGTTTCAGTTTAAGATTTATTTGCAACTTAGTTACAAGTTAAAATAATAAAATAAAAACTTGCTTTAAACAGGTTCACAGATGAGGTTTCCTTTACTGTACTGCATCTGTAGGTCTCTGTTCATAAACATAAACTAGCCAAAACACATTTACTATAAAAGGAAATAGTGTTTGTATAAATGCAGAAAAAGACACTCGCCAGTCATGAGTGCATGTGTACATATTTCTATATTGTCTATTTACCCACAAAGTCAGGAACAATATGTTTTATCTGTTTACCCCATCTTGCTTTACCTACCTTCCTCCAGGTGGTCCTTGATGTAGTCCAGGCCTGAAATGGACATTTCCATGGATGCTAAGAATCCATGAATAAGCTTGTTTCGTTTTGACATGTTACGTTTTTACACACACACACACACACACACACACAAGCCAAAAGGAACTACAGATTTTGTATAATGTAAGTGGAGTAAGCAGTAAGATATTAGACTTTGAACTGTAGTGGAGTTAAAGTAAAAAGTTGTCCAAAATGCAAATACTTCAGTACAGATACACAAACTACTGAACTACAGTAACTAATTACATTTACTTCCTTACTGTCCACCACTGCATATGACTTCAGAGGTTTTATATGCAGTGTTGATAACAGTTGGAAGAGTGTTAAACCCGAATAAGCAAGTTTTCTTTGGGGACTAGTTCGCCTTACAACCCCCCGACATGTACCCCTACACCATGAATGGGTTTAAAATAATATGTTTTAACCCAAAACCTTCTTTCAGTAATCGTAAAACAAGGTATCAGACATCAGTATCAGTAACTACTTCATGTAATAACTTTCTGTGATGTAGCTTATTAAAGAGTTTCCCAACCTGTGGGCCATGAAGCACCCTCTAGTGTTCCGTGGGCCTGTACTCAGGCGGAGGCAGTATTTTCTTGTGGGTTGGTAACAACATATATAAGCATATTAGTGATATATTAAGAATATTACTATAAAAGTATGTATATAAATGTACAAATAAAACATTGCAGTAGCAGACTAATTAAACATCTTCAGTTTGAGACAACATAGCTGCTGGCTAGCCACTAATGGAGAGCTTTCTTGGGGAGCAGTCATGGCTCCCTTGTTTAAATTTGGACATAACCATAACCAAATTTCTTGGAGAAATTGTATTAATAAAAGTTGATTGTAGTGTTCTGGTGGGCTGCTTATGCTGTGGAGTTATTATAAGGTGGGCCTTTGGCGGAAAAGGTTGAGAACCCCCGGGTTGTTACACGCTTTGGACGTCTGGTTCCCATCGTCACCACTGTGAACAGTTCTGAATTTCATGTCAAACCTCTCTGAATGATTTTTGAGTTATGCAGATGATTGAGCAGAAATTCTTGGTTGAATGGAATGGAATTCCCTTTATCGCTGTTTGGACAATCTTTTCAGAATCTTCTAACTAATCTGTTGTAGTTATCCATTGATGCATCCATTTTTCTATAGGCATCTATTGCTCTTGGCACCTAGCATTCTCTCTTTAATTAGATAAACTGTGTATTGGCCCAGCTCCTAAAAAGTGGGGAAATGATTGCTCAATTTGCTTCAGGGCTGCTTCACTGAGCTTATCCAAGTAGCTTCAAAACTGTCTGAGTAAATTAGCCAATGAGTAAATGGATCAGCACTGGGGTCTCCAGTGTTAGCTTGCCCCCTGTTGGTACATGGAGAGAAGAAGACGACAAGGAACAGTACGCTGAGAACAGCTCTTCACTGTTAGTTTTCAACCCTATCCTAGGGATCAGGGCTGGCTTTAGGTTTTGGGGACACACTGGTCTTGCAGGCTAATGTACTGTAAAATTAGAGGCTAACGAAGCAAGTACAGTGACTACCAACCAGCTAAACTGTGTATTGCTGGAGGATGCTTGTCTGGGAGTCAGATAACCTTCTCAGCACCCTGGATCCAGGGGTCTGCCTCACCCTGCAGTGTTTCGTGCTTATCCAGTTGACTTTAAGCTTTGTTTGATCTATCGCTGGGACGAGTGATGAGAGTGGTGGTATTTTACTATTGTTATAATAATTCTACAATAAAATAAGCTTTACGTTTTACATTGTCAGGTACTATGATCCTTTTCATGTGTTAAGTGATTGGCAGTTCTTCATAAATGTCATGCTTTAATCACTGCTTGATTGAGAAGCCCTAGATCAACTACTTCTTGTTATCCAACTACACGTCAGTACAAAAGTTGTAATAATAACACCCAAAAAATAACAAACAAAACGTATTTTTATCTTTAAAACACTTTCTAAATCGTCTTTTCTTTTTCTTTATTGTTTTTTGACTCCCTATGCATATATTCCTTTTTGAGATGTGATTAAAGGAGCAATATGTGAGAATTTTAATTTAAAACATTCCAAAACAAACTGCAATTATCAACAGAATGTGAATAAATAACAGTGTAGACAGTGTGTCAAAGATGTGCGTGTATCATATTGCAGAGATATCTACTGAAGTTAGCATGCTAACTAGCTAGCCTCAACCAGTCCTATCTGTAATACAACTTTGTACCACAAGAGGCGATAATGAGTCACTGTAGTACCAAATCATATCAGTCCAACTTGATCATGTTCAATCATGTTGAAGGTGCTGCTCTCGGTTGGATCATTTAAGGTCAGGTACGATGGGTGGAGCTCTTGGCAAACAACCATTACAACAACCACTGCTACCCATTTGGATCAATAATCCTCGTTCGGTAGCAATTAAAAGAAGTGATATAAATAGAAGTAAAACAAGAGTTAACATTGGTGTTGCTTTCCACTACTGGGGGCACTCTTGATTAGTAAAGTAATGAAGTTTGATGGTGAACTCACAGTGTTTCTTCTAGACTGGTGAAGAGGGAGGAGGAGGAATTGTGCATTTTCTGGTTATACATTGCCCCCTATTGTTGGAAGTATGAATCGACAGGTTGGGTCATCTTACAAATTGCTCCTTTAATCAGTCACTTTTATTTTCTTCACTCAGCTTGCTTAGAGAGAGCATGGGGTACTGTAAGAATCCAGTTGTTAGGGGCTCCCCCTGGTGGCCCCAGGGCTCTAAGCAGTTGTGTATGTCACTTACTATGTGGAACCTTACCATGTAAATGTCGTTAGCATTTCAAACCGTACCAGTCACTCTCAATATAGTCCATATATGGAAACTAATTAACATATTTTGAATTTTTTGAGGTTCTATGATGCCACGAGTACCAACTTATTTACATTTAGCCACTTTTTTTAAGCCTACAGCATGTTAGCTCCACACGCTCGCACTGAAGTTCTAAAGAGTGTTTTAGGTCTTGGTGCTTTACAAATGACCTATGAAACAGGGCAGCCAATGAAAACAGCTTATTTACATATATCAGGTAGGACAATGGTCAGGTAAAAGTTAGTTATGATCGTTTTTAGTGCATAAAACCATAAAACAGTGTTGATCAGTGTTGATGGAGATCAGGTAAAATGATACAGTGCAAGGAAAGTGTAGGATTTGGGCCCTGTAACTAACTGTGATTCATTTCTTCTCTTTTGTTTCCCAGAAAATCCGAAGCACTGCTTGTCCTGTTTGGAGGACTATTACCAGTAAGTCATGTGTTGTAACCCTTGTAATGATGAAATATAAGGTTCAGTTCTTTAATACTTCCTGTGTTACATCATGTTTATCCCCCCCCCCCCCGCCAGATTGGGGTCAAGCTGCCACAGAATCTGCCCCGAGAAAACGTTTGGAGATAACACGACCATGATGTGCATGCACTGTGATGATCATTGTGACAACTGTGATGAGTCTCAGTGTTACCTCTGTGAAAAGGAATACTACCTATCAGGTGCGAATGACACACTCGTTCAGACACTTTCCTTTATGAGACAGCTAGACTAAATTGAGAACGCCTGAGCTAATGTGGATTAAGTTGTGGAGGTGGTTCTGATTGCTGGGGTGAGTCTGGCTGCAAGTGCATGTGTATGTATGTGTCTGCCTGGGGGAGAAGAATGGAGGTTTATGTGGATGGCAGGTGAAGAGAGACAGGCGTGCTGCTACCAGCCTGACACTCGTTTACCTCTCAATTAAAGCTTAGCGGAGACACCCCTATGAGGAATGAACAAACATCTTAGTTGTTTTTTCACTCTTTTTTATTGTCAGTCTTGACAGTTGTTATATTTGGGTTGACAGTGCATTTATATTGTTAACTCAAGAAAAGCTAGAAGTCAGAAAAGCTAGAAGTGGGATCCTCTACATACCTCACGATTTCATTTTGGGTCAACATTTGATCTATATAAAGTGAAAAGTGTCCCATTGTTTCTTTTCAAGTATGAGTATTAATACTACATAAAATGCACACTCATTTAAGCACATCTCAGTCAATATACTATTAGCTATTATTCTGATTAACGAACCACAAGTATTACTGTTATTATTCATAATAAGTTGAAGTAGTAGTGGTATTATTATACATAAACTTATACATGGCCAAAAGTATGTGGACACCCCCTTTATAATGAGTTCCAGTGTTGAATTTCTGCCCTGCTAGATCTGCCCCAGTCAACAGTAAGTGCCATTATTGTGAAATTGAATCAGTTATGAAGTGGTAGAGCCCACCAGTTCACAGAGGGGGACTGCCGAGTGCTGACGTGCATTAAATTTGCCCTTCCTCTGTAACGTCACTCACCAGGGAGTTCCAAACTGCCTGTGGAAGAACGAGAACTGTTCATGGAGATCTGAATCGCAATTCACTATCTGACAGTCTGGTGGGTGAATCTGGGTTTGGCAGATGCCAGGAGAACAGTGCCTACTAGAATGCAGTTGTGGTGGAGGTGGGATAATAGGTCTGGGGCTGTTTTTCAGCGTTTGGGTCCCATAGTTCCAGTGAGGGATAATGAATGTTAATATTAGGACATACAGATATTGGTAGCAGCAGTTTGGGGAAGACTCTCTCCTGTTCCAGTATGACTGTGCACAAAGCAATGAAGACATGGCTTAACAAGTTTAGTGTGGAGAAACTTCAGTGGCCTGTACAGAACCCTGACCTCAACCGCGCTGAACAATTCTGGGAATTAATTGAAACGTCAGTTGCGAGTCATGCCCTCTGGCCTGATGCTCCTTTAACTAAATGGGTATGAATTCCCCTCACATTTCCCAAACTCCAAAAAATCTTGTGGTAAGCCTTCCCAAGAGGGAAGAGCAGAGGGTGTCACAACAACAAAGAGGGGCAAATCCATTAATGCCTTTGGTTTTGGGATGGGATGTCCAAATGGCTGTTATCGTTATAATGGTTAGGTGTCCACATACTGTTCGACATGTTTAAATCTTTAATACTTCTAATAATTCTGGATTGAACATTGAATGTGATGTTCCAGACTTTCAGTGAGTTGGGGTTGTATTAGCGCCATCCATAGCACTTCAGTTTTGTTGATTCTTATTGGTCCAAGTCATCTACAGGCAAATCACAAGCTGCTGTTGAGAATGTAGACCATAATAAAAGTCACAGCTCATGTCATTTGAAAATTGCACTTATTGAAATGGTGATTTCCATGTAAAACTGATCAATCCTTCAGCTGTAGCTCATCGAGTGCCAACTTTGGTGCAATGCAATTATATTAGACTGCATAATTAATAGAAGGTGTTTCTATAACTTGCTTGCGTTGCAAGGCCACAATGTCACACTGCATTGTTATGCCCCTACTGAGTGACTGTTCATAATTCGTAATGTTCATAACTCTGTTACTCTACAGGCAGCATGTGCATGAACGAGTGTATGGAAGGTTTTTACGGTGACTCGAAGAAGGAGTGTGAGCCGTGTCATCCTGATTGTCGCTCGTGTGGCGGACCATTTCATAATGACTGTGACTCGTGTGAAGAGGGCATGAAACTGGTGGAGGGCAAATGCATTGACATCAGCATAGCGGTCACCTGTGCTCCCTCCCACTTCCTCAACAGTAAGGCAACTCTTCATCTGAATAAGTCTCAAACAGTCGTACTGAAAAAAATGTTGGCTTTAAAGTCAGCTCTCAGTTTTCCACCCAAATGTGGTCAGTCAGCCAAGACATGTTTGGTGTCTGAAGTTGTTGTTTGAGTTATGATGCCCATGTAGCTAACCCCGTAATGAAAGCCAACCAATGACAGGAATAGTTTTCTCAAAGCAAACGTGTTATGCCTCATAAAATAACTGAATTGCAAGTCATTTAGGAAAAACTAGGGGAGTGACCTAGCAACTGTGGCAGGTGCCGTTATCGCCTACAATCTGTAAAGGAATAGTTTGATGGAATAGTTGTTTCTTTTTAGCCTAAATCAGTCAGTAAGAAATTCCAGAGGAGGTGAGAAAGAACGTCATTGAAAGGGTCTGGAAAGGGTTACAGATGTCCAGCCATCAGTCTGTGATCTGAAGCTCAGGTTCTGTTGGATTGTGCATCAAGATTTGAAGCACAAGTTCACGTCTGCTTCTAAAATTAAAGAAGCATTTTTAGTTAAAATTAGTTTAAAATATTCTTCAGAAGGTGAAGAAATAGCAGGGTTGATGGTGTGTCAAAATGCAGCTCCGAGTATAAATGTGGGTGTAGTGATTGTAGTGGGGTATGTTTTCATCAGAATGAGCCTCAGAAAGTTAAAATATACAGGTTTGAAGATTAATAAAAGATGAACTCGCATTAGAGAATCAGTTTTAGAGTGAAATAGCCGAGGGTAGCTAACAGCTAGGCTAAACGTATTTCAGGTGAACTGAGCAGCGTTAGCAGCAACTAGCTCTGAACAGTGGATACAGTAATAACAGCTCTGAGGTAAATGTGAGGTAACTGGTCATGTGACTGTATTAGTATACTACACTGTAGGTCAGAACTTGTTACTGTACTGTATACTACACACAGGGGGCGTATACAGTATGCAGTACATACTACTGTAGTATACAGTGTGTAGTATACAGGTTTGTAACGTGCCATGTTGCAGTAATGTCTACTGGAGTTAGCCTGCTAACCAGCTAGCTACAGCAGATTCTGTCTGTAATACCACTTTGTACCACAAGAAGTGATAGTGAGTCACTGTAGCAATGATGCTTCCATCAGTCCAGCATGAGAAAATGAAGAAGTAGTGCTGCTGCCTCAACTGTGCTTTCTAACCTCTTGTCAATCATGTTGAAAGTCATGCTCCCGGTTAGATCTTTCAAGGACAGGTGGCCAATGAAAGGAAGAGTAAACACAACTAGCCCTTTTCCACCAACATGGTGCCGGTGCCAAAATCTTGAAACCGCTCTGTGCTTTTCCATCGCAAAAAAAAATGGTTTGTGGCCAGAAAAATCGGTGCCGTTCCAGCACCATTAACTCTCTGGTCTGGAACCGTTGATAAACACATTCAGCATGAGGCATCCGTCCTCTAATGAGCTAAAATGTGAAAGATTCTAAACATTTGCTGTTTAATACGTGCAGGAGATCTGTAATGTGGAAAACACTACAGATAGCTACGACACTTAACACACTGCTTTAAAATAGTACATCTTCATAACGGAAAGAGGAAACAAAACGAGTTGTCTTGCGTGTAATCGCTGTCTATGACAATCCTTCTGGGCTGCGCACAGATGCTGAAAGAGTTGGTTCTGGATGGTAAGATATGCCCTCAAAGCAAGAAGTAAAATTTGCACTTGAAGGACGTGTTCCGCCTTTATGTTTTTATCTCAACTTCTGCCTACGGACTAAGGACCGCCCACGTCCAGATACGTACTCGCTGGGCTCTCAAACCAGTGGAAAGAGGGTTGGTTCTTATTGGGTTCAGTAGACCCTGGGAACCACACTAGCACGCACACACTGGCACTTTGTTGGTGGAAAAGAGGTAAATGATGGCTGAAGCTCTTGACAAGTGACCATTACTAGCACTGGCAGCAAACCAAAGAAATGACATATAGAAGGAAAACAAGACTGTTGGTGTCCGAAGCTGGAGTCAGTCTTGATGAGTGTAGGGATGAAGTTTGATGTTGAGCTTGCGACGTTTCTTCTAGGCTAGTAAGTAAACAGCTGTTAATGCTAACATTGAAGAGGAGGGACTGTGCATTTCCTTGTTTCTTATGATAGGGCCCGGGCACCACAACTTTCTGGTGATATGTTGCCCCTCATTTGTTTGGCATATGAACGTGACAGGTTGCATCATCTTACAAATGGAGTGGCCTAGTCAAAGTCCTGACTTGAACCCCATTGTGTGATGCTGTGTGGTTCATGCTTGAAGCCCTCTAGAGTGGCTGAATTAAAACAGATCTGCAAAGATGAGTGGGCACTAATTCCTCCACAGCGATGTGAAAGACTGATCTCCAGTTATAGGAAGCGTTGGTTGCAGTTGTTGCTGCTACAGTTGGCAGTGCCAGTTAAGTTTACAGGGGCAGCTACTATTTCACATAGCTGTAGGTGTAAATGAACCTGTAGCTCCATCGCACCAGAAGCAAACATACCCTGGCTGATCAACTACAATAGGAAAAAGGAGAACGTTCAGTGGTACGTCGCTTTAATCGCCTACTGTTATGAAGTTCTTCATTCAGCTCATTTCACAAAACCAATAAACAAGGATGCTATGATGCTCTGGTAACTGAAATGAGCATTTAGTTATGTTGTGGCTCATTAAAGTGGCAGTTAAGTGATGGGACCTCATCTTAAAATGTCTGCCCGCAGTGCGAGCACCTTCTGTTTCCTCTCAACCAGCAGCCGTGCACATGTGTTTGCTTTGTGTGTTATGTGTAGGTCTTCATGAATGTGAGCAATGTCATTCTAATTGTATGCTGTGTTCGGGGCCGAGGATAGACCAGTGTAATTCCTGTAAGGATGGTGAGTATACTCATTGTCTGCGTGTGTTTATATTGTTTTTGAAACATTTTTGAATCCCTTAAACTGCAAACTCACAGTACTGAGCAAAAGTCCATCCGTCAGTTGTCTCATTCCCGTTCGACACAGCCTTTAAGTGCGAGTTATACATTTTTCAGGAGATATTTCTGATGAGATAAGACATTAAGCAATCCACATCCGTATGGTTAGGAAGCTGTTAATGAGGAAAGGAAATTTGCAAACCAGATATTTGCAAGCCAAACAAACAAGCATGCTGGTGTTCTGAGAACAATACACCAGGCTCCAGACCTCAGTGTAAGTGGATGTGATGGGATTATTTGGGTGGTGAGAAGCTGAAAATGCAATCAACTTCTAAGACTGAACTTTGGGGGTGTGGAAATATGTGCCTGCAGATTTCCTTGAAAAACTCATAGTGAGTCTCCTGGAAAGAATGGAGTCTGTAATAAAGGCAATGAGTTAAGACGCTAACTACTAAATCAATGGTATTATATTGAGTTGTTGAGGCTTCGGCTACTAAATAAGAACTTGTGCTTAATGGCGGTTTTGCCTAGATATGTTTGTTGTCTGAAATTGCTTGCCCTGGAGCTATGATGCCCATGTAGCTAACCCAGTAATGAAAGCCAACCAATGATCATGAACAGGAATAGTTCTCTCAAAGCAAACTTGTTATGCCTCATAAAACTGTTCTTTTAAAAGTTGCTGTGTGCTAAAATAACTTAATTGCAAGTAATTTAGGGAAAAACTAGGGGAGTGAGCTAGCAACTGTGGCAGGTCCGTTATCGCCTACAGAGGAAATTCCAGAGGAGGTGAGAAAGAACGTTATTGAAATATATTAGTCTAGAAAGGCTTACAGATGTTCAGTCATCAGTGTGTGACCTGCAGCTCAGGTTCTGTTGGGTTGTGCATCAAGACAGTGTTTTGAAGCACAAGTTCACGTCCGTCTCTAAATTGCTCAGAATCAAAATTAAAGAAGCATTTTTTTGTTAGCTTAATATTATCATCAGATAATAGGAACAGGAACAGCTTCTTTTCTCAGGCCATCACTTTCATAAACAGCTGACCAGTCACATCATCTGCTGGACCATAGTTTCATGCCAGATTATACACCACAGTCTCTTCCCCATACATGTACGCTAATACTGTTGCACTACCCTAACACTACTACCTCTACCTCAACACTACTGCCCTATACTGTTTGTAAATAATGTGTAAGCTCTATATTAATTGTAGTCTGTTTATTGCTTGTATATATTGTGAAGATTGTATATTGTAATTGTCTGTATTTATTGTGTATATGTGGAGTCATTGTGTATATTGTGGACTGTCAGTACTAGAGAGTCACTAACTGCTGAAACCAAATTCCTTGTGTGTGTCAACATACTTGGCCAATAAACCTGATTCTGATTCTGATTCTGAGAAGGTGAAGAAATAGCAGGGTTGATGGTGTGTCAAAGATGTCTATGGCTTAATGGCTGTTTTGCCTCAAAATGACATAAACGAAGGTTGGTCTCTTACTTTTGCGCTGTGCTCTCTGTAGGTATGTTTCTAGTTGCTGAAAAGCAGACCTGCGTATCGTCCTGTCCTGCGGGTACTTATGGGAACGGGACAAGTGGGCATTGTGAGGATTGCCTGCCGGGCTGTATCTTGTGCCAGGAAGCTCATAACTGCCTCAAGTGCAGGGCTGACAAAGTCCAGCTCTACCTACAGAGCGGCTTGTGTGTCGCAGAGTGTCAAAGGTAGCAAATATGGTGTATATTTGTATATATACTGTATATGTAAATATGTATATGTTTTTCCCTTAAGCTAAATGAAGTCAATCAGTAAAGACAGCTTTGCTGTCTGAAGTTTACTTCCTTAGTTTTGCAAGGCTAATGTACTGTATGTAACAATGGCAGCTAACAAATAGACTTGCTGAATTGATTGCTGATTAACAAAGCATTAATATAGGTAATATGTAGGTGCTGTAGTAACTGTCCATTTTTGTGGGTTACACTCTATCAGAAATTTTTAGAATTAATATAACAAGAATTAACATAACAACATAAACTATTTGAGATTGCTAAACAACTAAATGTGGTTTGAAGTAGTGATAGGGACTCTTTGACTTTAGCACGTCTGGGAGGCAGGGTCAACTCTTGGCCACTAACTTTTTTTTTTTTTTTAATTGTAATCACTTTGGGGACATTAGGACAGAGGCAAGTGTACTGCAGGATGGAATCTGTTTTTCACAGAATGTGGAGGAAAAGAGGATGAAACTGAGATTTGCTCTATTATTTTTACCAGCTTGGTATTTAGCTTTTCATTCCACCTTAAATGGTGCTGCAACAGCTGGATCACTTAAGGTGGAGCGGAATTCGAAGCCTCTTAAAAGAGGACTAAGATTAGGCCTGCATCCACCTTTTTTTCGAAGAACAATTAGAACATTGTTCTTTTTCAAAGAATTCTGACTACAATAATGGTTTTACAGTAATGATTATATTTTCACCTCATTCCTCAGTGTGTGAAATAAGCTGAATTGTCCTCATACCACTATAATCTGTAGCTATTCAGGTGTGTAAAGCTTCCTCAAGACAAAGAATCTAAAATAGAAATATAGAAATAGAAATTGTGATTTAAGCCTTTTTTGTCACTGTATAATTCCATATATGCTACTTGATAGTTCCGATGTCTGTTATTCTAAAGCACAATTTTTGTGTGTTACAATGTTGTATTCTCTTGCGAATGATAGTTTTGTATAAATATCACATGTTTTCATGATTTTAACCAAAATGTTTTTTGCGTTCAGATTTTTCAGATTTTATCTAGTTAAATAGTGATCCCCATGATTCCATAACCAAAACAAGTTGCGTATTATTGGAGTATGAATTGCCAGTTTTGGCCAATATAAGTAGCCAGCTGGTAACTGACCTCCCACACAGTGTAGCCACAGTGTAGTGCACTAATGCATGTACCCCTTCTCCATAGGGGCTACCTCAGTGGCGGAGAGTGCCGTAGCTGTGCTGATGGGTGTGCCTTGTGTGTGGACAGTGCTGATCACTGTCTAAGCTGTGACAAGGAACACCTCCTTTACAAAAACACCTGTGTGGCCCACTGCCCAAAAAACTACTATGTCAAGGATGAAGGGTGTGAGCCCTGCCCTCATAGATGCACCCAGTGTGAAAGAAGTGGCAAATGCAGTGGTAAGCATCATTGGGAATACTTTAGCAAAAAATTGATGTAGTCCGGTAAATACTGCAAACATGTAGTACCAGATAAAAGTTTGGGCCTGATTGAACGTATGTTTTTGTTTCTGAAGACTTAACCCATAAATTGTTATTAATACTTTTATTTTTTTTTAATTAATACTTTAATTAATATGAAATATATTTTTTAAAATGTAGTTTTAGTAGTGGTTTTCAGCATCTTACAAGTACTTGACTTATGTGTAACCTCTTCAAACCTGTTGGAAAACATTCCTGGGTGACTCATCCTGAAACTGTTTGAGAGAATGCCACCAGTAAGCTTTATCAAGGCATCTAATAAGAATCTAAAATTGACAAAATGAAATTTTGATTTGTTTAACCCTTTTTAATCACTGCTTTTTTATAGTTCTGATGTCGTCACTATTATTTTGAAATGTTAAAATAAAGAAAACCCTAATATTGTATATAATAATAGTTACCAAAACTTATTTTGATAAATATATTTTTGTTACATTACAATTGTTTAGGAGCACATTTTATAGGTTACCTTATATACAATGTAAATATTAGTTAAAATATATTGCTTAATGTGAATACACTAGAATGTTACACATGTTGATAATGTTTGCATCTTGATTGTATTGGGGTTCCCCAGGGGTGAATTATAGGGCCATTTTCATATCCACAGAATTAACCGAAATTTATGCCGATCTCTGTTTTCTTTACCCCCTTTTTGATCCCTCGCTCTTTCTTCCTTTCTTTTCACTCAGAATGTGCACAGTACTACTTTCTGCATGAGGGCAAGTGTCTGGATGACTGTCCCAAAGGCTACTTTACAAATGTGCAAGAGAAGAAGTGTGAGAGTTGTCATGACAGCTGCACAGCCTGCAACGGGCCGGATGCAGATGACTGCACATCGTGTCGGAATCCTTTAGCGGTCCGCTACAACGGAGAGTGTCTTTCCAGCTGCCCTTCAAACACATACCGAGACAAGACAGAGTGCAGAGGTACCTTAATCCCAAACACATAGACTCATGTTTTCTAATGTTTTCAGCAATACGATATAAAGCTAACTTTGTTGCAGATACATGTATAAAATGATCATAATGTGAAGCCACTTTACACCTTTGAAGATAATTAAATAATTAATTGATAAATTACTAGTTCAGAATGGTTAACAGAGCTGCATATGAGTGTAATATGAGAGAGAAAGCTGCATATCGTCATGACGTTCTAATACAGTTAATTTTAAATATGGTAATTAGATCTTGAGGGAAATAACATTTTATAAGGTTGAAGTTATGAATTAGGATTACAGTATTTAAATTCTATTAGTAACTTTGTGTTTCTCAGATCCTAAATGATGATTAAAGCATCTAAAAATACTAATCTCTAGTTTATAATATTTCAGTCTATATTGTACTAAAATGTATTATTTTAAAATGGCTACAGCATATGATTCCAAAGTTTTAAACAGCTGTTTACATGTCCACAAAGACATTTATATACATGTACTCAGAGACATGGTGGTTACATATTACACATGCTGACGAACATCAATACATCTTTAGTCTTGGAATTACGAGTTTCTGACTGGCACTGTGGTCTAAAGGGAGTAATCATGGGGTACGCTAAAGCCTAGAAGTTTCAACATTCAGTCTGGAATTTTGAAACCATTTATCTGAAACGACACTTTTGTCAGCAAAAACCTTTATTCTGGAGGCTCCTAATTTGTCATAATTACATTAATTGTATTGGAATATGGAAACCGAACCACATGCGCCAAGTCTGCCGCTGTACAAACAAAAGCCAGACATTGCAAAACCAGATGCTGCGCAGATGTTGTACAGCTCATTCTTATATTCTCAGACTGTTGTCTTAAACAATATGGCATTCGGTACCATCTATCATGATTTTCCCTCTTTCTTTTCTGAGTACTTATGTCAGCATTGCACTGAGTTTCTGACATGTTTTGTCTATGCTGGACTGATGTTTGTGGTTTTGTCCATTTCGTGGTCATGGTGTTCTTGCTCTGATTGGATCCTCGGCTGGATCTATTTTGGTCGTTTAACTAGGGAGGCATTTCACAAAGCAGGATTTCTCAGTCAGCAAGATAACTTGAGCAAGAAGTCAAGCCTGTACCGTAGGCACAGGTCAAGGGCATTTCTGTTGGACAGCCCTCAACTTTAGGCTTAAGTTATCCAGGTAGTAAAGGAATGTTGTGAAATATCCTTTGCATATGTTGCATATTAGCCGGGCAAATATCTCACACACTTTTTTGGTGTATATTCGGACTGTGTTGGTGCCGTGATCACGTTTCTGTACTTAATGTCAATCATAACCGCAATATCACTACGCTAATCCATGATTAGGCTTGTGACGATGCCAGAATTTTGACGTTTATTACAATATTGTGTAATATTGCAATGCTTTATACCAAAGAATACTATGGCAAATAAATCAAGATCCAAATACATTAAACATTGAAATTGAGTTTTATTAACGTCTAATCAATACAAAAATAAAGATAATAAGCAAATAATAATTGAACATGGTCTCATACAACATGTTCTGAGGAGCAGATTAACAGTGAATTATACCGATTCCTCAATACTTCTGCTTCCTTTAGTGGCTGAGATGTAAACAGTGTCATTGGTTTGGTGTGAATTAGTTGATGGTAGAGACTCGGATTACTTTACAGTGATAGGAACCAGTCTCACAATGTCTACAGCGCAAATGTAGCCATTTTATTTACTATCCCAATTAACCAATGAATCTACACAGTCCGTCCAAAACGTCTCTCAGAAATGATGGTCAAACAGTGTCTCAGGGATTTGTCGGTGTATTTCCAACTACTCAACGTAATGACTTTCTGTGTGGGAGCTTTGCGAGGCATTAAATGCTTTGGACGTCTGGTCCCTATCGCCACCACCTCTATGAACATTTCTGACGTTTGAAGTTTCTGTAAAATGGCACATTAAACCGTTTTGCATGACTTTGCTTATATGTTAATAATTTAATTATGGAGAAACTGTAAAACAACTGTGACATCAGCACATACAGTGTAGTCTAGCATCCATCACATTGTGTTCAAAGAGATTCAGGATTGGCTTGCCATGTGTTGTTTGTAGAAGCGAGGACATACATGCTACTGAATAAAAATCTTCACCAGTATGTTTTAGATATGCATATGATATGTTTTTGGCTCAACCATGTTTCAACTAGTGTGAACAATCAGATTCGTGCCAATTGTTTGGTCTTGGGGCAAGGTGCACTATTAAAAGACTGGATTTCCTCTGTAAAATACTAACAAATACTCATTTAAAACCAAAACAAGAGCTGAATAAGTTTTGTATAGTATAAAAATTGGGTGAGGAGGCTGGCTGACGATGACAATTTGGTGGGGCAAATCAAATGTCCACATTGGTCAACTTTGGGCAGCTCTGTCTACTTCATTTTTACTGATCCAATTTAAAGTTTAAAGTTTTTATATAAAAAAAAATGGAATTATTCACCAAGTTGTAGAATTGAAAAAGCATTGAACATCTGATACGTCTGATTGTCTGATCATACGCCATCACCCACTATAACAAACGTCCTTTCTTTCCTGTCAAGGGTGCATCTCCACAGTGATGTGCAGATTAGGTACAATTTCACTGTAGAACCAAATGAGTCACAAAAGAGGGGCTTTGGTCTGCTTAGGTAGAGGCAGTAATCCATTTTGTGATTGGTTAATATTTACTGTTTTGTCTGTTTGCTAGACTGTGATCGGTCCTGCCTGACATGTTCCAGCCCTCATCCTTCCTCATGCCTCAGCTGCAGACCCAAAATGAAGTTGGTCGTTAATGGCCACTGCGAGTTCATCAGCAGATGTTCTTCCAACACTTTTGAGGATAAAGATGGGAACTGCAGATTGTGCCACTCCACCTGCCTCCTCTGTTCAGGCTCTGGTGAAGATAAGTGCCTCAGCTGCAGAGCTCCTTATTACCTGCACAGTGAGTCCATCTACCTCTTACAGCATTAACTCCATCCTTTGTGCCCTGTAGAGTCTTACTTGAGCCACAATAACAACCCAGCAACATAATACATGAGTGTCAAATGTCCGTGAGGGCCAGTTGGCTCGGATGCTTAGCAGTTGTTTAAGGCGTGTTTGAGGGGATCTGTCCTTTCTGTTCATTTAAATATGTAAGTAAAAACACAAAAATATTATATTCTAAGACAGTGCATAATTTCATGCCAATGTTAGGAGGAGGAAATTCAGCTGATGCTATGGCCAGCACAGTCACCACATACAGTATATAATCTATATATATATATATATATATATATATATATGGGGAGGAGAATCTAATCATGAACATAAAAACTGTATTAAAATCATTTAGAGTGATTTGCTGTTAAACTGTACTGTACTGTAGAAGCTTATCAACACACATTGCATTACAGTAGTGTTGGTGTTGGGAACCAGGGCTTGTAAACTGTACAATGCAAATATAGGTATTTTCAATTCAATTCGATTCAATTCAACTTTGTCATTTAACCAATACAGGGTTATACAGTACAAACGAAACACTATCAGACTGCTTCTCCAGTGCAGTAATTAAAACATAGATAAATAAGTAATAGTGCAAAGACGAAAAGACAGAGACACAATACAGTATCTGCATAGACAGTAAAACAGATGTGCAAGATGTGCAAGAGCACTAACTGTCAGAATGGCTGACGTGCGAACAGCAGTTAGCATATGCAGTAGAGTGAAACACAGTTTAGTGGTAAGTGTACACATTAGAAAGTACAGTATGTTCAAGTAGCAATGAAGGTGTGCAATTAAGTATGTGGTTGTAAAATGTAGATGCTATATTGCTATAATTGTAACAGCAACAAAACAATGGTATATCGGGCATCTGCCAGCATGTTCATAACCATTTCATGTAATAGGGAGCTCTGTGAGGGAGCTTTTAGAGCTAATAAGCTCCTCAGACATCTGGTTACCATCACCACCACTGTGAACAGTCTGACACTGTACGTTTCTCTTCAGTGGAGCATTTCACTTTTAAGCATTCTGAATTACTTTGTTTACATCTTAACCATTTAATTATGCTGACATTTAAACAAGTAGGTGAAATTTCCCTTCAGAAACACTGCAGTTTAATGAACCTGCTTTATTATCATAAACACTGTAAGCTAAATATGAAGGTGAAGCAAATTGTCTTTCTCCAAACAGATCACATGTGTGTTGCCATGTGTCCGGATGGTTACTACAGTGACGATGATAATCGCGAATGCGTCAAATGCTATGTGACGTGTGCAACATGCCATGGGCATCACAGCACCAACTGCCTTACTTGCAAAGCAGACCACTTCAGACTGGGAAACAGCTGCGTGGAGAAGTGTCCTCCCAGGTACTCTTTCCCGTCAGACACATCTGTCTCTTTTCTGCACTCGGTTGCTTTCGATAGTTCATCTGCATCTCATTTGTTCAAGCGGTAGCTTAAGACAAAACTGAGGAACCAAGTTAATAAAGCCACAAGGGTGCTGAGAAAACAGCAGAAAATGAGTAACGCTGTTGCAGCTGCTCAGCTCATACATTAGTTAGTAATATTGGCCTGGCTGAGATTTTGCAAAGTCATCATGACCTGCATTCGTATCGTGATGCGGTCACCAGAGGGCAGCACACACTCAAACAAGCAGTGTCTCACTTCTGGAGCACAGGGATGGTCCAAATAATAAGAATACTCACAACTAAATAACCTTAAATGAATAAATACGTAAATAATAAAGTGAAGGGCAATGCTATACATATGGATGGGTGACAAAAGAGGGTGAAGAAATTATGTGGAGAAACAAAATTTGAAACCTCATTTTGTGCCATTCATCATTTAAATACTTACCAACACATGGTATAAACTATTTATTTATTTATTTATTTATTTAATACAGTAATGTACATTAGAATTGTGCTGTGATGTCATTATTTCGTCTTAACCATCAACCATCAACCACCATTTGCGCCTGTTCCCCTCTCCACGTCACTTGCTCTCCTTTCCTCTTTCAGCTTCCAAATACTCTCTCCCTCTCCCTTTCTCTTTTCTCTGAACACACCACTATGAAAGCAGTATTATCAGTAAACAGGTATTTCTTGCCATGATGTTCAGAGGTGGATTAATGACCATTTGTGATCCGACTGGCAATTATTATATTAGGAAACACTGACTCATCTCTTCTACTACTGTACACTTCTATCATCAGGCTAGTCCTCATTTATCTACTGCTCTTAGTATTAATGTCACTTCCACCCTTCCTCTTGCGCATGAAAGGATTATTATATTTATATTTCCATATCCATAGAGCTCCAGGGCAAAATGACCTATTGATGTTAACGTTTCCTTTCAGAGATGCTATAGACGTTATAAAGACTTAGCTGAAGTGAGGGTATGGTTGTACCGTGATACAGTAATAATTGTCAACACTGATGGCTCCTAACATTACACAAAGCTGAATATTTTTATTTATATTTGTTATATAAATGGGGTGGGGAAAGTGTCTGAATATTGCAGGGGGGATGTAATTACAATATATATTGTAACTACAGCCTTAGTGTCTACAATACAGCCATTTCATTTACTGTCCGAAAGCACCAGTGAAAACTGGTGCCTGAGTATGTACACCGATTGGCCACTTCATTAGGTACACCTACTTGTGTCTACACTATTTGTCCATTTTATTAGGTCTGCTTACCATACAGGAGCACTTTGTAGTTCTACAGACTGTCCATCTAATCCTCTGTATACTTTGTTCAATGGTCAGTACCCTCACAGGACCACCACAGAGCAGGTATTATGTGGGTGGTGGATCATTCTCAGCACTGCAGTCTGCAGTGACACTGACGTGGTGGGGGTGTGTTAGTGTGTGTTGTGTTGTTGTGAGTGGATCAGACACAACAGTGCTGCTGGAGTGTTTAAACACCACCCACTGTCCGCTCTATTAGACTACTCCTACCTGAGACGATAGCTCATCTGCTGCTGAAGAGTTTGTGTTGGTCATCCTCTAGTCCTTCATCAGTGGTCACACGATGCTGCCCACACTATGCAGTTGGCTGGATAGTTTTGGTTGGGGGACTATTCTCAGTCCTGCAGTGACACTGAGGTGTTTAAACACTCCAGCAGCACTGCTGTGTCTGATCCACTCACACCAGCACAACACACACTAACACACCACCACCATGTCAGTGTCACTGCAGTGCTGAGAATGATCCACCACCCACATAATGCTCTGTGGTGGTCCTGTGGGGGGTCTTGACCATTGAAGTACAGGGTGAAAGTGGGATTTACAAAGTATGCATAGAATCAGATGGACTACAGTCTGTAATTGTAGAACTACAAAATGCTCCTATATAGTAAATATACCTGATGAAATTTACAGTGAGTGTAGACAAGGAGGTGTACCTAATGAAACGGCTTGTCGGTGTTGATAATAAAAATAGTGGTCCCTGTCATTACCAGTGCCAACACTTCTGACTGGCTATGTTTGTCTGGAACAGAGCATTTCACATCCAGCCCCACAGAATGATTCTGTCTGTGTCTTAACTTTTTCAGTATGCAGAATTTTTGGTTTATGTTGAGCCTAAATAATAGACCAATTCTGCTTTAACGTTTGAGCTTTTAGCTTTGCAGAATTTTGATTTTGTCCTGGTAAAAAGGAATTCCACCATTTGTTTTCTGAATTTCTACATAATGAAATTGAAATTGGTATGAAAAGGTCTGCAGAAATGTACTGATTCTGAATTGTTCACAGTGGTGGCATCGCGATTCCTGGTTCCTATCACCACCACGTTGAAGAAATTGGTCAATTTCTTTGCGATTTCACATCAAACAACTCTAAAGGACATCTCAATGATTGAATTAAACAGACATTTGATTGGGGGAATTTCTCTTTTACTTATCTGGCTGTCTCGGTGGCAACCACTGTTCCTCTTTGCTGGTAAGGTGTGTATACATCTGGCTTGTTTTGTCGCGATTTGCAGAACTGGAGATTTCCTGGAGATTATTCAGGAATTTCATAGTTTCTGTGACCAGTACATCTGCCGTCTTTGTACTCAGTTATGTTGTTTAAAGGACATGTTTTGTCCCATATGTCTATATATCTGGCATGCAAATATAACATTTCTGTCATATGCCGATTAATTTATTCTTACTCAAAGCCCTTCATGAAAGACAAAAGAGCTTCTGTGTAATTGGAGCCTCAGTGTCTCCAGTCAAAACATTTACACACGCTATCTGATAGTATATTTAAAGAGCCCTCATGTTGTCCTTCATTTAGTTCCTGCCTGCTTTCAGTCTGTGGTCAGAGGTCCTCTCAGTGTTTTGAAGCTTCAGCTCAATGTGGCGCCACATTGTGAAAAAAAACCAAAAAACAGTGCATTAAATCATAAAACTGAACAAGACACGTAACTTTACCTACTCAAACACTCAGCCATTTAATTAAGCTTTTTCAGAACACTTAATGTAGACCATTACATGTGACAAACAAGCCTTACTGATTGTAAAAAGCCTTTGCAAATTGACAGTTTTAAATGGCCAGGGCACAACATAGAGCTATAAAGATTCAGTAAGCACTTTTAAAACCCCCTGGGATCTTCATCCCCCCAGGACTGACCAGAAACCCTTCAGACATACATAGAGTGATGGGATAGTTATGTGATTTGTACCCACATGAGATCCTGATCAGCGATCATATGAGGAAAACCTCAAACAAGGAGGAAGTGAAAGCAACTTTGTTTAACCCTGCAGAAAGCTACAGCATTTTTTCTTTTACATGCTTTATAAGCTTGTTAGACTAAAGGAACTGTTACCATCACGGTTAAGTCATGAGTTCTGCAGTAATTCCAAAAGGTCCCTTTTTCCCTCCATTTGAGAACAGATTGAAACAACTCTTAGTCTTGAAGGGAGTCTTACAGATAGCTTCCTTGAACAGCTCACAAATGTGTTCAATATGCAAAATGTCACTTTTGGAACCCAGTTGACCCAGTTGAATTGGTATTGAGACAATTGACAAACTTCTTTGCTCATATAGAGATTATTGACAATTGTCTTAGTTCATACAGAATGCATAAAGTGACTATGGACAAACTTTTTCATTCATATAGAGTTCAGTAACAGACTACAGACAAACTTCTTAGTTCATCTAGAGTTCATTAAGAGACTATAGACAAACTTCTTAGTTCATCTAGAGTTCATTAAGAGACTACAGACAAACTTCTTAGTTCATGTAGAGTTCATTAAGAGACTATAGACAAACTTCTTAGTTCATGCAGAGTTCATTAAGAGACAACAGACAAACTTCTTAGTTCATCTAGAGTTCAGTAAGAGACTACAGACAAACTTCTTAGTTCATCTAGAGTTCAGTAAGAGACTACAGACAAACTTCTTAGTTCATGCAGAGTTCATTAAGAGACTACAGA
>CM067484.1:28685521-28741770 GCA_034552555.1 Semaprochilodus insignis
GGTGCAATGTGCAATTAATGAAGATTGGCCACCAGGCTGGTCCAATTTAGCCATGAAACCTCCCACACTAAAATGACAGGTGTTTCAGTTTCATTGTCCAACCCCTGTATATGTTTTATAACTTTTATACATTCATGCAATTGATAAAGATGATGTTGAGCCTTAACATAGTTGATCTTAAACTTTAGATCAGGGGTTGGGAAAGGTCCTGCACAGTTTGGTGGTTTTCCTGCTCAGCATTTCCTGGTTAAGTAAACACGTCACCAAACTGCAAGACTCAAACTGCAGCCCTCACCAGTTTCTTACCTCTGTTCTTGATGTTTGAAATATGTGACCATGTCACCCAATAGTTCTTTCACTATTGTGTAACTCTTTAATTATGAGTCTTCTGGTACATGAGTACTTTTGCACATGTGCTTGTCTCTGTGTCTTTCCAAAAAGCTACAGCGGTGAAGCAAATGAATCATAATTGTGGCCTGGGCCTGTTTTCTCTCACAGCTTCTACGGCAACACCGCTAACGGAACGTGCGAGGCATGTGACCTCTCGTGTGCAGAATGCTCGGGCAGCAGTAACAGCCACTGCACAGGCTGTAGAGATGGCTACTTCCTGTTAGAGCAGAAGGGGATTTGTCTGCATGTGTGCCCGTCCGGCTACTTCCCAAACACTCAGGAGCGATTGTGCCAACGATGCCACCCGTCCTGCAAAACCTGCAAAAGTAAGACACAGCATCATAGCTAAAGACCCGGGTCAGGTTCTGTCATTTAAGTGAGATCTGTGACTCTAATCGACTCTGCATCTGCTGTAAGTAGTCTTTACAGTGCAACAGTAAGCATGTGGAGTGAATAGACTCCTGTAGTTGGTTGAACCAGGAGCTCCCTCAGTGGACCATGTTGTTATCGTTACTGAACACGACAATGTAGTGCAATGCCGATTTCTACATCTAAGCTGTCTGTGGTAATGTGATGAATCTGATACACACATACAGCACCAGTCAAAGATGTAGACACGGCTACTGATAGAAGGTTCTCCTTATGTTTATCTTAATGCTTTACTTTAGCATGAAAGTGAAGACTTCAAACTATAAAATAGCACTCATGGAATTATACAGTCCACCTTAAACACCTCCAAAATGGAACTTTACAGGAGGATAGAACAGCTTTCTTAACCTGCAGTGGAGGCTGATATAACAAGATTATTTTGGACCAATCTATCAAGCAGTTTTGGAGCAATTCTATTGGTCTGTCCATCATGAATATTCTCTATACTGAAAGAGGAACTAGAGCCTTTACACTGTGCAAAAAAAAGAGATAAAAGTTTTTTACGCAACAAAATGTATATTAAGAGCTGGAGATGTGGCAGAAATATAATATTGCAATACATTATACACTACATGTGGTATATAAGGATATTCTCATTAGCTGAAACAAGTGTAAGCCTGTAGAGTCTTTAAGATAACCAACAACATCCATTTAGCTGGGTGTGTCTAAGCGTAGTGGTAGTGTACCTCAGTGTCTCCCACAGGTCTGGGGGAACACCATGGTCGCGTTTAGAATATATGGATATCTGAATCATCGTAACATTTGTTTACTTCTAATTGTTGACTCTTTCAAAGGCTTCAAATAAGTCAGAGAAATCTAAAATATTTTCTTTTTGGAATTTGTTCATATGGAAAGAAATGTATCTGATTATAATGTTGGGGAACATGGTATCTTATTCTATTCAAATCAGGCTGTCAAATCCTGCCAACTACAACAGAGAACCTCCTTTAGTAAAACTAATCCAGATTAAATAGTCAAGACATTCGGAATGTTTACCTTCGTCCAGTGAAAAATCGCCGAAACACTCTAGAATTAGCCTGCAGTTTGGAAACTGAAAGTATCATAATGCTTGAAGGCCTTGCAGTGATTTCTGATTGGAAATTTGACCTCAGTTTTATCTAATCTGTAGGTTCAGGAATGCTGCAGTGCACGTCGTGCTACCAGGGCTTCCGAAACATTGGAGGAATTTGCTCATCTCTGTGTCTTAGTGGACAGTATACGATTTCCACGGTAATCCAGCTTTTTTATTAATAGTCATTGCTGTAATGTTTCAAATACAAACACATGTAGTAAATCGAATGGCAAGAAAGGGATTTTTTTCTCTCTGCTTCTCAGTATCTGATCCTCAGCATGTTACATAATAGAACAAAAATATCGAATTCTGAAAAAATTTCTATAAATGAACTGAGGTATTTTTATTTTTACTTTTGTAAAAGTATGTTCACCTCTGGCTTCAGTAACTGCTACTGCCCCTTTTGAGAAAAAGAGCTATTACGACTATTAATAACATGTAGGCATTGCCTATAACTGTCTTCAGAGGGAATGTCTTGCCAATTCTTTCAACTCTGCAGTTTGATGATCGTCTTGCATGTACAACCTGTTTCAAATCCCCGCACACCTTTTTCTAAAGAACATTCAGATCTTGTCTTTGACTAGGGCACTCCCGATTCTTTCTTTTGAGTCACTCCTTGGTGGATTTAATTGTATGTTTGGGATCATTATTCTTTTGAAAGGTCCACTTCGTCAGCTTCAACTTTCTGTCAGATGGTCTCACATTCTCCTTAACCACTCTCTGGTATGAAAGTTGATTCATGTTTTACACTTTGGTTTTTGGCACACATGACTTCTGATACTGTGGCCAGACAGCTCCTTGATTTGTCTGTCTGTAGCACACTGTTTCATAAGTCCTGCTCCTCACCTAGACATTAATTAGCAAACTGCAGTGTTACCCCTTTTTAAACTGCACCTCTCAAATTAGTGCAGTCATTTTCTTGCACTTTGACACTGACAGGGACAAGAGCTACTTGTAGATCTTGTGCTGAAATTTTGTGGCTCTTAAAGATTAGCGTCTCACAGTCTGCTGTCAGGTTAAATTTGCTGTTTTGAAAACACTTCTCAAACCACCTTCCACTGGACTTATAGGCACCCTTTTTTTCTGAAGACCTCCTAGAGCTCTTTTGTTCTAGGCGTAATGATACCAAACTCTAGATACAAAAGGCCAATCTGATACGTGTATATATAGATATATAGATAGATAGATACATACATAGATACATAGATGATATAGACATATCGATGATGGTGAAGACACATTCGAAGAAGAAGAACGTGTATGCCGTGTGGTTTTTCATCTCTGCCTGATTTTTTGTGGCTAAATGAAATTTAAATTCTAAAACAAAACTAGCATCATAAATCTTAACGGCAGCGAAGAAAAGTGAAAAAAAGTCACATTTACCACAAAAAAGTTTTTTTATTTTTATTTTAATTTAACTGTCAATTAGAAACTAACATCATTAGCATAGTAAACATGCTGATTTTTTTTTCCTTGCATGCAAAATTACCACTTGCCACAACCTTTTTCCTTACCTTTCTTCCCTCATGCTTGGTGAACAATAAAGTATTACAAAAGGAAAAAATGGATTATGATTCACATCAATTATATGATTATATAATTGATCTGAGTATAGCAAACACATTTAGTCCATAAAGACGAACCTAGGCAATAAAATGACTATGACGAGTGGTTTGGACATAATCACCCTGTGTTTATTAGGTATCTGTAATCTGCTTCTTTATCTGTAGCTGTAGAGATAGCTGTAAGTGAACAGTTAGCTTTTTTTTTTTTTTTTTTCGCTCTTCTGTTTTTTTCTGAGCTTAGGGAAACACACTGTCACTGGTACACATACAGATGTGGCAAATGAGGTTGAGAAGCACTGGAGTATTGCTTTAACGCCACAGGGTTCTCATTATATTCCTCTTCTCATGCACAGAACCCAGAGAACTGTGTACCATGTCACCCGTCCTGTACCGAATGCAAGGGCCCAGGGCCCTACAACTGCACCAGCTGCTTTGCCGTAGAGCGCCTCACTGATGATGGGAGGTGTCTGTCCTGCTGTGGAGAGCACAAACACAAGGACTCCTCCCCGATGCCCTGGGAGTGCTGCCGCTGTCACGATGGTAAACTCTTCTTTACACTTTTTTTTTTTTCCGCTTCCCCAAGTCGCCCAAAACATGTTTGGTATCAAACACTAGAAGTCAACTGTGGCCCGGAGCTTCTGTCAATAAGGTCGTGCAGATTTGTTGATGTGGGTTAGAGGACACTTTAACTTGCTGTGAGCCATAAAACAAAACTTTGTTGTGTAGCTAAATGTTGCGGTCAGCCGTGTTCTGTGTTTTGCGACAGCTGTGTTTTGCTGATTTATGACTTCCCTGTAGAACCTGGCAAGTCATCTAGGATTCTACACGGATGATAGATTTGTGGTATGTCTTGTTTCTGTTTACAGGCATTAATCATCTGTTCAAAACTATTAACCGTTGGTTGTAAACAGAAACAGCAGAATTGTGAATGTAATCTGTAGTGTACACACGCAGGCAGTTGGAATTTGGTCAGAATGGCTGAGCACCGTGTTTAGCTGCACAGTAAAGTTTTGTTCGTTAACAGTTGACAGTAAGTCATATTGTGCTCTGAACTGTATCTCCACATGACTTCTACTAAATTGGTGGGGGCAGGACAACTTAATGGATGTTGAAAAATCCTGCAAAAGTAATAAACAGTTTATAATTGCACAACAATTAGCATGCATAAATAACGCTAAGAGGAAAACAGTTAAAAACTCAATAAGAAAGTTGTGAAGCAAGCAATCACACAAAGAACACATGAACGGCACTATTATGATGCAGTATTGGTGGAGCCTTTAAACGGTCAGTCGGTATCAGCTGTGTGGAAAGCGCAGTAAAGAAAGGCCAGTGCACCGCAATAAAGCCGCCTAAAGGCAAGTCGGCAACACTTTACATTAAGTGTTGATTAAATAACATGTAGTAATACATTAATAATGGTTAACTAACGTTAAGTAAACATATAACAGTTGTTACATTGTAAGCATTGCTAATGCATTACTTCATGTTAGTTAGTCCAAGTGTTACTGGCCAGTCTGACTTATGGCAGTCATTATCAGTTTTAGAATTTAATTGTGAATACAGTTTGACACGTTGGATGTCATCTACCCTCTTACGGGCGGGAGGGGGCTACAACGTCTATGTTGCGGGCGGGAGCAGGACAACTGTTACAGATTTTTGGCGCTAGCGAGACAAATTCTAGCGCGGGCAAGCCTTAAAAATTCTGCCGCCTACACCAACCTCACTCCAATCCACATTGACAAGGACATGCTTGCAGATTGAGAGAAGTTTTGGAAAAGTATTTACAGGAAAGATTTGGGTGACTATTGACTTCTAGCCTTGGAGCTCCAGCTCTAAAGATGCTAAATTTGGACTTCAAACTTGTCATAGCTAATCAACTCTATCTGGGGCAAATGGAACTTTATGTGCATTTGATGTCTTTTCCAACGTGTTACTTTAAGACCATAAATGAAGTGACTTCCATGCAAAAGTTTGAACACCCTTAATATAATTAACTCAGCATACATTTTGAAATTGTGCAATGTAGAAGATGCGTTAACTTGTGTTTACTTGGAAAACTACATCACATCTCGTTTGACTGAAGAGCATCTCTGTAACCATCTCAAAATGTACTCCCTCACAGCTCCCTTCCAAGACTGGTGCCTCCTCGGGACCAACTACAACTTCCACAGCAGAGAGCAGGTGCCTGCGGGTAAACCCGGCCTCGTTGCTATCATAACCATATTCCTGCTGCTGGCCTTGGGAGTGGTGGTTCTCCTCCTCATGCAATGGCGTCCCAAACTGCCCTCCTTTCCCTCTAACAAATCAAAGGGCTACACCAAAGTGGACAAAGAGCCCTCCTTCACCACTGCCACCCTGCGGGACAGCATTCAGGCCGAGTACTGCGATAGGAATGGCGATGAAGAGGAGGAAGATGAGGACAACGAAGATGAGATCGTGTACATGGGGCAGGATGGAGTGGTGTATAAGAAATTCAAGTACGGCCTTTTAGACCAGGAAGAGGACGATCTGGAGATGGAGTATGAAGATTCCATCTATACCTACAGATGAAGAGTATAGGACTGACGTATAGGGGACTCTTTATTTATTAGCAATGTATTAAGAACAATGGAGAATCAATGTGATAAGTATACATAAGTAAAAAAAAAAATATTGATGTTTTGGGAAAAGTAATTTTATTGATGCATGAAACAATACAACATCGCAATAAATTCCCTTGGTAGAATCAACTGGGCCTTAACTGAATGTATATAATAATAAATGTAATGTTTCCTTTTCTCAGTAAAGGCTTCTTGATAGCTACGCATCCTTTCAGACCCCTGTCGTTGAGTTGTCTTCTCACCGCAGAGGGATGAACAGAAAAACATCAGGATTTTTCAGTATGAGTGGAGCTTAATTGGTGGTCTACCAGGTCTTGCATGGTTGTTTGGGGTCCGGCTTTCGCTGCTTCTTTTACGGTAACAGTATACAGGCTCTAGCAGTGCTACAGTGTTCAGTTGCTGATATCATTAGTACACCATACCAACTCATAGAGTTTAAAACATTTTATTGTGTTTATAGTGTATTTATTGTTAATTTAGTTCTAAACTAAAAGACTAAACTCATAGACTAAACTTAATAATCACTACCTCCCCCTGAACAACTGATTTAGACTATCTAAACTTCTAATTATTATTTTTTATTGCTGGTAAAACATTTACTGACATTGACACTTGCCAGCTTCTTGGTCCAAGTTACCTGTTGCACCTTTATTGGAGCTGTGGTTACATTCTGGCACCTGAGGTGTTATAATAACTGCAGCAACATTTTAAGGTGGAATGGGAAAACACAAACAACCTGGAGTTGTATGTACAGAGCCACTGATAAATGCGCTATGGCAGGTCATTTCAATTTCTTCCTTTTACATCTTCCAGCCGGTGCTAGGTAAAAAGGTAAAACCGCTCTCTACAGCCAGTGTGGGGTTCATCAGTTCTGGCCTACGTAGAAACACTGCAGCTATACATAGCAATCTCTGTTGGAAGATGACTCGCTCCCATATAGATTTGAAGGGCTCATTCTAAGTTAGTAAAAAGACAACTATTTGTAGTTATATGTAACTTATAAACTATTATGCTATTACGTTCCATTTGTGCAAATAGACCCCCCCCCAAAAAAAAAAAATCTTACACACTGCTCCTTTAATCATTTAATTAATTGTCATTTACCCTTTCTTCTACCAGTGAATTATTATGTGAAATGGCTTGGCACGAGAAAGGAACCAGTCAGTGCTTACGCTTATTTGAGGTGAGAAGGTTTGCCTCTTGGTTTTCACCACACTTTGTCGTGTTTTGATCAGGTTAACTACTTCTAATTAAATTAGGAGAAGGCAATATCTAGACTTGCTGAGGCAATTTGCAAAACCTGTTACCCCTAGGGTAAGCAATCGTTCAATATCATCTCAAGAAATCACGTGTCATAAAACTATTAAAGGCTTCTGGTGTTGATGGAGTTCTGTTTTTCCTGTGGTTCACCTCACTGCAGCAGGACGTGGATGAAGCCCACCTTTACGTCTCCTGCATGACAACACTGTAGTCTTAGGTTTAAAATAGTGGAATACCTATTCCAGTAAAATCAGGCTGAAAACTCAAGGACAGTGAAAAACGGTGACAGGTTTCGAAAACAGAAACAGCTTTAGATGAGTTCGAGATGAGGCCTCGCCCATCAGAATTTCTACACAGATCTAAACAATGGGAACACAATGAAATGTAGATACAGGCATTCAAACTCATTCTCTGGTAAATTCAGGCCGCTTAGAACCTGGACTTTGGACTGGTACAGCATTAAAGAGTGACCATTATAGAGAGCACATTTTAGTGTACTGCTGTCTGACAGTTAGACAACAGGGTGTGAAGGCGCTATAGCTGATATAGCTTCTATTGCCATATACACTTACCGGCCACGTCATTAGGTACACCTATTTGTCCCTACACTCATTGTCCTTTTTATCAGCTCCACTGACCATATAGGAGCACCTTGTAGTTCTACAATGACTGTAGTCCACCTGTTTCTCTGTATACTCTGTTCTTCAATAGTCAGGACCCCCACAGGACCACCACAGAGCAGGTATCATGTGGGTGGTGGATCATTCTCAGCACTGCAGTGACACTGACGTGGTGGTGGTGTGTTAGTGTGTGTGGTGCTGGTGTGAGTGGATCAGACACAGCAGTGCTGCTGGAGTGTTTAAACGCCTCAGTGTCACTGCTGGACTGAGAATAGTCCCCCAACCAAAACTATCCAGCCAACAGCGTCCAACATGGCCAGAACATCCTCTGAACGTCGCAGTTAACATGTCCTGTCTGAGTTAACATTTAACCATACAGGAACATTATCTGAGACTATAAACATCCTTAAAACGTTCTTTGAACATTAGATTAAAACATTTTCTTTAAAACGTTATTAGAACTTCTAGGTAAAGTTCTGGAAACGTTCCCTGCTAGGCGGCCCGTAGAAATCAACATTGTGTTAACAGTTCTGCATGCACCGTTGGAGAAATGCTGAAGGAGGAAATCTGAATTGGTGCATATGAAAGCAGGTTCACCGCAGCAGTGCAGCACCTCTTCTTATTCCGATTATCCGTAATCTCCATGTTTTCGTTCCACACTTGAACATAAATAAAAGAAGGGGAGGCGGGGAAACTTAAGCTTCGTGAATGGCCTAATAACAGTAAGCCATGGTCTGAGTCGGAGTTTCTGAAAGGAGAACGGTTCTGTCGTGACAGGCGTTGCTGCTGCTCCTGCGATTGTTTGAGGCTAACCTGCTTCACTGGAGGAGTAAAAATAAGCCTGTGTACTTTTATTAGGCAGGAAATATCTAAACTGTAGAACCGCATATCGCAAAAATAAATAAAAAAAGAAAGAAAGGAAAGAAGAAGGAAAAAAATGACACTGAACCCGGTTCACCGCTGGAGTATATGCGGAGGTAAATACCGGCTTTGACTAATTTCCGGAAGACGGTGATGACAATGATGTTAACTCACTTCTAATTGGTCAATAGAATTTAAATAATGGCTATGGATTGGTTGAAAAAGACCGCGAACAGCCTAATTAGCATTTCTCCGGAAGTCGTCAAAGGAGCAATTTGCAGCATATTTCCCGAACATGTCCGGTCCCACCTCCTCATCCCTCTTCACTCCTTACCAGTCTAGAAGAAATGTTGTGAGTTCAGCATCAAACTTCATTCCTTTACTCTCCAAGAGCGTCTCCAGAGGTGAAGCGCAATGCCAATGTTTCCTCCTGTTTTGCCTTTTCTCTCGTTTTGTTTGTTGACCATGGTTTCTAGATGCGAGTGGGCAGCGGCAGTTGTGCGTCAGCCATTGTCGCGTTTACACCGCCGGACTAGCAGTGCTACTTCTTCATCCTCCCTTGCTGGTCTGATTTGACTCAATGATACAGCGATGTAGAGGTCCAAAGTGGTATTACATTATTGCACCAAGGCCAGCTGGTTAGCATGCTAACTTAAGTATATATCTTTGCAACACGATACGTAGACATCTTTCACATACCGTTAAAAGGGTTGTTTTTTAGGGAAGGGCGGATCGATACCTAAATACCGGTACTTTCAATCTGGGCGTTTACTTTTAAGAAATGATTCTGGCACCAAAATATCGATATCATTTGTTTAATTATTTAGTAGGATGGATGTGTATCCCATCACTATAATAAAAATGCTGCTGTAAGTGATGGTGTAGTAGAGGAACTTTTCCTTCCGCCTTCTTCCTCCACCCCCCCCAAAGAGCAGGTGAGTAAGAAGCTCCTTCAAGCGTCATGTACAGGAGTGACTCTGAACTGTGCATATATAACGGGTAGACTTCGCTGAGTGAATTATCAACAGACTTACCAGCAAAAGTCTGACAGTTTAACACGTCTCCGGTAAATAACATGCTACAAACGTTGAAAACACCAAGCAGAATATTAGATGTACTTATTCTTTATTTTTGTCTGGCATAGCTTTGACTGTTCAACTTCAATTAGATATATAATTAACTTTTAACTGTAACTATTAAGATATTAATCTGATAAATAAACATTTAGGAACTAAATTTTCACTTGACAGTACCAGTTTAGGTAGACATATGATATATATATATTACATAGTGTGAAAATTTAATGGACCACCAACCAACAGAAATGGCCCAGAATTGCTTGGAAAAAAGTCTGGTTCCATACACTGAAGTTAAATCAGGTTTTTGTATATGTATGTACACACGTGTGTGTGTGTGTATATATATATATATATATACATACACACACACACACATTCACCAATTGATATTTGTTATTACTGAATTGTTATATTTAATATTTTTAATATAATTTTGTTTACATTTACCATCTATCGTTGTTGAAGCTTCAAAGTATTGATATTGGGGTATTAACCTTGATACTACTTGGTTTAGGATTGAGTGGAAAAATCCATCCCTAATTTCTTCACCTTCTGTTTAGAATTTTAGTTACTTTTAGAATATTTTAAACAAAAAAATCTTACAAATTGCTAAAAGCTGCAGCTCCCCCCTCCCAATTTGAAAAGAGTAGAATTGAGTGTTTTGAGGCAAATACATCATTTGATTCTCTACCACATGACTATGAAATCAACAAAAAAAGTCAAGCAATAAAAGCTCATTCAGGAAACATCTGCAGCCATCTGGGCAACTCCGGCAAAAGCACGCTATGAAAAAAACGGACTTGATGTCAAACAACTTTATTGACAGAATATCTGGAAGGCAAGCTGACATTGCACAGAAAGCTGGACAAATATAGTGTAGCTGACTGATTACATAATTCAGGCCCAGCAGCCAGAGAAATTCAGGACATGTTAACAGGACTGAACAGAACTTCAGCATGTTGTTTCTTAGTTTAAGCAACAAGAAAAAAAAAGGGATTTGTGTCTTGAAAATGTACCTTCAGTAATACAGGAACAATATTACGATATGGCTTCAATACTCAGAACTGCTGGGCCAAAATGATCTTTAATAAGCTGGATCTGCTGGGATTTTAGGTCATCAGGATCCAGACGAGTGAAAACAGATTTTCTTATTAGAGTTAAGGCAGCAGCAATCAGGGAGCCACCTTGAGTCAAGACTGCAAGGTCCAAAGTGCATGAATGAACACTGCACTGGGTGCGTCCCACTCTACTCCAGGCTTGTTCAGTTGGCGTATTTGGGCGCCCTCACACACCAAAGACCTGGTAACTCTGAGAAATGTTTTAAACTGTAATCTACATTTATGTAACAAGGTTATATTCCAGGCCCTTTTGGAGCGTTGGATGGAAAACATCCACACAGTGTAAAGGGCAGCTGAACAAAATGCTGACATTTCAGTACAGGGGGACACTGTAATAGTCTTGCTAAGCTTTTAGTGAGTGCTGGCTGGCTGCTCTCTACTACTGTATCAAGCCATTACTGTGCTGAATTAAGCATACATCCCAAAGCATGCTTACTTGTATATAAATACATGATAAGCTTTTGCATATCATTTACTGATATTGATTCATCAGGACAGATAGGGTTAGCCTAACCTCTAATGCAGAGCTCATGCACACCCCACATTAACACCTTAACATGACCAATATTAAGGTCAGAATGTCTTTATTGTGAGCCAATTAAAAGGTTTATCACTGAAGTATTGATATTATTCAATAGAAAATAAGCACAGTATAAATCAAACGTGTGTTGGAAACGCGTAATTCACCACAATAGTGATAGGTAAGCATAACGATGGCCGTAGTGTCCTCCTATACTGGAGCGTTTCCAGCAAAGCAAACAGGTTTAATACGACAATGACGATTAATATTACTGGATATGATCAAAGCGCTCCCCAAAATAACTGAGGAATATGTACATTAAAATGGGATCCTCCAACATTCTCAGCAAGTTGGTGCATGTTTTTATGTTGTTTTTTATTTTATTTAAGTTTACGCTTAAGGCACTCTACCGCATTTACAGCACACTACATACATAGGACACAAGCATTTAAGAATGCTGACTGTTGTGCTAACAATGCAACAATCTAGTTCCGCAGACAAGCATGGTTTACCAGTATGCCGATATGGTAGACATGTACACGACATATTTGATTCAACGACATTTATCCAGTTTCAGTGAGGTTTTGATCCAAACAAGCATTTCTTATTCTGAATATACTTGACAGAGGCGACCAGAACGTCCTGCCAACAGATCTGTCAATCATATTTGTGGATATGACAACTGATAGCTGTGGTAATACTGTGAATGTGAATTGTAAGCACATTTGGATTTTCAGGAGGTGTACAAAATAACAGAAACACCATGTGAGGTAGTCACACTCGCAGGCCATATCGTCAGATACAGCAAGCAAAATTCAGAGGCCAGGGACTATTTCTGAAGGAGTCGGATATACGCTAATCCACTTGCATAAAGAACGTAAGGTATTCGAGAAATTCCCAAAGTTTTGGTTTAGAGAAATATTAGAGAGTTGCTGGAGTTCTCAGGACGACAGACTGATGTCTATGATGTCCATGTAGATATAAAGTTAGGAGACCATATCTCATCTGTTGCTGGACAGTTTGTGTCAGTCATCTTCGAGTCCGTCATCAGTGGTTAGTTTCTAGTAGGAGTATGCTTTTGGCTGGCTAATTCTGGTTGGTGGAGTATTTTCAGTCCAGCAGTGACACAGGTTTCTGCAGTTACCTGATTATTCAAATGATCGGAGTAAGGCCCAGAAATCTAATAATGAAATCCGAAAAGAGAGCTGGAATTAAGTTCTGTTATCCAGTATTTCAGTCTGTGTGTTCACTTACTCTAATTTCTTTCGAATTTCTCAGTATGCGCACATGCAAACAGGCTGCAGTACCAGAAATGATCAGGCACGGTACACAGTTTTAACATCACACATTTAAACATTCTTCATTTTCTAGATGACGTACATACTTTCAGTTGCCTCAATGCTTAAAATTAAAATACCTGGCATGACATTTAAGTTTTGTGTCACATTTACAGAAATCTGATTACTGCCTGCCTCATGTAGACCTGAAGTTTCCCTTTATCTGATCTACCCTCCAAGAAATGGTCATTGGTGGTTCTACGGTGGTCCCTTTCCATTTATATACAGCGTAGAGGGTGCTGATAAACTGTGCAGCAACAGATGGGCTACAGTCTTACACCTACAAAGTGCACATACAGCTCTGGAAATAAATAAGAGACCACTCCAGTTTCTTATTAAATCAGCATCTCCACATGTACAGCAGGTTCTTGGCGAGGAACAGAAGGTTCGGTTCTAGCTTTACTGGCAGATACAGTGAGCGTCTGGTTCATAAGAACAAGCTCAAGCAGCAAACACACAGGACAACACAGCTACAGACTGGCAGAGGGCGAAAACCACTCTCTACTGACCGTGATGAGCGCCACCTCATTCGAATGTCACTTAACCACCGTAAGACGACCTCAAGTGACCTACAGACAGACTGGTGAGTGGTGGCTGGGGTGAAATGCACAGCGAGCATGGTTCAAAAAACAGGCTTCTGGAGGGTCATTAGTGATTTTGTAAATAAACAGATCTAAAATACAACATTTGATCTGGAATTTGGGAGACGTGTTTCCAGTAGTGTATAGAATAAAACAGAACTGCTCATTTTGGTCAAACACAAACCCAGAAACTGTACAACTAGAGAAACTGATCATTTTGAGGTGGTCTCTTCAATTTTTCCAGAGCTGTATATGGCAAGCGTTCCTGATGAAATGGCCAACAACTGTGACAACTTCACATTGTGTTTCTGTTGCTCCATTACTGCCTAATCATAGGAAAAACATATGATCCTCGAGTTGTTCTTTTGATAAGGCCCATGGAACCACACCAGCATTTATACATGCATGAAAGGTGAATCATGTTAAGCACTACATGAGGATGAAAAAAGAACAAATAAATTATTTAAAGGGAATGGCTCTATTATCTCTATTTACATACACATTTATACATCTCTTAGTAGACCCATAGCAGACTCTTAAATATTCATAAGATCTTCATAACGAAACTCATTTGAAAAAGTATCAACAGCAGATGAACTTCATTAGTACTCATTGACGGTTTCTGTCAGTCTAGCGACTTCCTCCATTCTGGTACGTTAATACCGCTTTATTTTCAAGTAGATGAATCCCTATTGGCTACAAACGCAGAACCTTCCAGTAAGTTTTGGTACAGACTGGAAGATTCCCCAGTCACAGGCTTGAAATTAGATTCTCCTGCTTGGTCATGTGACAGATCTGGTACACAGTGTGATATCAGCTTTACAAAAAACTCAGTCTAAACAAAGTCTCACTGTCCTGAAGGTTCTTCCTTCCTACTGAGAAGTCTTTCAGAAATGTTACACAATAGGGGAAAGTTTGTTTCTTAAAGGAACACGCCGATGCTTTCCAAACTAACCTCCATCTGCCTCATCGGTGTTGCAGACGATAATTTCAATGTGTTTCCCGACACATGGAACAGAACAGAAAGTAGTAAACAATAAGAAGTCAATGAGCAATTCCTTCAAATAGGTAAGAGAATCAGTTCATGGGAAACCCCTTTCCACATGGCATTAATGTATGTCTCGGGTGACCTTTGGGCTGTGTAACATGACCATGTCTGTATGTCTGTATGTCTGTATAGATAGATAGACAGATAGACAGACAGACAGACAGAGTTATTAATTAGCAAAATGAATCCTGTTTAACTGGACTTATGTAGCTCAGTATGTAGAAATACTGAATAAAAAAATCACTGCATTCACCGTTTCTTTTTTTTTTCTCTGTTCCAACTGATCAGATGTCTGAAAATATAAATATTATGTCACATCGTGTATCATAATATACCCAAAGAAGACAAAGCCTGGCTGAAGATGGTGGGAAGAATAAACAGCACGGCGAGGCTCGGCAGCAGACCCCAGCTGGAAGACCAGCAGCGAGGAAACAATACAAATGATTTTTATTCACATACTGCAGTGCACTAAATCCACTTACTCAGGCCTAATAATGTTCTGGGGTGACACATACGGCTGTTTAGAGTTCTAGAACTATGCTTAGTAAAGCACACTGGGCAGTGATTTATCACAACAGCGATAAACACCGCCATACAGCCCAGCCCTAGTTATTCTTCTCGCAGTCCGCTCGGACTTCAGGTACGAACAAGACCACAGATGCTAATAGGCAGACGCTTCAGAAACTGCCTGCTATCTTCTATTATTAAGTGTGTTTTGAGTAAATGGGTTATCTGTTCTGTTCCAAGTGCCGAGAAACACGTCAAAATAGCCTAGGGCGTATGAACTGTGTGCTATAGACGCCAAATAAAGCATACCCCTTGCTGACTGTTGACAAAACTTCTATACAGAATGACCTTGGAAAAACACATGGTGACATATGTTCACTCCGCAATCAGTGCCAGCACCATTCAAGAGCTCCGAACTGACATGTAAACCTTTCTCTAAAATGGTATAGTACAAAAATAATGCCTTAATGCATATGTTACAGTGGCTTTACCCCAAGATGGGAAACGACAGGCAAGGGACAAGGTCAAATCAGTGACCGTTCAAGATCTGTTCGCTCGTTGTGGATATGGAGGTCTTGAAAAAGTTGTCCTCTTTCAGTTTCAAGTTTTCAGGCAAGTCCAGCTTTCTTTTGGCTTCTTCGATGTCACTACGAATCGCTGCTATCAATTCCTCTGCAAAACACAGAACATATAGGTTACACTGCTGGCTTGGCTGCGAGTCAAAATCTAGTGCATCTGTGTGCAGCGTTCTGAATCATATGCATGCCTGGGTCTGGGTGTGTCTGCGGGTGCTAAGCATGCAGGCGTGTGGCCATCAATGAAGGAATGAGCGGGAAGAGAGGATCAGGTGTCTTACCGAGTGAACTGAATCCCTTTTCTGGGCGAATGTAGCCCACCATGGCCACACTTAGTGTCTGCCCGTAGAAATCCTCTTTAAACTTGTGGATCACGTGTGTTTCCTGTCAGAGATGTGACCAGTAACAATAAACACATTAGTCTAAGCAGAAACCGCAGTAATGAAAGGAACGCATTCAAGAGTAAAGCATACACCTTCAACAAACAGCTGCACAGCTTATGGTCATACACAAAAGTCTGCAAAGCTCAGTCAAATGACATGAAGTTAACACGTCTGCCAAACACTGTCTTTGTCTTAAACAATTGTAACACATAAGATTAGCACACTGGACAAAAGCACAATATATAAAAGCTATATATTGAGCCATAACTTTTGCACAGGCCATATTACTTATTTATTTAGCTATTAGTAATCGTGTATTTAAAAGTGCAGGGGTTTGTTCTCTGTAGGGGGTATTTAACTTATTTTCACCTAGAAAAATCAACACGTCATTTCAGTGACCAAACTTAAAGGATGCACCAAATTTTTGGCCGAAGCCGAACAAAATGAAACATTTGGCCAAAGGCTGAACACCGAACACGTGTTTTCACTGTCTTTCATTAATTTTGCCACTTTTTCTGCATAAATTAAATAGGCTAAATGTAGTTAACCCCAGACTTTTCATCCCAGCAGAAATACCAACAAAGCACAATATGATTTAATATATTAGGAAAAAAAACAAAAAAAACCAAACAACAACAAAAAAAACCCATCCCGGCGGACATGTCTGCTGCATTCACAGAGAGAGCCTCACTCCACGCTGGTCATGTTGTTATCGCGTTGTAAAATTGTGGTCTGTATTTCTGTAAGGAGGATGTGGGCACGCACACGGAGAGAGAGCTCGAGAGAGAAAAGCACATGAGAGTGAGTGAGCGAGTGCGTATGTACAAACGTGTCGTTTTACTTATTCGGCCGAACACCTGAGGGAAAATACATATTGTAACACAGGGCTTGCTCAGCCTCCACTCTCTCAGCCAATGACTTTATTAAAATTCAGAATTTGGATTTTATTATACTATTATTTTTATCTTTTATCTTCTTAATTTTCATTTTTTTGATCATAAACATTACACATTAAAAATATTTAGCACCATATTTTCTTGTTAACAAAAAGGGAGAGATTATCAATTATATCACTCCCAGGTCATCATTCTATGTGGCCCTAAGCCTCCACGTTTAAAAAACAAACAAACAAACATATATATTTATTAAATATTTATTTTTATAAAAGTGACCTTTTCCAGTTTAGGGGTGTATGGCTAAATGAGAATGACCGTGCTGTTCTGAAAGACTGGAGGGGAAAAAAAAAAGCATGTCAGTGCAGTGCAGCTAACCCGCCAACCATAAACATCAAAACCACAAAAGTGAACATAATTATATCAGATAATCATATCCTTGTGGGAGTACAGATACTGTAGATAACTAGTGTGGTTGGTCACAGTGGGGTGTGATGCTGCGGTTAGCCAAAGAGTTAACATCGCAGTTAGTAACCTGGCTAACACATCTACCACAAATAAGAAAATCACAAAACCGGACTTTAATAAAGTACTGAGTAACTGAGCAACATCTTTAGTAATAAACTATGTCACCTGTTGTGATTGCGTCTGTTACATCTCCTCGAGTTTTCACTTTCAATATAAATCAAAGTATGCAGATGTTTGTCCTAGTAATTCTGGCCCATTTCTGTTGGTCCATTTATGTAATTTAAAGGTCAACAGCCATTTTCAAATTAAGTTAAAAACTGAAAAAGGACAAAAATGAGATACGAGGTGTTGTTCTGACAGCAGCGATATACTAGCAATGTCCAAGAAACGTCCAAATTGCTAGCTAGCCACCTTGCCGTTTTTGGCCCCTGGTCCATCAAAAACTATTACACTCTGGTCCCCCAAGACAAAATGTTTGAACACCTTTGCTGTAACAGAATAATAACTTACCTGCTGATATGAGCAGCCTTACTTTCACTGATAACACCATCACCTTTCTTAAACCACTGTTACGACTGCCCTAAGCATCATCCACAGACTCACCATTGATTTCTTTGTATTTTTGTAGTATGGGTTCCAGCCGATGCTCATCACCATCTTGTGGATGTCTCCGTTGTCCACTCGTGCCCAGCCATAGTAGATGCCGGTGCTGATATCAGCAGGGAGACTGTCCACTACACACTCTGGGAAGTTCGCTGTGGCAGGTACAAATAAGGTTGGTTACGAAATCTCATAGTAAATCTCTTTAAAACTAATTCTAACTTCCACAGGACTTTTATTTTGTAGTGATAAAGTGAGCTATACTTTACGATGAGTCACTGAACATTAGTGCACAATGGCTTGGCTCCCTTATCAACAATCACTCTCAACCTATGACCTGCCAATAGCTTATCCTTTCAGAGCAGTTTCAGGCTTTGAACCGAACATGATGGAATGAACTAGAACTGTCTGACATGGTCAGGCCCAAATCAACACTAACATTGGAATGTACATACATTTTACATATTATTACAGTCATTAATGTTAAACTGAAGCAAACTGCATGAAAAAAGCCAGAGAACCATCACATGTTAATTCGTATTTAAGAATTAAATCTGTGTTTAAATTATTAAAATCCTGGAAAATAAATTATTCCGCTGCCTGATTTTCGGGAAGCTAAGGGCTTTAAAATGATTAGTCACGATATGCTCTCTATCTTAATGAAGTTAGTTACGAGTTAAACATCAACTGTAACACAATGAGTGAATCTTCAGTGTTGAAACACCGATTGGTTTATCAATATGCCAAGTTGATTTAAGCAACATCAGCTGATTGGACATTGTTAGCTGAACACTCTGAGTCCATCCAATCACAGGAATATTGAATTTTTGACTAGCAGGCCACGATAACCTCAAACAATCCTTATTTCTTAAAGGGGAACTTTTCTAAACATTTCTGCATTCTAACCAAGTCATTCAGGGTGATTTATTGTAAAATGCTAACTAAGAATTGTTCACAGTGGTTTTGACAGGAACCATATGTCCACCTCTTAAAGCTCCCTCACAGAAAGTGATTACATGAAATGATTAAGAAGTCACTAATTTTGTGATTACTTTTTGGCTTATAACATGTTCTAAGAAATGTATTTTAATCTATTTACGCCCGACGAGTACATAAAGGGTGTTCTAAGGCAAAACGGTCCCTAAAGAAAATGGCTATATTTGCATTCTCGCCAATACCCAGCCCCACTACCACAAACATATCAGTGTGATATCATTAACTTCTTACAACCCTACTAGTTATTAGGGCTGTGCATTGTCATGGAACTGGTAATACAATACACATCATAATACAGAGGTTACAATTCGAGATATATATATAGCAATACTGTAAGCTGGTGTTTCTCAACCCTGGTCCTGAAAACACCCAGCCTGCACATTTTAGTGGATTCCCGCCTTTAACACGCCCTGTGGAACTCTGAAGGGGCTTGTTAATGAGCTGATTAGTTGAATCAGGTGTGCTGGGAGCCTCCAGGACCAGGGTTGAGAAACACTGCTGTAAGCAAAGTGACATACTGTCAGTTTTAAAATACAATAAAGGGATATAGTATAGTATATATAGTATATAGAAATCACCAAATACACACGGTTACTAATACTCACCGTTAGCAGAACACCCCTACGCCACTTTTTACACTGGAGTGTAATAACTCAAGATGGATTTCAACACTGCTATCTAGCAGTCGGGGGTTTAACCACCATCTGCCACTAATCTTTGCATGTGAACTAGTGATTAAAAATCAATACTGTGTTCATGAGTTCAACAGGTACGGTATCACGAAACATAATATCGTGATGTTAAGATATTTTCTTACACCCCCACCAATTATGCTGTGATTGTAAATGATGTAGTTGTTCGGTGTTGTTTAACGGGAACCCTGGCAGTTAACACATATGGGCCCCAATAAGATTGTACACGTCCAATACCATCGAAATATGAAATATTATTTAAATTATTATTACAAATAGACCAAATAAATCCTACCAACTATTTGGTTTGGTATTTTTGTTGCATCAAATGTTTCATGCGCTCTCTCTCTCTCTCTCTCTTTCGTCCACTGAGTGAGGAACAGCAAACTGAATGTCTCATTTAACTCTAATATTTCATTCCAGCTTTATCTAGAGGTCGGCATTGACATCACTCAAGATAAACGCATTTTAATTGTCTTATTAGCACCTGAGGCCAGTGTAAACACATGACATCATCACAGTGCGACAGTGGGGACCTTCTAGTAGAGGAACTTTGCCTGTTTTGTCATGATTTTTATCATAAACAAAACATTCCCATTTGGTATATATGTCATATTTCCTTAAGCATTGAACATGCATAACAGTTTCAAGGCGTACAAGTCTCCCTTTACGCGCAAATAAAGTAGTGAAGTCATTTATCAGTCAATGACATTAATCATGACAATAATAAATATGGTCATATTGGCCACCTAGACACGAGACAGCCTCCCTGTTAGCAAGTGTAAAATGCTAGCGTTTGTAAATTCTACTTTAAGGACTTTAGCCAAAGTAACCATTTTATTCGGACTGGTTTAAATGAGCAACACAAAACAGACAGAAATAAACAGCTGTAAGAGATTTACATTACTGCTCTGGGCTCACTTTGGTCTCACTGTAAGAGGAGGAAGCCACTATGGAAGGAAGATGGATATGCGGGTTAGTCAGACGTTCTTTAGTAGCATAGCATGATGCTAGCAGTGTTCAGAGAGCGTGGCTTCATTACCTTCATTCCCCATAACAATTAGATATAATCTGATAGCGTGATGTATTATTACAGTATGGTGATATCTGATCTTTAAATGATCCACCGTAACTACATTGCGACCACTGTGTCCGTTTTAACCTGTTACCTGTTGGGATTCCCAGCTCTTTGCTTCCTCTTCCAAATCCTCGTATCACCTGTCCTCGGCAGAAATACGGCAAACTCCTCATGTCCGCTGCTGAACCGATGACCAGTGACTACCAGAAGCGAAATCCGCCGCTTTAAAGCGTCTCAGTGCTGAATTATCACTGAACGCCGGGAGAAGATGTCACGCAGTGATAGCGATGATGACCCTGGGGATCTTTCTAGAGCGCTGAGGGCAAAGTGAGGTCAGGAGACACTAAAACGACAATACCCGGATGTACTACACGAACTGACCGTATCCGTGAAAACCGGAGAAAACACCCGTAGGAGGTCTTGAACGGTTTAAAGTATCGCCGTATGTGTTCAGTCTACTGACTGTCAGACACTCACAGACAGAGACACGGCGGTTTCGGGTTGGCGACCATCGCTTACGTCTTTCCTCTTTTGGCAAATTTAAAATAAAAGTCCTTCTAAGCGTGACGGAGCAAGAGAGAGGACGTGTTACAATGCGGCACCGAAGCTGTATTTAAATTGTGCTGGGAAAGGTTAATAAAGTGTTGCATATATACATGTATAAAAATAGCTCATGTAAAACCTCAAAATAAAAGCGTAATATTTGTAAATATTGATGAATAATGTCAAGATGAAAGTCCAATACTTTATTAGAAATGTCAGGGAATTTTTAAAAAATTACCCAGGATCACTTCAAAATAAAAGTTCATTGTTTTCAATTATGTTTTGAATTATGCACAAAGCATAATATATATATGGAAGAGAGTAAAATAGCATTGATTGAAAATGTATTACAATTTGAGCAACATTGGAAGTTTAATATACTGGGATTTGGTCATATGCCACAATTTGGAATCTCTGATTTTCTTACAGCTGCGTGTCTGTGCCAGGAGAAAGATGTTAATAGACTAACTTTACAGACATTTAAATTACAATCTTATTAGGAATTCCGATGGCACTGTTTAAGAAGACACTTAGCTGTTAGAAGAGCTGAGATTCCAAATTGTGTCATATGACGTCACATCTCACAAATCTCAATGGGTCGAGGTCTGTTGCAAAATCTTCTTGGAGGTGTCTCAACATCTCCTTTCTTGTGTATCCATGCATTGACTGCAGAATACACTGCATGCACTTTCACCATGAGAGTTTTGAGAACATGAGAACTGGGGCTGAAAAAACCTGTTTTAATGACCAGTAGAGGACGCCAGTATACTGATAAAAAAAGTCAATCATTTCAGTAAACAGTGCTAATGGTCTGGAAAGTTTGGAGATTTTCTCTTCTTTCACTGTTTCCCAAAACGAAACATTTGACTCTCCTCATCAAAAATATTTGAAGACTTTCAGATCCATCATTCATATATACACCTGGTGAGGTATCAACCTGTCATATGCAAAAAGCCTATGCGTCTGGATAAACCTGTTCTGGCAGAGATAAAGGCTGTGGAAACAATGGATTGTTGACAACAACTGACCCCACAACAGCAATTAATTATACAACTGAGGTGATTATTAATTGTCACTTATGTCCATTGCATACCTACATCAAATAGAAACCAATTAATCTTTCAAAACTGCTATAAATGACGAGTACCTTACTGTTCTGTTAAAGAGGAAGCAAATGAGCAACCAGGAAGGCAATTGTGATAAAAAATCAAATTTGCATTGCAACACAACATAACCAGTGTACCTTTCAGTCTGGTGCCCTTTGCATATATGATGGGATAAAGTGAGAGGAGAATGCTTGTAGGAGCTTTGCAAAATGCTGGATATTTCTGCTTCTATCGGGTGCTTCTGGGTGACATTACCTGCATTAATAGTTTTCGAAGGCTTGGCCCTACCCTTGTTTCATAGACAGCCAGCAAAGCCAGCTAAAGGGACTGCCCTCCCTGCCTTTTACAAAAAGCAGACAGACAGAAGAATTATTGTCAAAAAGAAACCTGTCAGGCAAAGGGAGTACGCAGTCAAGGAAACCTTATTTTGGAGGTAAAGGAAGGAAGCGATCAACCGTGGTATGTACATTTTGGGTTGTATACTTCTGCAAAACTTTTAGAGTGAAGCATGAAGTAAAGACTAGTGCCAGTCTTCTACAAGAATGTATTTTTTTTGGCAGTACAGTTTCAAATGTAGGCTGTCGGAATGTAAGGAATCCATAGCTCAATCATTAAATACGATACATTAAAGTTAAACAGGTTAAATAAATCAAAGAAGTGAAATTACAACTAGAATAAATATAGTAGGCAAAATGTATATGTTGCTAATAGCAAGCACACAGCCCATTTTAACCGCAGGCAAACGCTACTATAAGTAAATTGTGTCTCACTGAATCCATCTAGCGTAACTACCTCACTTAACTGGCATAGTGAAGTTTTCATAACCAGCCATTCAAAGTTTTGGAACATCCTTATTTTAATTTCTTTTTATTCAACATTAACTTGTACAGTATAGAGGAAAATGGTATAAGCTAGACAACAAAATGCTAACCGATGGTTTATTCACAAGTTCAGTTATTTTAGGGACACAAAACATAGTAAAAGTTATACAATAATAAACTGTATTTATCTGTTTATAGTAAACTGGCCTGACCAAATATTTATATTATTAAAAGTCCATTTTTAATGTTACGCAACCTTATCAAATCCTATACAGGCTCGTATACAGCTCCGTTCATCATAAAAAAAGAGTGATTTTTAGTTTCTGACAAATTTGAAACCCATAGCATATTAGGATCACATTTAAATACTTTTACACATCTACCTGCAACAGAAGTGTTTTTTTTATTTCAAAAATGCTAAATGTTATTTCAGAAGTGTTGTTTTAGATCACTAACCAGTTAGTTCACATTAGAATGTGTCTCTGTCTCGTTTTAAATGCTGTCCTGAATTGGGATTGCTCTACTTAAACTGTTTTGAATGATTTACAAGATTTATTTGGTGCTGAATTTACTCCAAATCTTTACAACAAAAAGATTTTACCGTTATCGATCGTTTGTTGCCTTAAGCAACTTGTCAAATAAATCCACCACAGGAACACAGTAAAAACATGTGCTGGCTTGAATCAGTCCTAGTGCCTTCACCTCAGTCTGTGGTTTTTAAATAGTAGAGGTCCACTGATTACGAAGAATAATTTGTGAAGCAAGAGCAGTCACACTGGTTTTGCAGGTTAGGTTGTTCCTCCGCACCTAAACTAAAATAGTTTAGTGTGTGGGAGAGTTGTAGTGTAGGTGTGAAGACGACTAGGTAAAAGTCAAGACTGAGACCAGGACACATCAAGACCAGTAGTAAGCAAGATATATACATACGTACATACACACATACATACATATAAATAAATAAGTAAATAATTAAATAAATTTAGCTCACTACTGGTTTGAATGTATACTGGGCTTGATTTATATATTATATACATATTGCGCATGTGCAGTACAGTGTCATCGCCATTTTTGACAAAACAGGTTTCTGGACGAAACAGGTTCAAGTTGTTCTGTGTTTATTCTTTTGCTATTTGCTACATTGACCTTTAAATCAGTTTTTTTTATTTCAGTCATATGTCCTCTAGAGCTACATATTTAACATTTGCCCCATTTGCCTGAGTTTATTCATTACTGCGCTTCTTCTAACAGTTTTCTTAGTTTCTGCCCTTAATTTGTGAGGTAGAACGCAAGCTCCAAACACTGAGCAGGGAACTTCTACTTTTTATTTAACCAGTAATTTTGGGTTATTTCTTTTGGTCCATCCTTCATGAAATTTAAGCACAATAAAATATATTTTGTAAAATATAACAACGTATAGCATAAACATTATTAATTATTATTATATTATAGTCTTAGTCAAACCTTGTACTGTAACTGGAAGCAATGGTAAGGTTATTCTCTGTTCTTTATTCAAATCACCACCTAAAGCAGGGATTTTCAAACCGGTCTCCCCACCCAGATAAATCTTCAACCAACATATTTATTTAAGCCTATACAACTGTGATTTACAACTTGTGAGCTGCAGTTTTGTTTTTAGTGCAAAAATGTGTTACACGTTTAACAGAGCGTGATTTTAAATATGACAGATATTGTTGATTAATTGTTAAAATAAAAATAATATGTACATTTAGCTTGTTCTGGCAAAATGCTAGTTAGTTATGTGTCTACACTTCTCGTCAAAAGAATACTTGCACCCAGAAGGATGTGTCGAACTGCAGTGCTATTGGGAAGGAAGATAAAGGTTACCAGGAACAATAAATGATGATACATTTAGACTGATATGAGTAATATTTATTGACCTACACATACAGAAGTAGTGTCTCTCAGTATGGTGTCAGGCTGCCCCATTTGCTAACACAACATGCCAGACGTCTCGGCATGGAGTTGTAGTGGTTCCTTATAGTGTCCTGTGATAATCCATCCCATGCAGCTTGAATATCCTCACACAGTTCCTGCAGATTGTGCAGTAGGGGTGGAGGTGGAGTGACACCAGGCCTTCTGGACGTGTGACGTGTAATAACAAAGCGCTCATCTTGGCGCTGACCACGGTGCCTCCACACACGGATTCGTTGGTCGTCTCCACCAAGACAACAGCGAAGATGACCTGCTGCCATTCTGAGTCACTCCATAACAGTCTGGCACGACACCATTGCAGTCTTTGTTGATGTGGTATTAAGGGCAGTCGTTGTAACGGTCTGCGTGCATTTAGTCCTGCATCGTGCAGTCGTCTGCCAGTGGTGCAGGCACTAACAGGATGACTCATGGAGGGCATCACTGCTCACTGAATGTCTGCAGTCATGGTTGTTGGGTCAGTCGGGTACAGTGATAAGGCCCATGCTTGCTTACGTCACATGCTGAGTGTGAAACCCACCCACCAATTTCATTCCTGTCAGCTGATTCCTTCTGGGTGCAACAATTTTTTTGAGAATGAGTGTACTCTCCGTGCAAGCAAACTGAAACAAAGACAATAGAACAGTGAATACGCAGACATCGGTCAAACCTTCTATAGTCATTTGCACAAACCACAACTTAGGTGGGCTGCAGAGCACTAGCTAACTGTCAATCCATCACCACAATCACCACAGTTTTCAGACCACACGCTTTAAACATGTATGGGAACTGCAGCCACATGACAGTCTGCTCTCACGAGTGTAGGAGTGGACTGAACTTCTGCAGCTGTGTTTATTCTGACAAAGACCCTAATGTGAAGGTGGGACTAGTGTGCCTTCGGGTGGGAGATGTGTGCCGTAGCAGACAGGAGCAGGAAACCGAGAGAGTGCAGGCGTGAGCTGAGTGTAGAGTGAAATGTTGGCCAGAAAACTTGCCATTTATAAACCACAATGTATAAGCTGTGTGTCCTCTTTCTTAGAGGTGAATGCTACAGTACATTCTGTTACTACGGGCTGCCATTAAGGTGTAAATCTTTACAGTTAATCATTACTGGTTGACGTGCCGCTCATTCACACAGCCCAACTCTCCGTCTTCATGCCACATATTAGGTCTTTTACTGAATCTCAAACTGCTTCCTACTTACTATGTAGCTAGTACACTGTAGATCTGGATATGATAGCTTCTACGCCTAAGTAGTGCTTTACAGGACGCCGTATTTAGCCATTAGCTGCACAACTCCCTATATAACATTAAGAGCACTATTTGTGCACAGAAGCCATAGTTTCCTGACCTATGCAGTGGAAAGTGAGTAGGGAGCCATTTGAGATTCCATCATAGTATTTAAGGGTTTCTTAAGATGCTTCACACTATCATCTGTGCTCTTCTTATAGTACAACGCAAGGTGCGATAACTACTTAGCCTTTCTGACCTGGGTCCGACAGCCGGGGCCTGAGAGTGTGGTGCTGTGGCACTGCAGTTAGACCCTTCTCTTTATAACACTAATGGTGCAAAGAAACCATAGTTACCTGACATTATGCAGTGCAACATGTGCAGGTTAGAGAGCCCTTTGAGATTCAACCATAGTATTTGAGGGTTTCCTAAAATGTTATGCACTACCTACTGGACCCTTCATGTAACGAAAGGCAAGGTAGCTTCTTGACCAGGTAGCTTCTTGTATCAGCAGCTGAAGGGCAGCACTGGTGCTCTGCACTTAGACCCTTCTCGGGGTAGAACATATTGAAAATGCTTTGTAGGTAGCGCTTGTGCTTACAGTCCCTGGTGAGCAGCGTTCGCATTGTTTAAGACCGGGTAATCAAACAAACGTACACCCTTTCACCTTTCACCTTTACACAATCCTCATTCAAAATGTCCCTTCAGGTATTTACAAAGAAAAAACAGAGTGGAAAAAGTTGACTTGTGTCCTGTTGTACTCCTAGTGGAAAATAATTGTGGGTGGGACTTTATTTTATTGTTCAGGATTTGAATGTAAGGTGAAATCCAGGCATAACGGAATGAACACAGACAGTCAGCAGATTCCAAAAAAAAAAAAAAAAAAAAATTAAAACAGAATTTTGTCAAAAAATGAAGCACTACAATATTTTGATGTGCATTTTCTGCCGTTTATGAAACATTCATTAACTGTCAAAAAACAGAGACCCTTTGAGTCGACTGAGAACCTTCAAGTCGACTGATAACAGTGACAAGGTTTAATTATTTATTGATTTATTTTTGTTGTAAAACAGACAAAAGCTTACAAAATGCACAAGAACTTTAAGAATTTAAAAGGACATTTTAATAATTATTAAAAGGGGAATAATGAATATATATTTAAGTTCTAACCGGGCTATGATGTTTGCTTGCTAAAAAATTAAATCCACATGACAACGTGCGCTGGCGGTTCACCATTGAAGGAAGCTAAAGCTGTGTAGCTGAGAAACACGGGTGGAACGATGTCTCAGAAAAAGCTGGAGGAGCTTTTGAAGAAGAGAATCTGAACAAATTAAAGCTAATTCTGCTCATCATTTAGTCAGACATGGAACACTGCTTCAAACCAGTGAGGTGACTTTCGTTTTAGACATAATGGCTGTTTGCGGTGAAGGAAAAACGGACCGAAGACGTTTGTTTTATTATAATTCCATTATTTAGAACCTGAATTACAGATATTTTTATTTATTCGTTTACAGCTACGATTAATTTTAATTAATCTTAGCTGTTCGTTCATCATATGCCATGTCTGTTTTAGTTCAAAAATATGTTCCTGTGACTCTGCTGACTTTCTAAATGAGGAGGACATCAGATCTGAAACGTATGCCAATTGATTTACTGATTACTAGATAATGTATATGGAGAAAAAACATGAACGAATAGTCGAATCGTCAGCCAGGACGGGCGAATCCGATTCGACTGACAAAATTCTGAGTCAGGTACAGCCCTAGTAATGATGGATACTATGGTCCCACAATGCAACGAGAAACGGACAGGTGGAGCTTCTCACGTCTGGAGAAATTCTAAAAAAAATATATATAGTGGATGGCGATGCGACAGCGACCAGAAATGGTGTAAATGTGAGTTAAACCCAAATCTGTCACACAACAGCCTGTAAAAATAAATGTATATATTTATTTGAGTTTTCAGAAAAAAAAAACAATGTAGTATGTTAATATTCTGTGTAAAAGCCTGCAAAACTCATACTATTAAGATTAGTACAGAGCATATACTGTGTAGTATTAGTGTATAGTACACAGCTGAGAGGCAGTCAGAGTTTCTAGTATACAGGGAGCTATCTTCATGGTGTACTGCATCCCATCATGCACCACGGCCTCACCAGCTCTCAGCCTGCTTTGGTGGCGGGTAACACTGGGGAGCAAAACGCAGCCCACTTCGAGTATAAATGTGGGTGTAGTGATTGTGGTGGGGTATGTGTTCATCAGAATGAGCCTCAGAAAGTTAAAATATACAGGTCTGAAGATTAATAAAAGATGAACTCGCTTTAGAGGTTCAGTTTTAGAGTGAAATAGCCGAGGGTAGCTAACAGCTAGGCTAAACGTATTTTGGGTGAACTGAGTAGCGTTAGCAGCAGCTAGCTCTAAACAGTAGATACAGTAACAACAGCTCTGAGGTAAATGTGAGGTAACTGGTCATGTGACTGTATTAGTATACTACACTGTAGGTCAGGACGTTACTGTACAGCATACTACACACGGGGGGCGTATACAGTATGCAGTACATACTACTGGGCCATTTGGAATACAGCCTGTGTGTGTCTGTGCACGTCACTCCATCACCAGCTGACTAAGGGACCCTCGGAGGGCACACGATCAACTAATAAATTAGAGAAAGCGCTTTGCATTTTGTGCACATGTTTTTCTTAATTTGTTCTCACTATTAACACTTCATTCTCTCGCTTTCCGTGTTTTAATCGTGTGCATATTTTCTTTTTCAGTGTGCTCACATTGTGTACAAGCAGGCTAACAGTTCCCTGACAGTGTCTAGCGCCTTTCAGTGTGCTTAGATATGTGTGTTAATGTAAAGAGACGCTCATTAGGGACTAGTTAGATTTGAGTTTGTATTATGAGTGGTATGAGGACATTATAGCTGCCCCTTCACAGCAAGACTTTACAGCCAGTCAACACCACATAGATTTATATCTACTGCTGCAGCTTCCATAAACTACAACCTCAACCGCAAACTACACTGACCTTTATGACTATTGTAATTAACCTCACTCCTGTTAACACCAACGCAGGTTTTCAGTGTAGGCTGAAATAACCCACACCAGATTATTTTACATCCAGCCTAAAACCCGAAAAGCAGTTGTCTGCTGACAAACGTGCAGCTGTGAGCGGAGACGAGAAACGGTCAGGCTGGTAAAGGTGGAGAGAGAACATTGGTTAGTATCTGGTGCTGGCGCTGACACAGTGATGCAACCAAACGCCAGACTGTGTTTAAAGGTGGGAAAGAAAACCACTGCACTTCGATCAAAGATGACAGAGAAGCTAGCATTTCGTCTTCTGCATGATACAACGCAGTGACTTGTGCTTAACATGATCTGACGAGAGATGAAGCAGTACAATAAAAGAAGGTCCATTTTGTTTCCAGGTTGGCTTTAACAAACCATTAAACAAATACAGCATCATAAAGAGATACAACATCGTCATAAAGCAATGCCACATAACAAGAAGCCTACAGATCAGGCGGCACTATAAAACCCTATTACAGTGTACACATGCGTGGTGCACATGTGAGGAGCAAATCAGAGATTTTGGGTAACCATGCCATAAACAGACGATTGTGGTTGTGCTCACAAGGCTATACAGCAGCTACATAAGCTGTTCAATCATTTAAAAGGCTTTTTCCAACAAGCAGGAACTTATTGTAACATTTTTGAGGTCATCAGAATTTGACAAAAGCGTCCTTTTTGATGACTGACGCTTGTTGACGCTAGCCTTACCAATGCTGATCTTAGTAAAGTGTTAGCTTGCAATCTTGCAATGCAAGTTAGCTGGTAAAGTATTAGCTTTCAATAACTGAAGTCACCTTATATATTTGTGGTCAGTAATTGTGGTCAGTTGATTGTATAATAAGTGCTAGACTTGTCTTAAAACGTTAAACATGGCTCTGTTTGAACGTCTTAAAACACGGAAGACATACACGGAAATTTTAAATTGAGTACTACCAGTTCATCATCTATCGCGGGGGAAAAACCCATTCCTGCCATAGAGAACACTTTGTGCACCAAATATTGTACCCCTTACAAATGAACTGTCCCAAATACAACATCTAGTATCTGATGAATATAGCTGTTTTTGTTTACATTATACACATAAGCGATCGGAATATTGCACAGAGAAACCAGGAACAAAAATCTGGTTACCTAGTGTTTTTAAGCATCAATAAAGCTCTATTGTTAGGCAAAAAATAAAATAAGAAACTATACCAATCTACGATTTTTTTCCCACTGACCAGAAACTGGTGAAGCTTTGGAACAAGTGCTTTTAATTAATACATTCAGATTCATTTAGAATAATTCACTTCACATGAAACAGTTTAGCTAGTTCACATTTGCATTGGCACAATGGACGGTTTTGCCCAGGGGTCCTTCAGTTTTCGGTATCAGCCATATACTGGCCAAAATCATTGGAAAAAAATATAGTCCAATGTAACCCACCAATCGTGTGAAAGTGGGTTTAGCTTTATCGAAAGTGACTTAGGATCAAACAGAAGGCAAAGCATTTCCTTGTGAACTGAGCTTGTGCCATGTCTCGCTCTGCTTCACCAAATATGCTGCCCTTCTTGCAGAGTCAGCACCCTGTAGCTCTGCTATTTCTCAGCTGCTGACGTGTATTTAAAACTATTGGATGTTTCTAAAAGTGTTATTGGAGAGAAAGGTTATATGTGTTGTGACATATGTAGACTAATAATGATAATGATTTGATGACCGGTGATGACTGATAATGTAGACTACTGGGTAACGTAGTTCACAGGTAGCATAGTTAACAGTTTCCCTAATTTGATTGATAACTTAAGTTGAAGACCTTGGTGATATAACTGAATTAAAAGCTTTAAAAAATGTAAACCATAGCAATGTACATACACTGTCAGTCCAAGTTTTAGAGACACCCATCTAAATGGATGTTTTTGGTTAAGACTTGGTTAAGATCTTAAGACTCTATAGGCTCACACTTAACTGTTCCAACTGAACAAAAAGCTTTTATCTATTTTTTTGCACAGGTTAAAAGCTCTAGTTACTCTTTCAGTTTAGTGAATTTTAATGGTTTCGAAATAAATCTTGTTATATAAACCTCCACTGCAGGTTAAGAAAGCTGCTTTATCCTCCTGTAAAGTTCCATTATGGAGGTTTTAAGGTGGACTGTATAATTCCATGAATGCTATTTTATAGTTTGATGTCTTCACTTTTATTCTACAGTAAAACATTAAGATAAACATACAAAGAACCTTCTGTAAGTAGCCGTGTCTAACCTTAACTGTTACTGTAACACAGCTGAAGGTCAATTAATATACTCGCTGGCCACTTTCTATTATAGGTAAAATATTACACAAATCCCAGTTCAATATAACCACCACAGTGGAAAATGACATCATGTGATGCTGGTCACATGGTATTAGGATAAATCATTCTGTTAGTAACAAAGCTGACTGAACTTTTGTGGAAATGTATAAATTTAAAAAAGATTTTTCAATGATTAACATTAGAAAAACAATTTAAATAAGATAATTAGTTTTAGTTTTAAAACTTTTTTTTAAATAAACAAAAAAATGTTGTTGAATTTAATGGTTTTTATTAAGGTTGAAACCAAGACGCAGTCAACTGTAAAATGGACGTAGCAAAAACATGATCCGTTTTAAGCTAAATTAAACATGAAACATTGCACAAAAATGTTTGTGATATTATGACATACTTTACATTAAAAGGTAAAATATGACAATTTTGGAGAAAGTTAATTGGAATAAATATAATTAGCATTTGTTTATCAATTATCAAGTAGACATGAAATGTACCACTTATTATAGAAGGACTCTACAGGTATCAAGTAAAGATCAGATATACTATGATTAGCTAAATTCTGGTAGCAGTTATGACAGCAAAATAGTCATTTGGTCTACATTTTGTTGTTGAGTAAAAATAAAACTTCACATGATATGTGTATCACACAGGTGTCAGGACCAGCTACACTCTGAAGAGTGACACTTGCAGCAGACGGATCCCCAGATGGGCTTAAGACAGAAGAAATTCCGGAGGTTGCTGTTAGCTGGAGTTCTGACCTGCGTGTTGATGCTACTGCTCTCTGTGGTCGTATATGAAGAGGTACTGATAGACTACAGTTGGTTGGAGTTCGGAGATGATGAAACCCCAGAGGACGAGTGCCACTGCAGAAAAATTATACAGGGTGACACTGAAGAGATTACACATGCCAAGCTTCTCGCTGTCACAAGGTCCTTCAAGAACCAAACAAAGGTTACTGATGAACAGTACATAGAGCTGACAAAAGACTGCAAGACGTTCCGTGCGACTCGCAAATACCTTCCATTTGCACTAAACAGTGAGGAGGAGGCCTTCCCACTGGCATATTCCATTGTTGTCCACCACAAGGTGCAGAATTTCGAGCGCCTCTTGCGGTCCATCTATGCTCCTCAGAACTTTTATTGTATCCATGTGGACAAAAAGAGTCCCGAGTCCACTCTGAAAGCCATCAGGGCCATTGCCTCCTGCTTTGATAATGTTTTTATAGCCACCCGGCTTGAAGAGGTGGTCTACGCTGGCTGGACCCGCGTCCAAGCCGACCTCAACTGCATGAAAGACCTTCATCAGATCAGCGATCGCTGGAAATACTTCATCAACCTGTGTGGACAGGATTTCCCTTTGAAAACCAACCTGGAGATGGTGCGTGCCCTTAAAGGACTGGGTGGTGGCAACAGCCTGGAGACTGAGTCCATGCCCAGCTCTAAAATGTACAGATGGCAGAAGCGACACATTGTGAAAGATGGTGCCATCAAGACTACAGAGGAGGACAAAGATCCTCCTCCCCATGGCATAAAGATATTTTCAGGTGGCGCATACATCGTGGTGAGCCGTGCCTTTATTGAGTATGTCCTTAACGACCCCAAAGCTCAGGATCTGATGGTGTGGTCCACTGACACCTATAGCCCCGATGAGTTCCTTTGGGCCACGCTGCAGCGCATCCCTGGTGTTCCCGGGTTCATCCGTGCCCACTCTAAATATGACGTTTCAGACATGAACAGCATCTCCCGGCTTATTAAGTGGGTGTACCACGAAGGGTCATTCGATGCCGTGTACCCACCCTGTCAGGGCACGCACATCCGTGCCATTTGCGTGTACGCAGTTGGCGACCTGGAGTGGATGCTAAAACAGAACCATTTATTTGCTAATAAGTTTGACACAGACTTTGACCCGATCGCCATGCGATGCCTAGAGAAACATCTCAGGCACAAGGCCCTGCAAATACACCATTAACAGTACTGTATCCAACATTGACTGTATGCTCTGTAGTCCACATGTGCTACTATGGACTTTATGCATCCCAACGGTATGGGTAAAAGATGCACAACTGTATCTCATCACAGTCTTATCCCATGCATCTAACACCTTACCCACTTTCTCTTTGGTGCTGTGGTAGAATCTGTTGAGCAGCTCGACAGTTGCACTGGAGGTAACCTAGGAGGTATCGTCACTGTTGGAACAAGACCTTGCATCTCTATTTTGGCATTTTTTGGTTATAATTCGAAAAATGCATTTCAGAATTTCTTCGTAAGTAGTCCAAAGTAAAATGGCAGAGTTTCAGAAAATAGATGCAAAGTATTGTTCCGACAGTGATTCCTGACTTTATTGCTAAATGCTGCCGTGCTACTCTTAAAAATGAGGGTGCCAAAAAGGGTTCTTTGTGCCATGCTATAGAAGAACCACTTCCCTAAAGAAGATTTCAGTGATTAGTTCTTAGAAGAAATTAGAACCTCCATTCAATGCAAAGGTTCAATATGGAACCCCTGAACTGTTTAGATCGGGGTGCTCAGTCCTGGTCCTGGAGATCTACCATCCTGCAGATCCAGCACTCTAATTGACCTCTAATTTTCAGATGACACTGGAAGTCTTCATTACATGGATCTCGGACTAGGATCCGTGTTGGAGATAAACCCTGCAGGGTAGGACCAGGACTGGGGACACCTGCCTAAGATTATGTAAACAAATGAAAGGGCCAAATCAAACTGTATTATCCATTTTCTATGAATTTGAGGTGGTATTCAAATTTCCAAACATACGGTTCCCAAGTCCACGTGCTACATATTTACAGCTGCGAAAATAGCATTAATTATCAGTTAGTTGTTTTTGTGATGGTGACAGTCAGAACAAAAATTACTTACATATATCCATCTTAATGGCGCAGTAACAAAAACAGCCTGCTTATCTACAAGCCGTAAAAGAGAGGTTTCCTATACATCAGATCAGCAATGGATTATCTACACCGTCGAGTCACATTGTGTAATCACCGTGTGCAGCACGGACAACAGCTAGACGGGCTGGGAGTGACTCAATAAGGTCCTGGTAGGTTGTCACAGGAGCCAAGGGATTCAAGATTTGAACTTTTTTGGACGCATATTGACCTGACATTGTTTAGAAATGACCCAAATACACAAATTCATCGCTGGTGGTTTCCAGTTCTCTGTAGGTTTTGTTTTGAGCCACTAGTTTACCTTACATCCCTAAATAAGCGCAGGAACATGTTTCAAGCCAAAGTTGCTGATCTGATGTTTAAAACAAAAAACACACACAAGAAAAAGCTCTCTGAAGGCGATATATGTCAGCTTAGCCGCACAAGTTATAAAATTAACGTCATGCCAGGTGTTCAGACATTTGCATAGGACTGAATGAGGGTACAGAGCTCAAAGGCACAAAGCTCCTTTTTTCAAACATGGTTCAAACAGGGAACCCAAAAGTGGTTGTACTTTGGCATCATTAACAGAACGCTTTATAGCACCTTTTTTAAGCACAGCATATTGCACTTCCTCATAGCCAAATATCCTCATACCAAGTTTTTCATGTATTATCCTGGGAATATTTTACACACACACACACACACACACACACACACACACACACACACACACACACACACACACAAACATTGTGCAGAGGGCATGTCTCGCTGAAACACTGCAGCAATGAAGCAGGTAATGCAAGCCTAATGAAGCATAAACATACTTAAGCACTGCCACACATGGGAGAGGTTAACCGCACATGCATGCAAACTATCTATCTTTCAGATCTCTCTGTCTCTGTTCACAGACACACACACATCTCTCTCTCTGTGTCTCGCTCCCTCTCTCTCTCTCTCTCTTATACACATCCACACACACATCTCTCTCTCACACACACACACACACACACACACACTAACAGATATATATTTATGTATATATATATATATATATATATATATATATATATATATATATATATATATATACATATATATATGGTCTCTCACACATACACACTCCTGTGTGTTCACCTTCATCTGAGAGCTAAACTGTGATGATGGTCTCTTACCATCTGTCTTGCTCTGCTCTGCTCAAACTCCTCAGCAAGTCAAACACAACGGCCCAAGCCTGTCTGCATATTATGCAAGATGCTAAAAGATTATTCCATTATTTCCATTTTCTCTCTCTCCCCTGTCAGCACACTGCAGCCTAGCTGAAAACGTACTGTAACTCCAGCTTCTTTTTCAGCTGAACACCACATGCTCTTGTTTTGTAAAATAATCCATTCAATGCTGTCTGTATATATACTGTACATGTATTTATATTTATTTCTTCTTTCTTCATTTAGTCCACAGTTCAGCTCTGTTTTTCATTTTCTCAGCACAAAGAGCATCATAAAATCCACAAATTGCATCCCATGATGTTAAAGTTCAGCTTATCATATAATACCTGCTGCCAGGATGTGGCAAAACCTCACTGTTAAACGGTAGTAAAATGTGTGGAGAATCTTGAGCGAGCTAAGATCCCTGAATCCGTGATATGTCGGCAGAGGACACACTCGGGCACGTTTTCTTCATTAACATAAAAGTTGATACATTCTTTTTCTCCCCAATATGTTAAATCCAGCAAATACACAGAATTTGTACTGTAAAGTTTCACATCTAAGTATATCCACAATGAATTCAGTGAGGACGTTTCAACTTTCCAAACTTTCCAAGGCACTGCCTTGGAAAAAACGAGTAAACTTCACAGATGGCAAAAATAGTTCTTTCAGCTATTACTTCAAAGGCATTCATCATCTACATTAAAGACCAGCAAAAAAGTTCCAATGACCCAACAAAAACCCTCTAAAGATCCACACTTCCGTCTGCTGGACACAAGTCTGCTACTCATTTACCCGTTGAGTACAAATGACCCATTTGCTTGAGATCTTTAAGCGCTAAAATTCTAAGTATATCTATATATATATAAATATCTAAGTGTGTTATCATATACTTGATACTCTCTAAATCGGCAAAACATGTACTTGAGCCCCGGCTTTCCATGTCGTCACTGTCCAAAGAAAACTACTTAAAAAGTAACGTCACAAGAAACAGCAACAAAGGTTATTTACTTTGAGTGAAAGTTATTATTAAATGCTTTTATTCCAAGACATTTTGGAGCGTTTGTGTTGGTCCGCTCATCAGGACATTTGCATACAATGTGAAGGAGAGCTGTGGTGTTACACGTTGCACAAAATAAAAATGGAGGTCTATAACTTTTTCATCGGTCTGAGACTTTATGACTGTAACAGGACAATGAGCCAAGAAACAAAGCGTACTCAATGTGAAAGTCAGAGGAGCTTATACTGAGTCTGTTGAGTACATTTTACGGTGAACCGATAGCATGTGACAGAGATGCGTCATCATACCTTTATCTTTATTAGAGCATAGTACAGTTTTTTAAATAAGAACTTTTTAGGGCATGCTATAATTAATGCACTGCGATTGGACATACTGTGGGAACCCAGCGACGCCAGTAATCAGCTATTTCTGCTTATTTCTCAGCACTGTTGTTGCATTTATTTTTATTGTGAATAATATGATGTAACAAAGCTGAAAAATTATTTATTTATTTATTTACACACAGGAATCCATGGCGAATTGCGACTATTAGAGTTAAAGCTTCAGTTGAATCTCAAAACAATCAAAAATGAGGAGGATGAAGCTTGTAAATGATATAAACTCTTTTATTTGAGAAGTAATAAAAGACATAATAGACATAATATTAACTAATGCAGTATTTTACCCTCTAGCAGTTTTACATTGACTCTCTCAGTAAAGAGCGCAGACACAGAGCTGCTGCTGTGTTCCATTACTAGCATCTGAATGCAGTGGTAGAACGTCTAGAACGGCTGGAGTGATGTTGGTTCTCACAAAATGGGTCCCTTCTGTTGTAACCTAAAACATGATTGGTTGCTGTCAGTTCCAAACACTGTTAGCGATGTTCATTTGACATGTTCGGGCTTCAGTTCAGCTCCTGAAGTCCTAACTAACGGGACACATTGCTTGATTTTATAGATCCTGATTGGACAGTTTACTTTCGTGGGTTTCAAGAATTTAGCCTTTTTGTTTCTACATTTAAGCTAAATTTATTGAATTAAGAGTATTGCTATAATACTTGCAGGGTTTTAAATGCGACACATATGATGACCGTAAATATAAATGTCTTTTAAATTACACGATTATTTATTATTATTATTATTATTATTATTATTATTATTATTATTATATTTACACAGGAACCTGAGCGATCCCCACTGCTAGGAATAGCTTTAATACATATTCTATTGTTAATATGATTACACTAACCAACTGTAAGGATTTCCATAGTGGTGTGAATTGTGTTCTTAACACGTTTATAAACTTTCACAGTGCATCCACCAATAAAGGTGGCATCCTGCTTCCTTAATACAGTGAACACATTTCATTTACTTCACATTTACATTCATGACCTTTGGCAAACAGTCTCATCCAGAGCAAAGTACAGAAGTTCTGTGTTCAGTTAAAGAATGCATCCTAGCAAGCAGGTTAGAGTCCAAACTTCCTTTGAGCTCAAAAACTGCTAGAGCAGGCGCCTGTGGTGATACCTAGAATGAAAGTACTATATCTAGCACTACCTAGCCAGCCAGTGCTGATACCCAGAGGCAATGAGTATTAATGAGTAATAAATGCTATACAATAAATAGAGATTTATTGGTCAATTGATTAGATTAAAGCTCACTTGAGTGCTTCACAACAAGATTGGTTCTCAGTCTGCTTTTGAAGACCTTGAGACAGCCAGTGCAATTCGTTCCATCATCTGGGTGCCAGGACGAAGAGGAGTCATGTGGATCTTGAAGGGCGGCGGGTCGAGCTGGGCTGTATTTGAAGTTCCATGGGTTCAAGGTCAAGATCAGGTCACGGTTTGCTTCCTGTTTCTTGTTGGATTGTATGTGTTTCTGCTATAAACCCAGGGTAGTTTATCATTTACACTAAAGACCAGCATTTTAGTTCAAATGACGGGAACTGTTTACCTCAAAACCCCTAAAGAGCCTCACTTCTTAGAGTCTTACAGCACTGGATGAAAGGCTGGCCTTCATTTATTAAGTGTCCAGTCAAAACAGCCAAGGATGCTGGTTCAGCTGCTCCCTGGGTACCCTGGATAGGGCTGCCTGGTGCTCTGGGTAAATGTGTTCATTCCCCACTTGTGTGTGTGTGTGTGTGTGTGCGCGTGTGTGTGCGCGTGTGTGTGTATGTGTGTGTGAACTAATAATAATAGAACTAATGTGTGTTTCTGAGCTATTTTGAGACACCACAAAGATTCACAAAGGAAGTTAGTTCCGTACATATCAAAGTTAATGAAATATTTCCTGTTAGGTTTATATATATATATATATATATATATATATTTTTTTTTAGTGTGGGAGGTTTCATGGCTAAATTGGACCAGCCTGGTGGCCAATCTTCATTAATTGCACATTGCACCAGTAAGAGCAGAGTGTGAAGGTTCAATTAGCAGGTAAGAGCACAGTTTTACAGTTTTGCTCAAAATATTGCAATGCACACAACATTATGGGTGACATACCAGAGTTCAAAAGAGGACAAATTGTTGGTGCACGTCTTGCTGGCGCATCTGTGACCAAGACAGCAAGTCTTTGTGATGTATCAAGAGCCACGGTATCCAGGGTAATGTCAGCATACCACCAAGAAGGACGTTTTCCTCCACCAGCATCACGTAGTGACCTGGCCACTATCCTGCAAGAAGAATGGCTTAAAATCCCTCTGACCACTGTGCAGGACTTGTATATGTCATTCCCAAGACGAACTGACGCTGTATTGGCCGCAAAAGGAGGCCCATACTAATAAATGACTGTGGTCTAAAACCAGGTGTTTCAGTTTCATTGTCCAACCCCTGTATATAGCTAAAATGTGTTTGTTATTATTACAATAGTAATGATTATATATAGCAGTTGTATGTAAAACAATTATGTGCTTGAAATGTGCTAAATGATATTAAAGTACATTTATACCTGGCTGTGCAAGCGACAGTTCAGAATTCTTTCCTTGCTTATTGTGACATTACTTCTATGCGAGGTGTAGCATCGGGGAGGGTCTCGGTTATATCTGGGCATAGTGGGAGGTGAAACATGAACCCCCCGTCACCCCACACCCTACTCCGGCCGGTGCGGAGTGATGTCATTTAAAGCGAGAAGACGTTTTAGAGTCGGTCATTACATGTCGATGGAATATTGAGGGACATTTCTGCTTTCTGTGGGAAAATTTGTGGGAAATCTAATATCAGTCATGAACAAACCAAGCTAGCAAGGAACATTCCCAGAACGAGTTCTAAATGTTTTAGTCTCATGTTTAAAGAACGTTTTAAAGATGTTTATAAGTTCAGATAAAGCTCCTATAGGGTTAAATGTTTTAACTGCAATGTTCAGAGGGTGTGGTCAGGGCCACAGATTATGTTCCATGATGACAATAGAAGAACACTCTCAGCGCAACATTCGGGAAATGTTTTATGGATTTCACTGCGACCTGAGATGACGGGTAATGTTCATAGAGAACGTTCTCCTGTCTTTAGAACGAACATTCCGGGAGCCTAGAGAAAAATTCCTGCAGAAAACATGAATGGAACATTGCACTGCATATCCTCGGAATGTTTTTGGAGCAAATCATTTCTAGCTGGGAATACAGTAAAAACAAAAGTTGACTTTTTACTTTACAGTTTAAAGAGGACAGTTAGGTGAAAATTCCCCCTGCGGTCCTGAACATGCATGTACATGATACTGCCTGCTCTCCTTCGGCAAACCAAAACTGACCAGCCCCTTTCTATAAAGCCAATAAAGTCGTAAAGCGCAGTAAAGCTCCGTGAGTTCCTCCGTGGGTAGAGTTGCCCTTTAAAGTGAACCCCCCGGCACTGAAGGGGGGTGCGAAAGTTGTCCCCGCTCTGTGTAAAGAGTGCAGGCAGATGAAGGAGTGCAAGTGTCAGAGCACAGAGAGGGGTAGAGCGAGCCCCACTTTTTGATTAATGCTCCCTAAATTAACTGTTTACTCTACAGACTCCCAACATTCTCAGATTATGATAATTTTCGTGACAGGCAGAGAGATTGATGCCTGAGAGCTCGTCTTAATTAATGGTTTTGTTTGTCTCCGGAGAATAGTTTTTTTTTTTCTTTCGCTCTTGAAGATTGACTGCTATGTAATGGGACCCCCATGTGTGTTTAGAAAAGTCGGGAAAAAGTATCTACAGCCATTAATTCGTGTTTGAAGGAGAACGGTACATGCAGCAGTGTTTGCTTTTGAAGTTATTTTTTTATGCAAGCATGAAGATGAGTTTTATGAGTTTTTAGGGGAACAACATCCCCCCCCCCTAAAAAAAAAAGAAAAGACAGAAAGAAAGAAAGAAAGAAAGAGACAGAGAAATCAATGGCAGTTTAATTGCTAATTTTTTGTTTGTGTGCGCAGTTAAGAGTTCTTATTTATGTGTGTTTGGAGTTGTCTTAAGTAACCCCGTGTTAAATATGTTTAAGGCAATTTGACTGCAAATGTTGTTTATGTTCCTACAACGAGGCTGACACCATTCTATTTCACGCCTATCTGTAGCTGCGGAAAAAAAGGGAGAATGTTTGGGATTGTGCTGATTGCATAGAGGATCCAAGCCTGTTGTTATAGTCCAAAAACATGGCCACTCTCAGGAGAAAGTTGGTGGGTAGGTTTGATATTGTGAGACATGCAGATGATTTTCATGTTTCATGGTCAGACATGCATGTGACATAAGCAAGGGCCCTGTTGTACCTATATGGCCTTTCTTTAAGCCCAGGGTTGACTTCTTGAGGATGGTCACTACCCTAGCTGCCTCTAGGAAATCCAAGCCATGTGTGTATGCATCCCGTATCGGCTTGGCTCAGACCCCTCACAGCCATCCAAGGTCCTTAGCAGGTCCACACACACCTGGAGCACTTCCAGGGCCAGACAATGCACCAAACACCACTCCCAGATACACCAGTGCTCATAGTTCAACAACAACAAAAAGGCCTGCCAGGAGCTACTTTGCATGGCCCCAAAGCTCCATGGGGAGCCCCTCAAGTTTTGCACAGGCCGCATTTTATAAGGTAAAGTGTGTTCTCTGTAGCGGTCGTCACTTTATCAATTTAGACTATTAACACAACACGCAGTTTGACCAGGAGCCCAGAGGAGTTTTGCATGTGACGGTGGATTAGAACAGTCACTACCACCTACTGGCTGAGAGAATTACAAATACTGTATTGCAGAGATGAGTTACATACACACTTAAGAACAAGTTTGACTTTGAAATGTAGCATTGTATTGTAGAACAAAAAGAACCTAAAAAAGGGAAAAACAGAGCCAAACAATATTCAGTTTCCATGTTAATAGACGCTGGATGTAGTAAGAAGATCCACTACAGTTCTAAGTTCAGTACATAAAGAGGAAATTATATCATATTTTTGCATAATTCATTAGTTGACATATATACAAAGTCATTCAGAGTGGTCCGATGTGAAAAGGTTCATTTGAAGAGCAACTCAAAGACTCTCAAAAATCTTTGTAGTGATGGGATTTATTTTATTTAATTTTTTTGGGTCTATTTTGCCTTATAACAGCCTATACTCCCAGGAGAAAACAAAGTAAACAGATGTACTTAATTTAAGTTTACTTCATTGAACTTATAATTAATGTGCTGAAAGTGTGCTATTTTCATATACTAATTATGTACTTAGTATATACTTATTAGTGCTATTAAAAATATACTTAAATAGAACTAATTGTGCTGAACTGAACTATTTTGAGACACTCTTAGATTCATTTAGAGATACTTAAGTACATATTAAAGTACATTTTGAGTACATTAAAAATATACTTATATATATACTTACTTAGTCTAATTATATTAAGTTCACTGAAGTACTACTGAGGAAAATGTACTTGTAATTATTACACTTGTAATATATACAGTGGTGGACAGTAAGGAAGTAAATGTAATTAGTTACTGTACTTAAGTACCACTCATAATGTGAAATTTGTAGTTCCTTTCTGCTTATGTACATGTTAAAAAAGTAACATGACAAAATAAAACAAGCATATTCATGGACTCCTGGGATCCACGGAAATGTCCATTTCAGGCCTGGACTACATCAAGGACCACCTGGAGGAAGGTAGGCAAAGCAGGATGGGGTTAGCAAACAGATAAAACATATTACCTGACTTTGTGGGTAAATAGACAATATAGAAATATGTACACATGCACTCGTGACTGGCTAGTGTCTTTTTCTGAATTTATACAAACACTATTTCCTTTTATAGTAAATGTGTTTTGGATAGTTTATGTTTATGAACAGAGACCTACAGATTCAATATAGTAAAGGAAAAACTCATTTGTGATTCTGTTTAAAGCACGTTTTTATTAAACTTAAACTTGTAACTAAGTTGCAAATAACTCTTAAACTGAAACGTTACTTGTTTGCAAAAAATTGTCTTATAGTTCTAGCTAACTGTTCTCCTTCAGTGTTCTGTGCTTATGATGATTTGAATAGACATCAGTGTCAGCCTAATTAATGACCTGGTGAACTGAGAGACACTAGAGTCTCTTCACCTAAACTGAGCTGATTAAGAGTCTTGTTCCAGAAATGATAGCAGGACATTAGAGCCATAATAAATCATGCTACTGTTACTCTCCATACTTAAGTACCTTTGAAGGTAAATACTTTAATACTGGAAGTGGAAGTCTAGATGGAGGAACTTCTACTTTTACTGGAGGAGCATTTTACTGTGGGGATCTCTACTGTAAATCAACTACATGGTTTTTGTACTTCGTCCACCTCGGAATATATACATTTTGCACTTGTATGTAGCACACAAAACAATAATGTGCTTAAAAAAAGTACTTGCTAGTATTAAAGTACATTTCTAAGACATTAAAATTAAAATTAAATCCTTAATTTTTACCTCTTAATTTTTATGCTCTGACTGACTTTATATTTCCATAAACTTACATTTAAATAATTAATGTCTCCAAATTTGTTTGGGTATTTCGGCCTTGATTTTTGGAAAGGTGCTTTCATTATTACTTTCTGCTAGCAGAGAATCAGATAAATTACCGATTTGGGGAAACCCACATACTCAAGGAAGTTGATAATCCTAAGTATGGGGTTTTCCCACATTTGATAGGAATTCTTCCTGTTCTATGCTTGTGGAAAGTGAGGGTGTGTATGAGAACTGTTCTGTGCTGTTGTGTGCTTAGTATAATTCAGTATAGTGCTCCAGTTACGATTCCTAACAACAGGAAGATAGTGATTAAACAGAGAGGTTAAGGATTTTTCGGGCTGTAAGTGCTGATCAAAGAGTGTTTATGCCGGGAGCCAGTTTAGAACCGGTTTTGGGTGAATATTTTCCTGGCTGGGTTGACTAATAAATGAAGGGAAAAAAAGCCTGAAAATAACAGATCACTGTGAAATATACAGAAGGGACTGGTGTGAAAAGAGAACTAAACAGGTACTGAGTTCTGTATAGAATAGGGCTGCAGCGATTAATCGAATTAGTCAACTAAAACTGATGACCAAATTACCTGACAATTAATTTAGTAGTCAATTAGTTGGTGACATCATTTCCTCCATTTCAACAAAGATCTGTGATTGTAGAATTTAGCTGCAACAGAGTTTATTGAAAACAGAGAGTATTTGGTTGGTGCTACTTTGCACATCTTTGGTTTTAAAATTTGACAGGAAAACGAAATCGAAATCTTATTATTGTTAGTATTAGCAGGTAAAGTTAATTATAACTGAATTTTTGAATGAGGTATTTGTCTTTATTGTCTTTACTGTTAGTTAGCGAACCTTAAGCAACCTCAAGCTAAATTCAAAAGCTGATAGCTGCAATAAGAGTTATTTGGTAATTGAGCGATCCATAATTCGAATAACCGATTTTTTTTGAGTATCAGAACAGTCATTTGTTGGAGCCCTAGTGTAGAATAGCAGAGGAATATGAAACTTCAGTACCTACTCTGCTAAAATATCAATAAATAAATAAATACATAAAATTAGGGTTAGAACCTGATGATTTTCGGGCCCAGTGGGAATTGGTTTAATGGTCACCTTTAGTGGCTTCTACTTTCCTGTTGAAAACCCATCAAACGTGTCTGGAATCAGTCCTAGGTCACTTAAACCACCGGAATCTTTCATGGTGTCATATCAACCCATCCAGGAAAAGCCAAAGCAGAAGCACCTATTCGTTTCTGTCCATTTTTCTAGCAGGGCTATTTTTCACCTGATTATGACTGAAATGTCCTGAAGTGAAGTGTCATTTCTAGTTACGGAGCGGGCGCTTGCTTGTTAAGTTCTGGTTTCATTTCACGTTAAATGCCTCTGAAGCGTTTCTGGTAAACCAGGCAGTTTGTAGCACTACAACTGAGTGAAACTGAAAACACATGGAATAGACAGCAGCTGTATGAGCATAATCCTCTCAAGGAAGTGCTGAGCTTCACAGGACATATGAACAAGGCTTCATAATCACTGCTTGAAACTGCCTGGTTGCTGTAGAATTCCATGGCCTTTTAGCACTGCTGTGAAATGCTTTTGCTTTATGGTATGAATCCTGTATGTGATGACGTCAACAAAATGATATGAGCTGAAATGAAATGACTTTATTGGCATGAGAAATTGGTGTTGGCTACAGGTTAGGATCTGCTGACATAAGTGTTCCTGTAACTCAGGTTCAGTAAGCTCATAAAAATGATAACCCAGCGTTTACACAGGGGTAGGGTTGAGGGACTGGAATTTAAGGACTTGATCTGATTTATATTTGCATACAATCTGAATGTGGAGCTCCATGCCGTCTGCACAGTGCATCCCTTTTTCAGACGTCCATATGTGACATACAGCATACGTTGATAGCAGCCATCTCTGAAGCTAACCCAGGGGTGTGTTTGGGGGTCTGTCTATTAAACTATATCCACGGGGGTCTTTTTTTACTGCCAAAACTTTTAATATGAATATGAACCACTGAAGATGGCAACGTCTTTATCTGCCTCAGCCTGGCCTAAGCTGCTAGACCACGTGACTTCTAAGAAGCTTTTTATACTCATCGTCAAAGAAAATAGCTGCACCCAGAAGGAGTCAACCGACAGGAAAAAAAACTTGGTGGGTAGGTCTGACATTGGGAGCCTGAAGTTTCACTCTATCTGACTGACCCAACATGATTACGGATATTCAGTGAGCATTAATACTCTCCATGAGTCATCATGTTAGTGCCAGCACCATTCGCAGACAGCTGCACGAAGCATGACAACATGCACACTAAGCGTAACGGCTGCCCTTATCACCACATCAGCGTCGCCAAATACGGCAATGGTGTGGTGCCAGACTGGCACTGAGTGACTCAGAGAATGGCAGTGGGTCGTCTTCAGTGATGAGTCCTGCTTTTCTTCAGTGATGAGTCCATGCCAAGATGAATGGTTTGTTGTCATGTGTCACATGTCCAGAAGGCCTGGTGTCACTCCACCTCCACCCCTACCACACAATAAGCAGGAACCGTGTGAGAATATTCAAGCTGCATGGGATGGATTATCACAGGACACCATTAGGAACCTCTACAACTCCATGCCCAGACATCTGGCATGTCGCTTTATACTGAGAGACACTACTTCTGTATGTGTAGCTCAATAAATATTGCCCATATCAGTCCATATATGTCATCATTTATTGTTCCTGGTAACCTTTATCTTCCTTCCCAACAGCACTGCAATCTGACACTTCCATCTGGGTGCAACTATTTTCTTGACAATTAGTGTATTTCTGAGACTTTACTTCTAAAAAGAGACCACTGGCAAATCTTGCAGTGTCCCCTCAGAAATTTGGACAATTTAACCTAAGTTGCCTCGCATTTAGATTTCCACATTTCCATCACGATAGGATACCTTTGGCGCTTAACATGCTTATGGCAATTTAGTCACTTAAAGCATTCAAAGAGCGGGAATGAGACATATAGGGATTAAAGTTATGATCTGTTTATCTTCTTATTGCTGCACTTAGGACCTAATGCAATCACAAACCTTAAACTTCAGAGGCATGACTGCTCACAATGAAGTCCAGTATCAGTATCAGTATCAGTATCATTATCAGTGTCGGTGCAACAGAATAAAATTAAACACAAATGTCACTAAACGACTACAAAGCAGATTCTTTTCCTCATAAATATCCTTGAGTATAATTAAAAATATGACCATTCTGCACAAGATATCGGATCAAACTGCATGCTATCCTGTGATTTTTTTGGCTCTACACTAACGGTGAACTGTCACCGCCTACAGCCGGCTTTAAAATAAATGAAGCACTAACCAAACAGCCCTTTAATTCAAATGTAAATGCTTTTTAAAAGCTTTTTTATCTCGCGCGCACACAGCAGTCAAACAAGCACTAGCGTACTGAGAACATCCATTTTCTTCCCCTGACCTTAAACAGCTTGAAAGTTGCATGCATGTACATTCTGATACAGAATACACTCACCGTCAAAACAAAAGTTGCACCCAGAAGGAAGTGTGACGCTGGTGATGAAACCATGAAGCTCCCTGTGCACAGCTTTTATGCTGATGTTAATGGCAGATGAGGTTTGGAACCCTGCAGTTATTGAGTCAGCAGAGCGTTGGGGACTTTTACACACTATGCGCGTCAGCACTCAACAACCTCGCTCTGTAACTTTACATGGCTTGACACTTCGTGGTTGTGTTTCTGTGGTTCCTGGATGCTTCCACTTTTCAGTAATACCACTAACAGTCGATGGTTGAATATCCAAGAGGAAGGAAAGTTCGCCAACTGACTTATTGCAATGGTGGCATCCTATTACAGTCCCACGCTCAAATTCAGAGAGCTCTTTAGAACGACCCATTCTTTCATGGATGTCTGTGAAGGCACACTGCATGGCTAGGTGCTTGACTGTGGCAATGAGACTGAATGAAACACGTCAATTCAGTGACTGAGGTCCCAATACCTATTTCCATATAGTGAATCTCTAAATACACAGGGAGGGTTGGATGAATGTCAGATTAAACACTTCTGTGCAAGATATCGGATCAAACTGCATGCTTTCCTGCGTGATTTTTTTTTTTTTTTTGGCTCTACACTAACGGTGAAGTGCCATCGCCTACAGCCAGTTTTAAAATAAATGAAGCACTAACCAAACAGCTCTTTAATTCAAATGTAAATGCTTTTTAAGAGCTTTTTATGGGCACACAGCAGTCAAACAAGCACTAGCGTACTGTGAACATCCATTTTGTTCCCCTGACCTTAAACAGCTGAAGTTGCATACACACTACGAAAGTAGAAGCTGCCCCGGTTATCATGAAGGGATACTAATTCTGTCTACAGCTGCCCTGTATAGCCCTTTTTGAAGTACTTCACTTCCACCAATTCTTCATAATTCTATTGCTGGGATGCTAAAAACACAATTCTGAGAGTGTTAATGTAGAAACATGTAGACTTGCATACACACTCATCATCAAATATATAGTTGCACCCATTAGGAAGTGTGGGATTGCAGTACTATTGGGAGGGAAGATAAAAGTTACCAGGAATAATAAATGTTGATAAATTTAGACTGATATCGTCAATATTTATTGAGCTACACATACAGAAGTAGTGTCTCTCAGTATTGCGTCGGACAGACATGTTTTTAACGCAACATGCCAGACGTCTCGGCATGGAGTTGTAAAGGTTCCCAATGGTGTCCTGTGATAATCCATCCCATGTAGCTTCAATATTCTCACACAGTTCCTGCAGATTTTGGGGTGACACCAGCCCATGTGATGCTTGACAGTAAAGCTGACCACGGTGCCTCCACACACGGATTCGTTGGTCGTCTCCACCAAGACAAAAGCGGGACTCGTCACTGAAGATGACCCGCTGCCATTCTGAGTCACTCTATGACTGTCTGGCACGACAGCAGTGGTCGTAACAGTCTGAGTGCATGTAGCTCTGCATCATGCAGCCTTCTGCCAATGGTGCTGGCATGGTGAGGGCATCGCTGCTCACCGAGTGTCTGCAGTTGTGGCTGTTGGGTCAATCAGGTACATATTTGGCGTCCTTGCTTATGTCACATGCATGACCGAGCATGAAACTTGAATCATTTGCACATCTCACGATGTCAGATCTACCCACCAAGTTTCATTCCGGTGGGTTGATTAGTGCAACTCATCTTCTGAAGATGACTGTAGATTTCTTTACAGTGGTGGAGGTGGGTCACCCAGGAGTCACCCATCCAATATAGTAATATAAACTACAACCTAAAATGACTGGTGACTATGGAATCCATCTTCACATCATCCATAACCATTTAGCAAGGTTACAGCCCCCTCCTGAACGTCACATCTTCCTGCCACTATTTTACCCCAGAGCTGTTGCCCTCATCAACCACAGTGGACACCTTGGACTTTAACCCTGAACGGAAGCCTCCTTCCCTGTATTGCAATACAACCCATCTGTTACTTACCAGTGCTTATTTGCACAGCTGTACAAGCAATCATATAAACCTGCAATTTGGTTATTTTATTTATCCTGTAATATAGTTATTCAGTCTGCAATCTAAATATTTTGTCAGTTCATATTGTCCTGCAGTATAAATACTGTATTGTTTTATTTGACTCAGATAATCATTTAATATAGTTATTTTATTTGACTGTTAATAGAATGATTGTCTCCTCAGACAAGCAGTTCCATTCACATATGCATTGTATTAGATATCACACATCACTTTAGCCCCTTTCACATTTGTTCTATTTATTATGGCTTGGGTGGGTGGGGTGGTGGGGTTGTGAAAGAGCGGAGGAAGAGCGGACGAAACAGCTGCAGTTGATAAAGTGAGCTACATCTCAGTGAGCTACGTCTTGGTGCCACCGGCCTCTGACTTTAGCTAGCTAACCCAGTTAATGTTAGCACACACTGGCAAAAGCCAAACTGGCTCGTTGCAGATATTCTTGATTTAGGCTATGGGTTTTAGGCTATGGTTCATATTTTACACTGTAACATAAAGGGATTTGCCTGTTGTTGCCTCTGGATGTCCGTTATCATTTCCATAAATGTCGACCTGTCCGACAGGGAGTGTCGTTTGTGACTGAGGCCATTAGGTTGATTAATAATCATTCACATCGAATAATCTGTGTTAACTATGAGTTTTATTGTTCTGTATGTTGTCTGTAATCGTCTGTAGCAGTCTTTATGTCATATGTTTGGTGTCGTGTATATGCCCAGTATGAATTGCCCCTCGGTGACAAATAAAGTTCATTCAGTGCAATTCAGTTAAATTCAATTCACTTAGTTCATGGTGAATTGACTGCGGTACTTAAGGACAAATCAGTGACGGAGGGCTGTCAGTCATACATGCTTATTGCAATATTAAGACCACACCCAGGCTGTTCTCAGATAGGCCTGATGGGTGACGCAACATACCAGACATCATGGCATGGAGTTGTCGAGGTTCTTAATGGTGTCCTGTGACAATCCATCCCATGCAGCTTGAATATTCTCACACAGTTCCTGCAGATTGTGCGGTAGGAGTGGAGGTGGTGTGACACCAGACCTTTTAGACGTGTGACACGTGACAACAAACCGCTCATCTTGGTGCTGACCACGGTGCCTCCACACAGGGATTCGCTGGTCGTCTCCACCAAGACAAAAGCGGAACCCCTCACTGAAGATGACCCGCTGCCATTCTGAGTCACTCCATGACAGTCTGGCACAACATCATTGCAGTGTTAAGCGTTAGTGTTAAGGGCTCCTTGGCCTTCTTGGCCGGACATCAAGGTGGATCGGAACCCCTTCAGCTCCCACATCTCTAATAAGATCCTGTACAACTTTAAATCAGAGTCGTTCGTTTGCCCTGCACATTTCTCTCCGGACAGTTTCTCAAACACACATAGACAACATGGTGCATCTTTGCTCAGCAAGTAACACTGAAGAGACTGAAGGGAGGAGCAGTTCCACCTTTATTAGCATCACAACCCCAACAGCAACAGCCAGGCTGTGTGGTTTTATCACTGGTTGCCGGTTGAAGCAGATCATCCTAAACGGAAAGAACTAATGTTAGCACAGCCTGTACAAGCTCTAGCATTTAAGGTGGAATGCTGCCGGATAGGAAGCCAGTTTCAGATAAACATCAACCATGTCTGCTTACAGGTTGCTTCCTTGTTCCTACATTACTACACTAGAAGTTATTAAAATTTGACATAAAAGCAATCACACTTAACATACTTTGAATAATCATCAGTTTTTCTTCTCTTGAAGTTAAGCATGAACTTTACATCAGGTCAGACCTATTCAACCCTCTAGTTTAAACAGCTTTATTACATTTTAATATCAATAGAAATTGACTTTCTTTTCAGATACTTCTTCACCATTCGGTTCTACTACAACATCTAGTTGAACTTCAACTTCAGTTTAAACTCCATCACTGATTTCTCTTCATCTTAAATGAGACCTACTTCAAATCCTGGGTTTATAGAACATATTCAGAAGTTCCAGACATACTTTACATTGTAATTGGTTACAAAACGTTCTGTCAAGTTATTAGTGACTGGCTAAAAAAATCATAAAAAAAAACAACTGCAAAAATTCAAACTTTCATTAGTATAATAACAATGGTAAAGATGAAATTGTTGAACTGTCAGCCCACAGAAATACTCATTGGCAAATAACGCAGCAGCTGTTGGAATCAAAGAAACATTTTATGTATGAATGTAATGATGAAATATGTAAGTGATCATAATATTAGAGTGAAAGGAGAAGTTTATTAGGGAAAACTGCACAATTGAAAATAGGCTCTAGTACCCTGTTGGACCGGCCCTTGCCTGGATACAAGATGAGATATGGCTGGGCATGGAGGCATACAGGTTCCGTATGGTGTCCTGCAGCACGTTTGCCCACAGATGCTGCAGCTATGCCTGTAGATCCTGCACATTTGTAAGCTCCCGAAACTGGCATCTCAGCTGATGCCATAAATGCTGGATTAGTGATAAACCTGGAGACTGGGCAGGCCAAGGAAGTGCTGCAATCTGACATTCCTGGAAATCCTACACCGTCTATGGGTGAACATTATCCTGCTGAAAAATGCCGGGTGGAAGCCCTGCCATGAGAGGCAACACATGTGGCCGGAGGATGTCCTGCACATATCGCTGAGCTGTTAGTGTCCCTCATACCACTACTAGAGGTGACTGGCTGTTTTTGTGGTGGCTCCCCAGATCTTCACACCAGCAGCAGATGAAGCAGCCTGCCTACGTAACCCAAAGACTTAGCAGAATACAGTTACAGTTTGTAACAGTGGTGATGTCTAACAGAGCCATACAGCTAGTCCAACAGTACAGAGCTTAAATTCATCTGCTGGGAAAAAGTCAGCCTGAACAAATTCCTGAAACATGCTAAATCAACTGCAGGCAAGGCTTTCAACTACTACCACACTATCATTGTGTGATCATTGTGACGTCTCGCTGTAAACAGCCAATCAGAGCAGAGCTTGTATGTCATACATTATGTCATAGACCTCTGTCGTGACTTAGTGACTCCAATTGACCAACCCAGAAATCAAAATAAAGCACCTCTGTTTCTAGAAAATAATCTGAGAAAAGAGAAAAAGAGAAAAGGCTCCAAGATTTATTGTCAGGTGTATGCTGAAAAGCGTACTCCTGGGCAGATTGAATCCAATGGCAACTATATGGTACAGAGCTTCCATACTCATACAGTGTTCAGGAGGTGTTGTAATGCCCCTTCTGCTTTTGTATACATTTCCTAACTAGGTATTGTTACCATAATCTCAAGGTTCATTTCACAAATGAATACACTGAATGTATATTTATACCCCATGTCTTAAACCAGAATGTCACAAAAAACTATGTAAGAGCACTGGGTTGGGTTGCCAGGTAGTGCACTTATGCTATATATGTCTGTGTATTATTCTCTCTAGGTAGCAGCACTGGCCCTTGTTCGGGCAGTGTCTGAGCTCAGGGTGAGTTTTAGACTCCTAACCTACTTATACTAGCTGCGAAACATTATCCGACGGAACACTAAGCACAGTTGTAAGTCGCTCTGGATAAGAGCGTCTGCCAAATGCCGTAAATGTAAATGTAAAACTATGACCCCTAACTGCTCAAGATGTAGCTAGATAGATAGATAGATAGATAGATAGATAGATAGATAGATAGATAGATAGATAGATAGATACTTTATTGATCCCGAAGGAAATTTAGCAGCCAGTAGCGGTTTCACAAAAACAGCACAGTAAAACATAGAACAAATACATATTAAAAAATAAAAACAGGGTTGTGCGGTATGAAAAACCTAAATGGGTAGGTACCGACTCAGCAGTATTATTAACTGTTAACTATAAACTATAAACTATACATAGTACAGGTCACTATGGATAAATATATAAATATATCTCACTTCACAAGAAGGCAAGAAATATATACAAGAAATACAAATATAACTGTAGACCTGTAGAAAAGACAATAGTGCAATAGTAATGAATAAATGTGCATGAATGTGCAAGGGACGCAGTTATCAGCAGATAATGACTGAATTAACATAATAAACATCTGCATATATTGGTATTTAAGTAAAGTCAAGTGTCCAGGAGTGCAGATATACAGGATATACAGTAGAGTGTCCAGGAGTTAAGATGTACAGTATATACAGTAAAGTGTAATAGTGCAAAATAAATAAACCTATGATTAAACAAGAGAATTCAGTCCTCAGCTGTCCTCTTCCCTCTTTCGGCCCCGCTGGGAAGAGTTGAAGAGCCTGATGGCTCTCGGGACAAAGGATCTCTTGAGTCTGTCTGTGGAGCAGCTCTGTGACAGTAACCTGCCACTGAACTTGCTTCTTTTGTCCATGATGATGGTGTGCAGTGGGTGCCCATCATCATCCATAATAGACAGCAGTTTGTGCAGTGTCCTCCTCTCTGCCACCTTCACCACAGCTCCACACCAACAACTGACCCTACTCGCCCTGCTCACCTGTTCCCCCATCCTGAAGTCTTGAGATTGCAAACAAGTTCTCATTTTCTGCTTTCAGTCCTCAGTTGTAAAGTGGACACTGCTCCTGGCCTTATGCATTAGAAACACTTCCCTCGACCTTTGGGGTGTGGTTATGCTAGAATTTTCTGTCCTGTATCCTAGCCTCACTACAAAGGATATAATTGTGCCCTTATGTATAAGGTATTAACAACTATATATTCCTTAAATGATTACCAAATTATTCCCTCACCTCGATGTTCGTTTTATGTAGACTTCGGAGAACAACGTCATATTATGAATACAAGCATTCTATAGCACCTTTCAGTTATCAGCAAAGATACGCGTCTCATTTTGGCACACGGGTCACGGAATGCATTTCCGGCCAAGCATCGGTGACCTGGGGTTAAATTCACACAGGTAAACCAGTCATAAAGTAGCAGACATCAAGAAAAGTGTATTATTACTCAGTTTCTTTGCTTTGTGAAATTTCAAGGTTGGTGACCTGCAGCTAGTAAAAACAATACACTCATTATCAAAAGAATAGTTGCACCCAGAAGGAAGTGTGGGATTGCAGTGCTATTGGGAAGGAAGATAAAAGTTACCAGGAACAATAAATGATAATAAATTTAGACTGATATGGGCAATATTTACTGAGCTACACTTACAGAAGTAGTGTCTCTCAGTATGGTGTTGGGCTGCCATGTTTAATAACACAACATGCCAGACGTCTCGGCATGGAGTTGTAGAGGTTCCTAATGGTGTCCTGTGATAATCCATCCCATGCATCTTAAATATTCTCACACAGTTCCTGCAGATTTTGTGATGGGGGTGGAGGTGGAGTGACACCAGACCTACTGGACAATGTGTGACAACAAACCGCTCATCTTGGCTCCGACCACGATGCCTCCATAAAGCGGGACTCATCATTATCCAGCTATCCAGCCAGCAGTGACCTGTGGACAACATCCTGTGGGCAGCGTCCTGTGACCAATGATGAAGGACTAGAGGATGACCAACACAAACTCTGCAGCAGCAGATGAGCTACTGTCTCTGACTGTACATGGGGTTTAGACATGGCTACCAGGACAGCTATGTACTCAGTCAGTAGTCCAGCCAAATTCTTACAGTTGTTGTTTGAGATAAAAGTTTTGGCCATTACTTTTGGAGGCTGGCAGCACCCGTGTAAAGAGAAAAGGCTTGGGGTTATCTCCTCACACTGGTGCTGCCTACCAACAGCTCCACCTCGCTCATGCTTTTCCTGGGCTTGTCATGGAATCTTGTTGAACTTGTTTATCTTGTTTAAGTGGCCCTTTATCTGGAGTGCTTCTCAGACTGCACTGACTGAACCCACGTCAGTCGATCTTCTCAAAGGACTAAGCCAATCTGGATGGACTGGATTTACAAGACCCTTTATGTGTGTGTGTATGTGTGGGGTCATGAATGCTTTACAATGTTTTTTGGCACGTGCACCCTCCGGCCACTTACAACGTCTCACCAAGAGTAAAAGTATGTTTTCAAGCAGGTGGTCCTAAAAATAATAGGCAGATCCAAGCTTTATTCCAGAGCGACACTGTTTCTGTCCCACATGTAATTGCAATGCAGAATTCTGTTTAAGATATTTGTTTGAAGAAGGTTTGGACGCTTCTCAATAAGTGCTTGGTGATGAATAAAATCAAGGAAGTTTCTTACAAGCTTCTACATACAATTTATCTAGTAAATTCCCTTTTGGTTTCAAGATTTACGGTATGTTTTTTGTGGCTTACAGCCAGAAACTCTTTTTCATCTTTCCAGCAGTGTCACTGCTGGACTGAGAATAGTCGACCAACCAAAACTATCCAGCTAACAGTGTCCTGTGGGTAACGTCCTGTGACCACTGATGAAGGTCTAGAGGATGACCATCTTTCTTGGCTTTGTGAACACACTCAAAGACTGTGGCAAAATATCTGTACCTTTACTTTGGACTTTGATTACAGTGAATTTGAAAATGTTTGATTTGGATTTGCAGATTGTTTAAGTGAATTAAGAAATGATTTTTATGTAATCTTATTAACTTACTGGCTCAGTACTATATCAGTGCTGTCCAGAGAAAAAGCATGTATGTCCAGTTTAGTTATTTTTTACTTTTATCCATCATTTGAACACAGCAGCTGCTGTTTACAGTGTATGAAAGCTTTATGATGAATGGACCAACAGAAATGGCTAAAATCACTTGGAAGAAAGTCTGGTTCCATTGACTTACATTAGAATTACATGAGGTTTTTGTCCTCCCCTGTAAATCTGCCATTTTGGAGATACTTGTTTCTCTTTGGATAGTGATGATATACATAGGTGTAAGGTGCAGATAACTTCTGATAAAAGATGACTCCTTTTTTCAAAGGCATGGAGATTTAAGACCCTCATCTTCTTCTTGCAGTACGAAAGCTGTGAAGACCTGGAATCGGTGTTCTGGTTTTGGCATTTTATGTAATTAATCCACATTATGATTTTCACTGTATGTGTTTTTTCTATTGGTTGATAAGACTATAAGTGCATTTAATATATTTATTTATTTATTTATTTATTTATTT
>CM067484.1:28756347-28768138 GCA_034552555.1 Semaprochilodus insignis
AATGCAGTGTTAGCTTTATGCCAGATGTAACGGGACCCATGCCTTCCAAAAAGTCCCACCTCTGACTCATCAGTCCACTGCATATTATCCTAATAGTTATGGGGGTCATCTAGATCTTTATTGGCAAACACAAGCCTTTCGGTTCTTTTTGGTCAACAGTGATTTGCGACTTGCAGCTCTGCCGTTTTCGCCCAGCTTAACTGAGGCAGGTGAGGCCTACAGTTGTTTAGCTGTTCATCTGGGTTCTTTTCTGACCTCCTGGATCAGTCATTGATGTGCTCTTTGTAAAATGTCGGTGGGTGGGTGGCCACTCCTGGGAAGGTTCATCATAGTTCCAAGTTTTCTCCATGTGTGGATAACAGTGGTTTGCTCTCACAGTGTTTTGCCAAATGTGCGCAATCAAGGCTGTTGGGTCAGTTAGGTACAGCGATAAGACCTGTCCTTGTCACATGTGCGGCCGAGTGTGAAACTTGAATCATTTGCATGCCTAACAGTGTCAAACCTGTCGGTTGATTCCTTCTGGGTGCAACTGTTTGTGCAACTATTGCTCCAGCATCCCCTGGGACCTGGAAGTATAAGCGACTTAGAAGATGAAAGAATGAAGGAATGAATGAATATACACTTTTAGTCAATGAGGTTGAAGTGTCGGCACCTGTAGGCATCCAAAAAGGAATGTTTTAGCCTAAACTGTGTGCTAGTGATGCAACAGGAACCTTTTTGGTCCCCTGACAAAACAAATGGCTGTGTACAGTGAGAATACAAACAGTTTGTTATTCAAACCATTATCCACAGAGGCGTCGCGATAGCTAACAGTGAGTTTAGCTTCCATCAGTTTACAGTGATGCCGCTGGTGGATTGCACTCGTCCTCAGACCGCGATTGATTTGCATGGCTGCTCTCTGTGGATGTGTGAGTGAGCTGTTGTTGGAGAGTCGGAGGCTAATTTAAAGAGAAAGGGTAACGCTGTTTAGCCTACTAAACAGTGTCTCTCTCGTGCGTATTTAATCGCACAAGCAGCGAGAAACATGGAGAGAGCGAGGGGAGCAGGGAGAGCGGAAGCGCTCCAGATGGCTCCGGGGCTCCACAGAGAACTTGCTTGATTATTTTTTTTTTCTCTCTTTTCCCAAGTTTTAATTAGCTGCAAGAACAGTTAAGGGGAAAAGCTTCTTCAGCTTAACTGTTCTGTTAAGGCTGGGTGACTGTTGCTTACTTTTTGATGGGCTACCTGCTTCAACAGAGCGACTGAAAGGCCTACATGAAGCACCTCTAGCAGTAGGAGATCAGCTCTGGCCATTAGTGAGTTAACACAGGTGATGACAAAAGCTACAGTGGCCGAGAAGTGCAAAACAAATTACNTTTGTGGCACGCATTTTAGCCAGCTGGCACACTTTTGTTTTTCCATTAACTTTTCTTCCATCTGCTCTTTTAAAAACTCTGAAGACCTTCCACAGGATAAACAAAAGCGTGCCAGCTGGCTAAAATGCGTGCCACAAAATGGACAAAACATACTTTAACGTTGTCACCATCCCAAACTCCACTCACTCTACCACCGCAAACAGTTTGATTGACAAGGGTCCGCAACAAGCACTTCCTGTGTGTTAGACCTACCCTTTCAGAATTCACAGTTTGTAAAATTTATTTGGTACTGGTAAAAGTGTTTCCCCTCTTGTAAATTTGTTTTTACTTTTGTAATGTTGTTTTCTGAAACATTATAGTTTTTGGCCCTTGTCAAATTGTTTTTGCTTTTGTAATTTTGTTTTCTGGAATGTAAATTTGTTTTGCACTTCCCGGCCCCTGTAAAAAGCCCATTGTAATTTCTGTGTTTAAGGGCCCATATCAAATATCTTTCATGTCTTTCTTGCCTTTGAAGGTTTGTACCGTGCCTCCAACATGTGGTGGTGATAGTAGGAGAGAAGACTAATTGAGGGAGGGGACAACTCTGAGAACTTGGGCTGGAGATCTGGGCAGCTCTTGTTTGTAGCTAGAAGGTTGGACCTCCCCTCCTTTAAGTGTGGTAGGACTGTAATAGGACTGGGGAACAGGGAGGTGATGGGGTGGTGGTGAAGTTTGTGTGCATAGATAAGAGGCTAGACTGGAAGGAGTAGGGGTTTCAGGCATGTACCTCCCTGCCCCCCAAACTCCAGTTATTTCAATTTATCTCCATTTCTAACGTTAGAGTGGGATTATGTACAAATATCATTCGTAATTAATTTACACACAACTATTACACAACTACTTCCTGACCTCTCTTTAGCCCTGGCTGTGTTTCCCATGCCTGTGATGGTCCGGCAGGCTGTCCAGGGTGTTTCCTGCCTTCCGCCCATGGAACGCTGGGTTAGGCTCCAAGATGATGAAGATGAGTGAGTATGTGCGTCAGTGAGTGAGCGAGCGAGTGTTTCCCTTGCCTCTAAGGCTAAACTATGTAAATAATCTCTGTGACATCTCAAAAATGTTACATTCAAAACGGGTTACCTACCTGCATGGGCTTCTGTGGTCACAACGAAGGTGTCAGTAACTACATAGCTACAGGACAAATGGGACAAATGGGGGTGCATCATCTCGCCCTCCAAACAATGGCAAATTATTCTCTTCCGTATTTCACATGAGTGGAGATTCTCTGACGTGACGTGAGCGTGAATCATTGCCATTCTTCTTGAATGCCAGCACTTCCGTCACTCCTGATATTGTTGTTGTTTGTTGTGTTACAAGTGATGCAAAAGATACTTCGAAATCTGGTTTGAGTGGCCAGAGCCTCCAGACTGAGATGTATCTGGAAAATCCAGATTGGAAAAATGTGGTTTGGATCCAATTTGGAAACAAAACAGAACAAAACAAAACAAAATAAAACATATTTCATGTGTTTTTTTTTTTTTTTGCTGTTCCAAACATCAAGAATCTGGACCAGATAGAATCTGTATATGCCAAAAATTAGATTTAGACTGGCTGTCTGAACAAAGTCCAAAGTCTTATATTAAGTCACCCCCCGCCTAAAAAACAAGGAAAATTCAGTTCCCAATAACGGGAGCCCTATTATTATTTTCCACTTATTCTGTTGAAAGTACAGTTTCTAAACCCTTAATTGATACCACATTGCAAGACATGATATTTTATTATGGTCTGAATTTCATAAAAACTGTAAAAATATTTTGCAGCTTTTAAACTTAAAAAAGCAACTTTAAGGTTGAAATGTTCATCAAACTTCTAACATTACGTGTGGTAGTGTTTTACATTCATTAAGTTTAAATTAGTTTAAGTTCAACAAACTCAACATTTCAGGTTAACCTGGTTACTTACATTTATTAGTTACCTTCAAGTTTAAAAGCTGCATCATCATTTTTACAGGGTATAAAACAATATAAATTAAATGCGAAAATGATTCATTGCGTAACTCGGTTCATAACTAAAAATTACATGATGAAATTAGAATTAAACAGTGCACCAAAATAAAAAACAATATCTGTTGGCTTCTACATTTACATTTACATTTGTGGCATTTAGCAGAGCGTCAGCAGCAGTGGAGTGGAGTGGCTTCTGCAGGTTACAGGTGCAAGCGGTACAGGTTTTCTCCAATACGAGTGGCCAGATTTATCATCATAGCTCTTTCTAACTGGTCTCTCAAAAAAAGTCTTGGGTCAAACTGATTAGAAATGCTCAGAAAATGTAACAAACTAAGAGATTGCCTGATTGTGATGTGATGGCACCTGCATGCCATTTGAAGAGCCTTGCTAACCTCTACATTCATAATAACCATGCGATTAAGGTCTCTGTAAGCCCTTTGGCACGACTACGTTCTGTCTTCTAACATCATCTCAGTCAGAGTACTAAAGTGATGCTCTGCCATATTAGAATCATCAGCATGTTTGAGAAACTCTTTCTTGTTTGTCTTTACAAGTGGAGCCAACAGGAACGATGTGCATTATGGAGAGAAACTTCACATGTTTTGACACAGATCATTTATTTTCTCTCTGTTTCTTTCGGCAAAAGAAACTTTAATTGCAAGGTCGGCACTTGCGCACTAATATTCAACGAGATTCTTATCAGTGCTAAAACAACCGGATAAACAGCTTCCTCTCTGATCAGAGCTGCCATATAATGGAATGTAAATATTGAGAAATTGCATTCAGTATCTGTATACGGTCTAGGTTTCTAGAAGGCAGTATTTGGAATACTTACGTACCATAAGCTTGAACCATGCAATCTTCAAATGAAATATCATTATACCTTGATTATTAATTATTAGCTACACTATAAGTCCAGACTACCAAGAGGAACTCAACCAATGGATTCTAAAACCAGAGTAAACTGGTGAGTGCATTCACTCTGCCATTGTTTCAACAGCTTTATGCAATGTCACAACATTTATTTGCCTCCAACAGCTGCGTTCATCTTTTTCTGAGATCTTGTAATGGCTGCAGAAGAGTTCGGAAAGAGTCTTCCCCAGCACATCCCAAAGACATTCAGTTGGGTTAAGGTCAGAGTGGTGGTCGATTCATGTGTGTAAATGATTCCTCAAGCTCCCTGAAACACTCTTCCACAATCTGAGCCCCATGAATTTTGACATTTTGGTCCTGGAATATGGCCAAGCCATCAGGGAAGAAAGACTCCATTGATTGGAAAACCAGTTCATTCAAAACATTCAGGTGGACAGCTGGCTTTATTTTATTGGCACATAAAGTTGCTGAACCTTGACTTGACCAACTGAAGCAACTCCAGATCATAAGGCTGCCTTCAGAAGCTTATACAGTGGGCACTGTGCTTGATGGGTGGATCGCGTCGTGAGCTGCCCTTCTTATCCTTATACGCCCATCGCTTTGGAATAGGGTCAATCTGGACTCATCAGACCACACAACCTTTGTCCATTTCTCCGGAGTCCAGTCTTTATGCTTCCAAGCAAACTGAAGCCTTTTTTTCCGATTAGCCTCATTAACAAGTGGTTTTCCTATGGCCACACAGCTGTTTAATCCAGATCCTGGGAGTTCTGGTTGAGTGGAAACGCTTTTTCTTTCACTATTAAACACAACCATGAGCTCTACTGGTGATTTTTTAATAGTCTCTGTTCAGGATTGTCTTCTGACCACATTCCTTCCGTAAAGTTGACGGTTCTCCACTGTCCAGATTTTAATTCTGTTTTGGACAGTTCTTAACCCAGTTCCAGTCTTTTCAGCTTCTCCTTAGCTGTTTTCTTTGCTTGAGTCAGGCCAATAACTTGACTCACAGTAACATCTTTTCCACAACCACGAGATACGTCTTCCGACATGGTAGCTCAAGACATGAGAAGCTACTCACTATATCACTTAGGGTTAAAAGAATTGCTGCCACCTGAAACATATTTATCACTGCAATGATTTTCAAATCAAAGTCTCTGAAGTATTTGCTTATTTCTATTTCCCCAGTATGTTAAATTCAGCAAACTACTGTTACTACTACTTGAGGTACCAGCTCAACACGCTTGGAGGAGAACACTACATCACCTAACTGTTGGCGGTCCAGAGATTGAACTCCCTCTTGGACATGGATGGTTGTGACATCACCAGCCTTGAACTCACAACCTCCTTCTGATGCTGTGCAGTGGAGAGCCCCAAGTATGCTACCGAATACATTTAGAACAGCGTATCCAGCCGTCAACACTTTTTGAAAGTATTCTGTTCACTGTTCATGTTCAGAAAACAGTAGCGCCCTATTCAGATTGCCACGTTGTTCACTTCTGATTGCCTCGAGAGGTGTTGTACCCCATCGCAAAGGCCATTAGACCTTTGCACTTGCTTTTGTCCACCGACATCGTCAGAAAACCATTTCTGCTCGTTCGTGTAGGCGCGCCCTCGCACACACACATACGCACGCAAGCCATCACGCACTAATTGAAACAAGTTTATTTAGTCCTTTACAAATCGTTTAAGGCCCTCATCCTAAATGCTGCGCTCGTGGCTTTGTTCTCTTCTCAAACACAATTAGAAGATAATATATAAATATATACATACTGCAAATGACATGCATATAACGGCTTCATTTGAAGCCGGCGCAGGTCATTAGTAACCCAACAGGGCGCTGCAGAGCCGCCGGTCCTTCTCTGCCTGGCGACCAGTGGAGATTTATTTGATATTAACTCCCTAATGGCTTAGCTCCTTTTCGGGTAAAAATATGCGCCGCAAAAAAGTCCGTCCCTAACGCCGCCATTCAGTTGAATGCTTATTTATTCACTAAACGAGGATCTAATGTTCAATGTTCCTTGGGACGCCAAGGTAGTTCCGGGGGAGGCCGGCTTCCCCCTACAGCTATATACATCATTTATTTTACACATAGCCCGGTATCGCACACTGGGCAGCGAGGGGAAGAGAAACGACTTTTATGAAAATCCGAGCAGTGAGACGGCGAGCGCCGCACGGGGACATTAAGAGTTGCAGAGGGAGAGCTGTGAGCCGGAGCCATCCGAGAGGCCATTGAGGAGAATGTCTCAGTGGCTATGGAGAGAGAGAGAGAGAGAGAAAGAGACCGAAGGAAGGCAGTAGAAAGCCACCCACAAACACAGCGGGCAGCACTTGACGCCTCATAGTCAGGGTTTTGTGGCGCACGGGGGTTTGAATCTTTTGAACTCAGAGGCCTCTTAGCCTAAGCACTTATGTTATTTCTCTCATTTTCACCAGCATGGGCTTGATATTCTTGAGGGAAGTTACTTGGCAAACATTGGCAAGCATTAAAGCAATGATAACATATTAATCACATGTTCTGATTCTACAGTCGGAGCTCAGCGAGTTCCAATAAATGGAGTGTGTTTAAGCTTCGGTGGTAAATAAACCTGTCATCTCCTTGAACGTTGATAAGTGCTGTAATAGGCATCAGGGAAATAGTAGTGTGGCTTTAGGCTACTTCTACCATACAGCATGCTTGGCATCCAACTCATCCCCAAAGAGCCATGGCTCACAAAGCTTCATAATACCACCTAAAGGTATCAAGGACACATCAAGCGTTGTACCAGTTGCTTCTATGAACTCTATGGTTTGGCTCAGATGATGCACAGAAGTAAAAAAAAAAAAAATATTGTGTCCAACTTTAAGGCATACTCATTGGTTTTGCTGTTGGATAGCTAGCAGTCAGTGGTTATGAAACTCAACAGTCCAACAAATAAGTGTTCCCTCCCAGTTCTTGCTGTCTAGCTGGGGACACCGAAATGCTGGTGATAATTTAGATGTAAAAATGTCACAACTAAATTGCCATTACAAATTGGAATGAGCTAATTAGTTAGCTAACACTGGCTAACACAGTGTTACTCTTAAGGGCCTTTTTTGAGTCCCTATTTGGAAGTCAGCCTTACCTGCAGTTTACCTGTTTAGCAGATATAGAGTAAGGGCATCATGGGTCTTAATGCTTGTTCTGGTGTTGGAAAGCTACACCATTGTTTAGTCTTTGATCTAGCTCAGCCATTTTCTCTTCTATTTATGTTCTTCCATCATCATGTTCTTGGTTTGTTTGATAGGTAGTGGTAAAACTGGCAATTTGGTATTGTTTTCTCTTTCTTTATTTCTTCTAGAGCTAACCAGCTGTTACATTGGGTCTTTTGCAGATATACTATACAGTTCAACTAACAAGTTATATAAAGCTAAGGCTAGGCTAAAGCAACGGTACATGGAGCATGTTTGACAGGCAAGTAGATATTAGTGGCTTACGTTATTTGATTTGTTTTCTCCTGTTTACAGAGACCAGGACTGCATTCTCATTGAACACTGCATTGCAAGCATTGCAACTACACTATGGCAGCTAAGAAGACAATACTAGGCATCTTTTTTGAAGAATTTTTGGCATCGGAATGAAAAAAATATTCTACAATAAAACACTTCTAGACTGCTTCTAGTAGCTTCAGTTGTTGTATGCTCCAGGCTACAGCAGTCACATTTGCGGAGGTCTTTATTAGAGTCTGTTGTGTGTATTGCCTTTTTAATACAGCGGGGTTTCTACACATGATAATTGGGTAACACCCCAGACACGCCCATCAAGCATACCTCAAAGCACTGTTTCACCCCATTCTGACAAGACATGCTGTTCAACCTGAAAACTGTGGCACAATGGTGCACAATGTTTTGAGAGTTCCCAAGGTTTCTCTCCTGTAAGGATGTACTGCAGCGTGTAAAGGTTTGGGTGCTTCTAGATGAATTCCATGTTTTGTGGATTTTCTGAGAGTAAGTTATTGATCCTCCAACAAGTATGGGAAACATTAAAATAAAAAAAGTAAAAAATAAAAAATAAAAAAATAAAACCTGTGCAGATGTTATGGCACATTTTATATATGTAAACAATTTTCTAATATATTAAACACAACAAATAAATAGACTGTGAAAATCTTGAAATCTTTTTTTGTGAAATTTGCTGAAATATAGCATATTTGAATTTGTTACCTGTATTTTATGTCATATAAAGTATGTATAATATTATGTCCTGTAGTCAATATTTTGTAGTTATATATATGTTTATATATAATATTATGTTCTGTAGTCAACTTTGCATCTTTTTAATATTGAATATGTTTATTAAGATTTATTCGGTGCATGAATCTGTGCAGCTTGTAGAATGCTTGAGTGGTGTTTGAAGAGTGGTTGTTCCTTGAGAAAGTTATTCTGTGACACAATATAAGGACGTGTTTATGCCCTCAAGACCTTAAGCCTGATTAAGTCACACTCTTGTTGACACTTCATTTATAGACTGAATCTCACCATTGGCACAGTGTTCGGTTAGGTTTCTGAACCAATCCAAGTCTGCATTTTAATAGTTTTGAAATTATGAATTTTCTCATTTGCATAAAATTTGCATAAAGGTAGAGCCGCTTTGACCAAGTTTGTAGACTTAGTCTTGCTGTGGTAAACTGCCCAACAATTTGTTTACTGACAGTGAGGAGAAGTTCTCCAGCCATTACAGAACAAAAAGTATTCAGTTTTATAATCAGTCAATAATCATTTATTTCAGTATATGGCTATTAGATTAAGATAACTGATTTGAATACTGCACTCACATAGAGTTCATCTGTTCAATATATTCACGCTCATAAGTATACATTTCTTAATGAAGTAAGTGAGATTGAGGGCCGTCTTTCAGGTGACCCTCTTCAGCATACTGTCCTAGTGGAAGTAAATAGACTGTAGTTGGAATAGACAGGTGCTAAGTGGTCATACTGCCGTTGCTGGACACGAGCAGTGGCTTGAGTCTCGGGGTGGCTGGAAGAACAGTAGGGGCTTTGGTAATATAATGATGATAGGTATGGAGTGACTGAAGGGAAGGCGGTGGGGTACATAAAATGTAACTGGAGAGAATGGGTTGTAGTAGATAAGGGCTACTGGTGCCCCTTAGGGGCGAATGGGGGGTGGTGGTAATGGGGAGAGACAGACTGGAACTCAGCCAACTGCACGATTCACTAAGCTCCCACCAGGGGAGAGAAAAAGACTCTGTGTGTGTGTGAGACTGAGGGTGAGGGTGAGGGAGAGAGAATGAGCCTGTGTGGGGGCGATCAGAATTTCCAAGAGGATGTAAGTATGCAAGAAAGTCTCCTGATATTGCATAAATAAAGTTTCTGAAATAAATGTTTGTGTGGTTCGTTGTGTGTTTGTGTCTGTATGTGAGTTTTGTCTCACTTTCTATATGCTCATGTGTATGTGCATGTGTTTGTGTGTGTGCGTGCTGTATGTGGTTCTTCTTTGTGGCTCAGTGGTGACAGGTACAGAGATGAATGAGTTTGCCTGCTTTAAACACATAGACTAGCGGGCATAGCTAGAACGGACTCCGTTGACGTAAGAGCTCAAGCTGAAGCTGTCCACCACGTACTCAATGGCTTCATGTTCACTGATGTGAATTGAATATGCCACTAGGAGACGGTGAAATGAGACTTTTTATTGCCACTTATTGCACTTACAACCTATTCTCTAAATACAGCTTGGGGTGAATTCGGCAAACATTACTGTTGTTATTCTTCTTCGAACTCACTGAGCACTAATAAGCATATGCCCCAAAAATGTTCCTTTGGAAAAGATAGAGGATTCATAAACGTTTAGCACTAATATCTTTCAACCGAAGCGTTGAATGAATCATTAAATGCGTCAATCAGCCTTGTACTCTGCATTCTGACAAGTCCCACCTCCTGGCCTGAGATTGGCTAGCTGAGTCCCTTCTGTTCTAGGATTGGCTGATAATGCCTAAAAGTCTCAATACTGTACTGTGATTGGCTAGAAGTCTACTTTCTTCTTGTAGTTTCCTCTGCAGTAGTATTAAGAGGTACTAGCTATCCTGTGATGGAACTAGCTTGTAGGATTACTCCTCTCTAGAATTCTGTGCTGTGACTGGCTAGGAGTTGTCTTTCCTGCATTAGGATTTTTCTCCTTGCACTACTGACAAGTAGAGTCCCATCTGTGCCGGAATTGGCTAGCAGTATCATTCTGGCATTGGGATTATGCAGTATTGTTCTTCCTGCATTAAGATTACCTAGAAGTGGCCATCCTGCACAGTGATTGGCTTGCAGTGTCTATCCTGTGCTGGGACTTGCTGGTGAGATTCCCTGGCCTCTAGAATTGGTTGGTAGTGCCCACAATGTGCTGTGATGGGTTCGGAATGTCCTTCCTACATTTAGATTGACTAGTAGTGCCATTCCTGTGCTGTGATTGGCTAACAGAGCCTTTCTGCACTGGATAGCACTGGCTAGTACTGTTCTTTCTGCACTGTTGACAAGTAGTGTCTATGCCGCATTGGTACTAGCTGGTAAGGTCTCTGCTCTGTAGAACTGGCTGGTACTGCCCGTCCTGTGCTGCGATTGGCTAGGGGTTGTACTTCGTTTACTGAGATTCATAGTAGTGGCCATCCTGCCCAGTGTTTGGCTGGTACAGGCCATCAAGCACAGTGATTGACTAGCCATGTCTCTTCTGATTTGCAGTTTTCTTCCTGCATTTGGTTTCACTGATAGGGCCTAATCTGTGCTGTGGTTGGCTGATAGTTTCATTCTTGCGTTCCTGTCAGCTAGTAATGTCCTTCCTGCATTGCCACTGGCTAGTTAGTACCTATCCAGTGCTGTGATTGGCTAGTAGTATTCTTCCTTGGTTTGAGTTTGGCTTTCAAAGTTCTTCATGCACTGGCACTGTCCTTCCTGGGTTGTGTTTGGCTAATAATGTTCTTCCTGCCCTGAAATGGACTAGCAGTGTCTTTGCTGTATTGTGACTAGTGCCCATCCTGTGCTGTGACTGGGTACTGTCCCTCCTGCACTACCCCTTCAGGTGCTGGAATTGGCTAGTAGTGTCCTCCCTGTTTTGGGATTTGCTAGTGCAGTTCCTCCTGCACTAGCAGCGTCTCCTGCACTGGGATTGGCTAGAAACATCCTTTCTTCCTGCCATACCACTGGCTAATGCAATCTGGCCACCTGTGACAAGATTGGCTTGTAGTGACCAGTATCTAGAACTGGGTTCTAATGACCTCCTTGTTCTGCGATTGGTCAGTAGTTCATATTAACAAGTTGTCCGCTGAACTACTAGACAGTCACAGCGCAGGGAGCGGGGCTTGTCATAATATTGGGGGGGGGGGGGTAAAAAACATGCAGCGCCAAACTCCCATTTGGTTTCCCACCAGGAGCTCTCTAATTGATTTAAACGCCTCGTCCTTGAGGCGCCGCTGCTCTGCTCTCGCACTCAGGGCTCTCTGACATTACTCTCTGGCATTCTGTGACGGCGGGTTTCCTTCACGTCCTCTTCCACAATGAGAGTTAAAGTCTTTAGCCCAGAGCTGCAAAAATAATTATTAGCATCTTGGAACAAACAGACAACACCCCCCCC
>CM067484.1:28768199-28784679 GCA_034552555.1 Semaprochilodus insignis
CTCCCACACACACACACACACTCCGCCTCATGGCCCCAGAACAGCCACCCCCCACCACCCTCCTCATCTCCCAGTCTCCCTTTTTGTTTTGCCACGTTCCGCCTTTAATTTATGCAAAATTAATTGATATATCTTTTATAATTGATGTGCTGTAAAATTAACGAGTAATTTATGTAATTAGTCAATTAAGGGTAATTCCAGCATATGCTCCATATGCCCGGAAGGTGCACTTTACAACTAGTTATTGGTGCAGGAGTTGAACGCTGGCGAAAACCTGCCTAATGAATCAGTGCTGCGCGTCGGCGTGCTGTCTGTTTAAGCTCGCGCTCTGGGTTTTTAGTGGGAGCAGGTTTAATATTGATCTAAAGGATTCGCGTGCCTGCGCGCCTCCCTGGGCCTCACGCATTATCAACGTGGAGCGTGAACCTGTGAGTGATTTGTTATTTTGCATCTAGGCCTCTGTGCCTCATACAGTACTACAGGCAGTCAAGAAAACTGTTCATTATAAACATAAATATCTAAGAATATTTTAATTTGTAAAAAAAATAAAGTTATTATTCTGTAATTCCGTCAGCAGCACACCAGCTTTAATTTAATGAAGAACTGATTAGGTAATTTAGATACTAGTTAATTAGATAAACTAGGCATGAATTGATCAATTAAACTAGGTATTGGTTGATTAGATTAACTAAGTATAGATTGATTAGATAATCTAGGTATTAACTGATTAGATAAACTAGATATGGACTGATTAGATGAACTAGGTATTGGTTGATTAGATCAGCTAGGTATGAATGGATTAGAAAAACTAGGTGTTGTTTGTTCAGATAAACTGGGTATGGACTGATTACATAAACTACATATGAATTGAGGAACTTATTGATTACGTTCAGATAAATTAGGTATTGGCTAATTAGATAAACTAGGTTCTGATTGATTAGATAAACGGAGTGCTGATTAATTAGATATATAAGGTATAGACTAATTAGATAAACTAGGTATTTGGACAGTAATTCTGGATTTCCTCGAGGAGAGCTTTGGAATGGCACTGCCACACGTCAAGTCACAAAGTATTGTTTATTGTTTATTCAAATTTATTCCTCAAAGCAAATATTGTACGAGTATGATTCTCACTCATCTCATCAGAGTTACATAGTTATTCAGGTAAAGCTAGTTAGCAAGTTAAGATTAATTAATCTGGATGAGTCCTACAGACTGTTCTATCTTTATAAATGTAGCTGCCTTACAGTTTGGGTTAATGGCTAATTGCACTTTTTATAAAAATAAGGAAATAAGTAAGTAAGTAAAGTATGAGAAACAACACATATTTATTTGTGTGTACATGTGAATGTAGTGATAGTCACATAAAGCAAACCTCGCACACTCACTGTGCTCCCTCTCTGGTCCCAGTTTTTTTTATTGTTTTATTTTGTTTTCTGAAATCTTTGAAATTTTGAGAGAGATGAATAAAATCTACAGAGACGAATCTACTGATACATAAACTTATAGAAGTGTAGGTGTAGCATATTGCAGCATATTTTCTTACACATTCATAACATTCATTCCACCTAATTTCTTCATTGAAGTTTGTTACGTTTTAGCACATTATGTTTCTTAAACATGAAGTTTCTGAACTGTGTTTAATAATGTATGAACTAAATGTGATATTGTTGTTGATTCTGGTTATTTTCTGATCATTTTCAGAGGAGTTTTTTACCAGACAAGCACAATAAAATCAACAATTACTGAGCCTACTTGTAAAATAAGCCTGCATACAGTACCAGTCAAAAGTTTAGACACACCCAACTTAGTGGATGTTGTTGGTTATCTTATAGACTCTACAGACTTACACTCAACAGTTTCACCTGATGATAAATGTGCTGATATTCCACATATACTCTGGTTGTATCACAGTATTATATTTCTGCCATATCGCCACCTCTAATATATATTTAGCTGTGCAAAAAACTTTTATTCATTTTTTATGCACAGTTTAAAAACTCTTTTTTTCCAATTTAGTGAATAATCTGGTTATATGAACCTCCACTGCAGGTTAAGAGAGCTGTTTTATCCTCCTGTAAAGTTCCATTTTGGAGGTTTTTAAGGTGGAGGAGTGCTATTTTATAGTTTGATGTCTTCACTTTTATTCTACAGTAAAGCATTAAGATAAACATACAGAGAACCTTCTATGAGTAGCCGTGTCTAAACTTTTGACTGGTACTGTTTTATACAAACATTTATGTTCATATTTAAATCAGATGAAAGTATTTCACAGTGCAGTCTGTATTGCTGACAGTAACAGTGGATCTTTAATACTAAAGAACTATTTATCAGCATCATCTTCATATGACTCTTTTCCACAGCACGCAAAAATCCTGATCGCTCTCATTGGTACAGATGAAGCTCGGCGCACGTGAAACAACCCCCCACTCCTCATCCCATTATCACCCTCCTCCCCCCGTTCTCACCCCTCTCCTCCCCTTCTGACTCGCACCATCTCCATAAAGCGGCTCCTTTTTACGCGCACAGCTCCGTGATGCTCGTGCACTCCGGCGGGACGCAGGCAAGGGCGCAGGCGAACTTTTTTTGTTTCACTGAAGAAAGTCTCTTAGATGTGTGAGTCCACTACGGACACGATAGACACTTGTTTTTCTTTGCTGGTTTGTTTTCTTTAAGATTTAGAAGCAAAATGAGCAAGAAGGCCTGACTCGTCTGCTGTGGATCTGCAAAGTGATGGATGGTTTGGTCTCCAACTGGAAGATTTTCTTCAAGAGACCAGCACTGACTGACTGACACTGCTCAACTTGTCTTCAGGGAAGCAGCAACAACGGGATCTCTCGGTGACATGCCTCGGCCGGGTAAGAACTCGTACAGTGACCAGAAGCCACCCTATTCCTACATCTCCCTGACAGCCATGGCAATCCAGAACTCCTCGGAGAAGATGCTGCCTCTGAGTGACATCTATAAGTTCATCATGGAACGCTTCCCCTACTACCGTGAGAACACGCAGCGCTGGCAGAACTCCCTCCGCCACAACCTGTCCTTCAATGACTGCTTCATCAAGATCCCCCGACGACCTGACCAGCCCGGCAAGGGAAGCTTCTGGGCGCTGCACCCGGACTGCGGCGATATGTTTGAAAACGGAAGCTTTCTGCGGCGCCGAAAGCGCTTCAAGGTTCTGCGGGCTGAGCACAAGCCTGCCCTGCACCCCTATCATCCGCATCACCATGCCCAGCAGCACCCCCCGCATCACCACCACCCACATCACCCGAGCAAGCTGGCTGCAGCTCATCCGGATTACTTGGGCGCCGTGGGACGACTCTCCTCGCACTTCCAAAGCTACGCCCAAGCCGGGGGCTTCAAACACCCCTTCGCCATCGAGAGCTTGATTGGCCGAGACTACAAGGGCGTGATGCCCATCGCCTCCGTCATGCACCACTTGGGCTACCCAGTTCCTGCCCCTGGGCTTGGGGGTGTTGTCAACCCTGTGTGGCCCCACGTAGGAGTTCTGGCTGAGCCACCACCCATCCCGCCTGAGTACCCTTCCTTCGGGGTGGCTGTCAAGGGACTCTACCACCATCCAGGTGGACCCAGCATGCCCGCAGTGCCCGTGCCCATCAAACCTACCCCAACACTTGCCGCTATGCCCGCTCTGACTGGTCTGTCTCGGCTGGACAGGGAAGTGACAGATTTGACGGAAGACAAGAGTGGAGCCCTGCATGCTGCTGCCCTGCTGTAATTCTGAAGTGGCGTAGATGTGGAGGTACTAGGGGTGTAAAATCCATTGCAGTACATTGATCTGAAGGTGACGATTCAGTGGGGTCAATTTTGGGAATCTGTCGACAAAATAAAAGTCTCTGGTGGCTGTTTTTAAATCTAAAAATATATAAGATAAAAAATTGGGTTTATTGGGGCTGTTTTAACTCCATTGTGCAAAATAGTTCCTCTAGTCATTTGTGTATTTGGTGTGTTTTCAAAAACGAAGCAAACCAAGAGAACTGAATCAAACTGTTTCCTGAAGATCTAAAGAATCAAATATTATCACTGTGAGATCAGAGATTTACATCTACCTAGTACATAGCACTGCTATGGACAGTGAGTGCCACTTCAGAACCAAATATAGTACTGCTATGGACAGTGAGTGCCACTTCAGAACCAAAACTCTGGCAGAGTCCAATATTTATTTTCTTGGTCAGTAGGACATGGCAATGTGAGTGGACACTTGGACACCTCTTAAGGTACTGCAAACTGTATTGTCTTTATCTCCTACAGAGTTCTAACCCCAGACAGGGGTTAATCCTAGGTTCCACAAATTGTATAGTATTTATCTCTTATAGTGTATAGTCAACTGTCCCTTAAGAACGCTGACGAGCATCCTGTAGCACTTATTCTGGTCAGTAGAGAATGGCTGTGTGAATGCATCTTAAGGGCAGTTCCATTGATGTGTATGGATACTTCTATCGATAAGATGTAAACCAAGTCATTCGGAGTGGTTTGATGTGAAATGCTGCATTCCAGAGAAACTAGATACAGAATTTTACGTAGTGGTGGTAATAGGAACCGGACATCTAAAGCATCTATCGCGTGTTAGGGTAGAACTGTCCCCTGGTTCCCATCACCACCACTGTAAAGAAATCTGTACGCGTCTCTACAACGAACCACTTCACACCAAAAGATGTGACTGCATCGTGAATGAATCGTGCAGACAAATTGGTGGTATTTCCATCTGATATCTCACAAACTGCACTGCATTTATTTATTTGTAGGGTCAGTTTTGTAGATAGGAATTAAGCTTAGTCTTGGACTTAATTTTCCTTTCAATGGAAAATTCCCTTACGGAATGCTGTGTAGTCTAGGGAACTGACCCATAATGTATAAATCTTCTGTCACTTATTTATTATGGCACTTCTTCTGGCCAGACCTCAAGCAGGTATAACATGTACCCCAACAAACATATTTACTGGTATATTTTCTTTTTTTGTTTCTTTTGTAATGTTTTTATTTATTTATTTATTTTTGCTGTAAATTTGAGAGACTGTACAAAGTCAGAGTATTTGGGAAATTATGTGTACATATTACGGCATGCCTCGCATGCATGTTTGCCTTTGTAAAGACACTGTTCTGGAATGCACTATGTTAGGAACAAAATCATGTCAATCCCAAAGTCAAATGTGAATCATTTTTATTAAAACAAAATAAAAATGTAAAATGTAAAATATTATATCTTTAGAAATGCTAACTGTTATGACCTGCGACAAAAATGTGAATACTATTTTAAATGTGATATTTACTAACCCTGAATATGACTTTCACTCATCAAACAGCCTTAATTACACATCATGTAATAGCTTACTATAACATATTTATTGATTTATCATGCTGAAACTGAGACACAATCAAGACTTTTCTGTGATAGCTCATATTCTGTGATGCCCTTAAAATATTTATAATGAGACATTTTTGTAAAATAAATATAATTTGATTTAATTAATTCTTTGAATGAATGGGTTCTTTGAATTATTATTTTTCATTTGAAACCTTTTATTTTCTATGCTTTTCTGTGCTAAGAACAGTAAGACATTTTTGTAATATCTATGTTCATACCATGTTACATTTTAGAAATTGTCTCTGTTGGAACAAAATCTTATATTTCCAAAATGTTAACTTTACAGGAGAAGGAAAGCATGCTTTACTTTTAATGTAAGTCTATGTGACATTTTCCCCCTAGTCATTTTGGGCACTCATCGTGAAATTTATACACATTGTACAACAGGAATTTTCCAATTTTGTCAAAAACTGAAAAAAAAACCCACAAGGTTTTGCTCCGATAGCAGTGTATTTATACTATATATATATACAGTATATCATCACTGTCCAAAGAAAAATTCAAAATGACAACTTTACAGGAGAGAGCAAAAACCTAATGTAATTCTAATGTAAGCCAATGGAACCTTTTTTTCCAAGGAGACTTTTTTCCCAAGCATTTTGGAGCCATTTCTGTTGGTCCATTCATCATGAAATTTTCACACAATGTAGGCGGTAGGTGCTGTGATCAAATGGAGATACATGTTTTTCATTGGACAGCAACACTATGCTGCAGTCATAATTATATATATATATATATATATATATATATATACACACACACATATATATATATATATATATCAGGTCAAGTGTGCTGGTCATGGAACTGAACAAATCCCTGCAATGGTTGGAGACGTCAGGAAGAATTCTGGAACCCCACTGCAAATATGTTGCTCACAACGTATAAACTACTATTTTCACAATAAGACATTTTTGTTACTGTATTTATGTTTATTATCAACTATTTTTATTTATTGTGTTTTTCTCCCAAATAAAAAATAAATTCATTACTGAGATGCTAATTGGTGCTTTGTACAGCAATGCATATAAGATGTCTATATGAATTATATTTTATATATATTTATAAAAGTAATAATAGACCTGCATAATAGCAGACATGTATGAGAGATATTTTAGACACAGATTGAGGACTACATGTTATTTATATTTCATTTTAATATTCAGAGAGGAAACTTTATGATATGTCATAACAGACCTTGAACGTTTAAAATTCAAGTCAACACCTTATCCATCTCACAACGCTGTAGTAACATTAGCGTTAGAACAACCTGCTTTGCATTTATTTCTGTTGAATAGCATTAAAGTACCTGTTGCAGTAATTCTAATTTTTGCTAATGCTTAAAAGCCCATCATGACCTACGTCAATGTGGTAAAAATGATCTTGATGTATTCTATTTAAAACAGATATTACAAACATAAAACATAATTGGTTTAAAAAGTTATATAAAGCAAATATATGTGGTTAAAAAAAAGCCATATTAATTTTCTCCACAGAAACTTCTAGAAAGACTGTGCTTCCAGACAGTGGTGAATAGGCCCAGTGAATTTACATCCATATTGCTTTACTAATTTGCCACACATATTTGCTTAAAACACAGATAAAAAAAACAAAAACAATAAAATAATTAAAAAGTCATTTGGTTATGGGTTCATTATTCATATTCTAGGTAATAGTGAAAGTCTTTGTAATTGTTAGCTTGTAAGCTAATCACAATGCCATTCTCATTGGGTTACACATACGTATGTTAGCTAAGGGCTAGCTAGCAATTGGATATCAATTAGCCAACAGATTAGATCATTTATCATTCCACATCGGAATAGCTAACCAGCTAGCACCTGTTTCTCACCACAACCCAGCACTAGTTTACCTCATGACGTTTATTTTAGAAAGGTTTTGTCATTGGGCCCAACTTTTTCGCAACGCCATTTCATTTCTACTTTAGCTAAACTAGCATTTATCATGTGGAAAACATTTATCTAGAGTGTTCAGCTTTTCACTGTTGTCATTACTCACTGTGTGTGGATGAGATCCACTGTGGTAAGAATTATGTCCCTATCCTGTGTACGTGTCCTCCCTTCCTGGAAGTTATGATAGATATTATCAGTAAAACTCTACAAAATTTGTGCGTGATTCGTGAAGCATGTTTGGGAGGGTTAAAGGGGAAATCCACCGAATTGTCAGAATGTCTACATAGCTCTTTCTCGTTGACATGTACGCAATGTCATTGTGAGTGGTTTGATATGAAATTGTTCATTGTAAAGAAACGTACAGACTTGGATTTCTTTAGAGTGGCCGTGATAGGAACCAGGGGTCGCAATGTTTACAACACAAATACAGTTTTTGTGTTACAGTTTTCTTTTCTTTTCTAATGAACCTAATAACTTCAGAGTCATTAAATATAAATGTAAAAGTTATTCAATATAATGTTGATAATGACAAAATAGTGATAAATCTGAAACATGTCTTTGGGTACTTATTTCCATACCATGCCGTGTATGTGACCAAAATAAATACATAAATACATTTAAGGCCAAAAACACGAAACTGTCAAAAATGTCAAAACTATCATAAAACTGTATCTCAGGCATCAATCAGTTGAGCCATTTAATTTAATAACTTTTATACACTTATCATCGAAAATAGTTGCACCCAGAAGGAATCATCCGACAGGAATGAAACTTGGTGGGTAGGTTGGACATCATGAGACATGTGATTGATTCAGTGTTCATGCTCAGCTGTGTGCATGATGTAAGCAAGGACGGGCCTTATCGCTGAACCTGACTGACTATATAAGGTCATCCTGTTGCGCGTGCTTTCAATTCTGACTCATGCTGTTGTGCCGGTAGCCTCTTATGCAAGCGAAGTATGCCTCAGAGAAGAGTTTGAAAGTAATTTGAGGAGTTGGAAGAGTTTGAGAGGGGTTGCATCGTAGAGCCCCGGGAAGCAGGATGGTCCTAACGACGTATTGCTAGTCGTGTGGATACTACCATAACACGCAGCTACATGAAGGTTCTGGGAGACCTGCATGAACCACGGAGAGAGAGAACCGACGCATTGTCCGACATGTGCAGAGTGAGCCAACAGCCACGATTGCGGACATTCAGCGAACAGTGATGCCCTCCATGAGTCATCCTGTTAGTGGCTGATGCAAGCTGCATAGGACGGATTATCACCGGACACCATTAGGAACCTCTACAACTTCATGTTAAGACATATGCATGTTGCATTAGCAAACATTGCGGCCCAGTGCCATACTGAGAGACGCTTGTCGTATCCTGTCGGTTCAGAGAATTGGACTAGCAACCCTCTGGTCACAAGGCTGGTTCACTAACCTCCAACCTATGATGTCTTACTGGCTTGGTTTTAGAGAATACTGTTGTACAAAACTCCACCAGAAGATAGCAAGTGTCAGTTGAGTCCACAAGTCTACAACTTCACCACAAATGTCTTTTCAATACACAAGATAACCCAGGGATTAAAAGCAAAGGAGTGGGTTACGGGACTTGACTCATACTACCAGGTGGTCTGTTCGGTTAGCTTGAAAATAGCTACCATGCCATCTACAAATAGTGCATAATTTTTAATAACTGCATCACTTTTCCAGTATCCATATATGACATATAGCACATGTTGAATGCAGACGCCAGAACTGGAGCTAGCCTAGTTGTGTGTTCTGCCTATCTGGGTCTTGCTACTGGGCTATAGCGAGTCTCTTTTTACTGCCAAAATATTTAGTATGAATATGAATTATGGGTTTATAAAATCACTGGATCTTTTGTGGTAAATATATCCCTGCCTCATCCCGGCCTAAGCCACTATACTTAGTGACATTTGAGACACTTTTTGCTTAGCATTTCTGAAACCTGGCCACGTTAGCTTTTAGAGGCATTAAAAGCTTCATATGTCTGGTTCCTATCACCACCACTGTGAACAATTCTGACTCTAGACTGCAGGATTTCACATCCAACCACTCTGGATGACTTTGTTTACTACTCCATCATTGAATTATGTGGAAGTTCTGAAATAAAAACCCAATTTTCAAGTTTAGGTTAGCTTTTCAGTGCAGGCATAGCAACATTGAGCTACAGTTATACAGAGTTCGGTGGTGAACCCCCCACCCCCACCCCCACCACTGAACTAGAGCACCCCCATGACTTCAAAAGCAGCCGTTTGATAAAGTCGTTTTGTCTCGTTCGTCTTGACATAATGTCACCTTTGAAGTCCACAAGCTGGTCCTCTTCAGAGCACAAAAGCGGCCAGTCTGGAGGCCATTGAGAGTGTGACTGTTTAGCATGGCAAAGGCACACTTGTACACCTACACGCGCACCCTCACACACACACGCTCACACCAAGAGTGTACCCAACCTGCCCCCTGAACAAATAATTTAGATGCACAAGTGGCCGAGTGAGGTGAAGACTACACCCACGGTGGCAGTCTTAGTCAATATTGATGAGGATAAACCTGCCCTCTCTCTTTCTCTCTTTCTCTGTCTCTTTGTGCTTTTTGACCAACTTCGTTTGCCTCATGTCCCTTTACTTGTATTCTTATTGCTGGATTGGTTTACAGTGTAAATATGTGGCTACAGTATGCAGTAAGCTAAAATAGGCATCCTTAAAGTAGTTAAGTTAGCAAACAAGCTAGCATAAAGTCAAGCTAGCATAAGGTCAAGCTAGCATACGGTCAGCTTTATTATCTACTTTAACCGGTACCAGCTTACAGTTTTTGAGAAGGAAACTAAGTCTCTGCAAGTGGTGTGATGTCCAGTCAACTCACGTCAAATCAATTTGTATAGAGCCTTTCATGGAGCCCTTATGTCTTCGTTACCTTTTGGCTCTAACTTTTAGTTACGCTGTGATAGCCAGGCCTGCCAGGAGTCACTGTTGCACTCTATTAACACCATATAGTGTTTTCAGTCTGTCTGTCAGAGAGCACAGGATGGGAAGTAGTTCAACAAAACACTTTTCTTTTGCCCGAGCTGAGCTACTGCCCATCCTGTGCGCTCTGACACAGCGTAACTAAAAGTTAGAACCAAAAGGTAACAAAGACATAAGGGCTCCATGAGAAGTCAGCTGATCCTGATCCTAAGTCAGCTAATCCTTTTTGTGTTTCTCTGGTTATCTGGTGTCGACCTGAAGAGTATGTGTTCCCCTTTTGCATACTGGTTCCTTTTGAGGTTTCTTCCTCTTGCTCTGAGGGTGTTTTCCTCGCCACTGTCACCCTTGGCTTGCTCACTGTGGGCTTGCACCCGGATTCTTTGTAAAGCTGCTTTGTGAATCTGTTGTAATAAAAATAAATTTGACTTGACTTAAAAGTCTGAATGAAACTCAGTCACTGTTACCAGTGAACCAGTGACCACTGTAAATAGGTTATTACAGTAAAAAACATGAACATCAACTGCGCTAGAAGACTGCAGTGATAGAAGGAATAAGAGAAGTGTTCGGTGTTTTATGGGGCAGAGGAAGAAATGTCTGATTAGTCTGTGAAGAACCCTCTTTTTTAAGTGTGTACCTAACACCTGTTTTGACTGAAAATAAAAGGATGATGAAGGATGGTCTCTAACTGGACATACAAAGCCAAACAACACTGTTCATCTCTGTTCAAGCAAAACATGTGGCTTTTTGCAATTATCATTATTGCCGAGCACTCAGACCATCTTTTTATTTTTTTCCAATAAGGAATCATTTAAATATTAATTATCTGTAAATTATGACGAATGGAAGTGAGGTCAGGGAGAAGTTGGTACTCTGATGCCTGTTGAGGGGGTGAATCGGATATGAGATATTATTTTTAATTATTCTGACTTCAACAGGGCTGGAGGTGACACATTCTACATGCTCATCTTTAATGACCAGAAAGACCCGGCCTTTGTAATGAGCAGCTTAATTCATTAGCTGTCTCGTCACCGTCGGGCCCCTGCAACAGCGCAGCAACTTAGTGCAGCATTATATTCCGCCAGCCAGGCAGGCAGTACGTTTAGCGTAGATTGGTGATATTACAACAGAGGTATTATCTTAATTGCTTAAAACACATAATTGCACTGATAGATTCAAGGTTTTAATTCATCTGGCTTAGGAAATTAGGCTTGTACCGCTGGTTGAACACTCTGGTGATAGAGAAGTGCCATGTAGACTGGGGTCTCCCGTGCCCTGTAACCAGCGTAGCCGTAAAGCACTGCTGCACTGGGCTGGGTTCTTGCATTGTAATGAAGCCTGTTTCATTGAGTTAATGCACTGTGTGGGGGTCTGGAGTAAAGTCCTGGTGAAAGGCTTCACCAACGGAAATGAAAGATTTGGTGAGGTACTCAGACGATTTGACCGCCGGAGCTCAGAATTGTATCATTCTGCAGGTTAGGAATAAACAGCATAGACCAGTATGGATTCCATGTCTGGTCCACGCTGGCTCTAGTGATGGTCCGGTGCTGGTTTAGCTGGTCACCCAGCACGGCCATGCTGGCTGACCAGCATACCAGCATTCGAAACACGACATATGCTGTTTTTTCTGGTGATCATATGGTCTATGCTGGTTTTTCTAGCAGGAAAAGCTGTTAGCATTGTTAGTAACAAGCTAGACGGCTAATGTAAGGCTTGTACACTCTGGTGATAGAGAGGTACCATGTAGATTAGCATAGCCATAAAGCCCTGCTGCACTGGGCTGGGTTCCTGCATTATAATGAAGCCTGTTTCATTGAGTTAATGCGCTGTGTGGGGGTCTGAAGTAAAGTTCTGGTGAAACGCTTCACCAACGGAAATGAAGGATTTGGCAGTTTGACCAAACCACCACTTCACAATAAAACCCAGCTCACACACTTCTGCATGAATGCGTGATGGTAAAAATCAATGATCTGTACATTTGTAAAGTTTATAAGGAGGTCAGGAAAAAACATTGCCTCCAGATGACACTGTTGTTTAAAAGTGTGCGTTAATTGAGTTGTTAAGGTTCTAAAACACTAATTAGTCTAACTACATGCAGTTTATCAGACTGTTTATTAACGCAGTGTTGGCACAATTAGTAATGCTAATACTTCATAATGCTGGACTTGGGAAATTGGAGCTCGGAAGTGCATTTTGCAGGTTAGGAAAAAACAGCATAGACCAGTATGGATTCCATGTCTGGTCCGTGCTAGCTCTGGATGATGGTATGGTGCTGGTTTTTCAAGCAGGAAAAGCTGTTAGCATTATTAGCAACAAGCTAGACAGCTAATTTTAGGCTTGTACCGTTGACTGAACGCTCTGGTGATAGAGAGGTGCCATGTAGACTCGGGTCTCCTGCACCCTGTAACCAGCATAGCCATAAGGCAGTGCTGCAGAGGGCTGGGTTCTTGCATTATAATGAAGTTGGCCGCAATAGAGCCGCCAGCTTCTGGCACTGATCATGAACTCTGTCTTTCACTTAAACAGAGAACCTATGGGTCGGCTCCATCTTTGCAGTTACTACCTCCTGGATTAATCAGACTGTGTCTAATAGATGTTCCGAGCTCCTTTTCCTGTTAGTTCTGCCTTTTTCTCCTCAACCAGGGAGAAGGATTGGTTCCCTCCCTGAGCCTGGTTCCTCTCGAGGTTTCTTCCTTACTCAAGGGAGTTTTTCCTCGCCCCTGTTGCCTCTTGCTTGCTCACGGGGGCGCTTGGACCCGGATTCCCATTTCTACGTCTGCACATGGACTCAACGTTAGTTGGACAATGTTAGTTGTAAAAAGTGCTATACAAATAAATATTGATTGATTGATTGAAGTTGGGGAAAAAACAGCATAGACCCGTATGGATTCCATGTCTGATTTGCACTGGCTCTAGTGATGTTCTGGTGTTCTGATGTTCACGGTCATGCTAGCTGACCAGCATACCAGCATTTAAAAGACAACATGCGCTGTTTTTTCTGGTGATCATATGGTCTATGTTGGTTTTTTGAGCAGGAAAATCTGTTAGCATTGTTAGTTTCAAGCTAGACAGCCAATGTTAGGCTTGTACCGCTGGCTGAGTGCTCAGGTCATAGAGAGGTACCATGTAGACTTGTGTGCGTTAAATGAGTTAATGAAGTTCTAAAACAGAACTCGGTGTTGGCATAATTATTAATGCTAATAATTCATAGTGCTGGACTTGGGAAGTTGGAGCTCGGAATTGCATCGTTTTTGAACCGTCTCATTTGAGTCACAAAGGGGGAAACAAACAGCACAGAACAGTATGCATTCCATGTCTGGTTTGTGCTTGTTCTAGTGATTGTCTGGTGCTGGTTTAGCTGGTCACCCAACACCGGAACCTGTAATTCGAGATGTTCGTTTTTGTCCACAAACTGGTGATAAGACGACATGGAAGAGTTTCTTCAGCAGACTCCTGGGTGTTGCCATTGTAGAGGAATCCTACTTTTCGGGTTTTGGTGGAAATGCGCTGTATGGTTCAAAAATTAGGTGCGTAACTGGAACGGAACCAGTTTGCCAACATTCTTTAACCTTTCCGCACGTATTCTTCGTACATTCTTCTCACTGTGCTCTTGAATGCTCAAAGTGACGTAATTTTTAAGTGTCACCTTTCTACTTCTAATGACTTTGTGTCTGTAGTCGGAGAAATTCAGGATTAACTGGAAGCCACACCTTAGCGCTCCTGAATGGTTGGTGTGATTCATGAATAGCTGTTGCTAGCTCTACAGCTACCAGCTGGTAGCTCTCAGCTCTAAAAGGCACGTGGACACGTTCCTTCTTCACTGAGGTCCATTACTGACCATGTGTCAGTCCTGCCCGTCCCCTTTTACAATAAGGGAGCCAGCTCCAATAAAAACCTCGTCCAGCACGAGCATTAGCTAAAGATGAGTAGAGGTCACCTGGACAATAGAGGAGATTACAATAACTCTTTCTCGGCCTGCACTTCGGGCTAATGAAACAGCCATTGCTCTGCCCCTTCAGCAAGGTCCTCCGCTCCCACAACTTCTATTTTAATGGCTTTCAATATAGTAGATTATCAGATATTAGGCTGCTTCTTATGATTACGGCTTATGAATTATTAAAGCAGCGGGGCTCCTTTAAGCTTCTGACTCTTTCACAATGACTCTATGTCTTAGAAAAGACTTTTAGGGATGTCTTTTAGACTTTTGGCCAGGTTTGCTTATTGTTTGCTTATTGGACAATAGGACTCTTTAGTGTCTAATGAGGGGGAAAAAAGGAAACCTGCTGACCCAAAGCAAACAGCGACCACCCTTCATTTCTTCCATTTCCAGTCAAGGGTGGTCTCTGATTTTGCACTATGAATTACTATGAATTAGAAGATCATGGGCAGATGATGAAATACCTCACCATTGGCTTCCATTGTAAGTTGTGAGTTAATGGGCTTGGTTATTTTCTAAGCACTGATAAATGACTGTGGGAATGAATGTACACCGCACCGGCCACTTCAATAGATACCGCACCTCCTTGTGTCTATACTCATTGTCCATTCGATAAGAGCGCTCTGTAGTTGTACAATTACCGACTGTAGTCCGTCTAATTCACTGCAGACTTTGTTAACCCCTTTCTCCCTGTCCTTCAATGGTCAGGACCCCCACAAAGCCGGGAATATTTGGAAGGGTAGATCGTTCTCAGCACTGCAGCGACACTGATGTTGGCGTGTGTTGTGCTGATACGTGTGGATCAGATGCAGCAGTGCTGCTGGAGTGTTTAAACACTGTGTCCACTCACTGTCCATTCTTTTAGACACTCCTACCTTACTGGTCCACCTTGTAGATGTACAGTCAGAGACGATAGCTCATCTGCTTCTGCAGGGTTTGTGTTGGTCATCCTCTAGTGCTTCATCAGTGGTCACACAGGACGCTGCCCTAAGTACGCCGTTGGCTGGATAGTTTTGGTTGGTGGACGATTCTCAGTCCAGCAGTGACACTGAGGTGTTCAGCAGAACTGCTGTGTCTGATCCACTCACAGCAGCACAACACACACTAACACACCACCTCCACGTCAGTATCACTGCAGTGCTGACAGTGATCCAGTGGGGGTCCTGACCATTGAAGAACAGGCCAACAAAGATGGACTACAGCCTGTAATTGTAGAACTATAAAGTGCTCCTGTATGGTACGTGGAGCTGATCAAATGGACAGTGAGTGTAGATACAAGGAGGTGTACCTAATGAAGTGGCCAGTGGGCACATTTGGCATGTGTAGCAATTCTTTAAAAGCTTTAGTTTAGTGCTACCGCATGAGTGTTTGTGTGTCTGCACACGTTTATGGCATGCTCATCTTTCATGGGCACCGGAGATGAGTGTTCGGAGGCGCACGCATGGCTCATTTTGCGGTAATTGACTGTTTGACAGCGGTTAACAGAAAGGTCCTCTGCTGCGTCCTCTGCACATTCATCTCTCCATTAGAGCAGGCACTTGGGGTTTTATTGGACTAATTAAGACTGTTTTTATTCCTGCTCAGTGCCGCCTTGGACCCAACGTGTGCCACCTCCTGCAGTGTGTGTGTCTGTGTGTACTGTAAATGGGTGGATAGGTGGGTGGGAGTGAGGGACATTGTTGATATGCTACATATGTTAATTAGAATTAACTTTGATTAAACAGTTTGATTTCAGATTAGTGATTCTCCTGCCCGTCCAGAGACGCGTCTCAGTGCTGTGGTAGTACATCAGAAGCTCATGCTTGCCCTCTTGTGTTGGCTTCCCTGATGTTAAATCTGTAGCCGTATTAAATTCAGATGTACATGTTTTTAAAGGTTATATTCAACATTTGTGTTTCAAAAGGACATCTGATTGTAAAATAATGAACAATACAATAGTCAATAATAAATCATTCATTCATAAATTCTTGGCTTTATTTCATTGACATGTCTTTTTTTGGTCTTATATTTTTCCTCATAAATTTGCAGGGAAACCAAGTGCAGTTACTAATAAGAACAATTAAACTATTAACCAGATAATCTAGTGGAAGTGCCTCATGCATAAATCTGGCAGATTAAGTCTGTTTGATGTTATTTTACATAAAATGAATAAATTAAAGAACAATTCCATTGACACAGTATGAGTTTAAGTATGAGTTATTAATTTTTTTCAGCTTCTGGAAAACAGCCTCAACAGTGTATATATATATATATATATATATATATATATATATATATATATC